>CM070789.1:13209467-13559467 GCA_036346955.1 Dipus sagitta
GAATTAATTTTGGAACTTTCCGTTTAATGTTATTGGACCAAGGTTGAAACTACTGAAAGCAAGATGGGGAGAAAATCACACTGTTACAAAGATGCGATTGGTAGACTCGAGTCTGTTTATTTCTGATGCATATGTTTCTTTGTTCCAAAATTAAAAAAAAAAAACAAAATGATTCCTGTTTCTCATCTAGCAAATTCTTCAAGGGCCATGGTGACAACAAAGGAAACCATTGTGTTGTTTGTTTTGCTCATGTTTCTCTCTCTTCTTTTCCTCTAGGGATGCTCATATTTTCCTTCTAATGCCTTGCCACTTAAGATTACTTTCATCAATGCCAATCCAATGGGGAAAAATGTCCGCATTATTTTCAAGGTACAGTAACCCTCCTTAAACACCAAACTGATGCCATGAGCAGAAGCACGGATTTGTTACTCACAGAAAGACATGGTGATGGCTGTTTCCCTCGGGCAAAAACACAGAGGATCTCCCAATTATTTTAGGTTCAGCCGTTTTAAAGAATTATAGTGCATGCCAAGCAGGTTTGAAGTAGATCACGCATTACTGGGGCAGAGCCAGGAAACCTTCAGTGTAAACCTCAGAGAGACCATGTTTTAACAAGCAAAAGTGTAAGATCACTTACTTATTTTTTACACTGGACCAATACTCCTTTATTTTTCCTTTCTAGGGTTTTAAAAAATATATATACATACATGTATGTATATATATATATATGTATATATATATACCTATATATACCTAAATATATATATACCTATATATATATACACCTATATATGTGTGTGTATTATATATATTATACTATATATTGTAATATATTATATATGTGTGTATTAAATACATTTTCTGGGTCTATACATTGAAATTCATGTCCCTGAACTACTTTTTGTAAAGTTAATTATTTATTATTTATTTATTTATTTTTCTTCCATTTGTTCTTTGTTCATTGCGGACATTCTTAGTATGGATACATCATGAGTTGGTATCATCCTTTCCCTCGTCCCTGCCCCACACTGGAGACGCTCCTCGGTGGGGTTGCAGGTATTCCCCATGGAGCTGTGGCTTATGTATTATGAGAGCAGCAGTCAGTTACTGGGGATGGGAAGGCCTCTGGGCATGAGCTCCCAACCTGTGGCTCTTACAATCTCGTCTGCAAAATATCCTGAGCCGTGTCAAATGTGTTTTTAATCTACTTCAGTGATTAGCTCTTAGGAGCCTCTGGATCTCTAACATCACCTTTGAATGGCAGAGAAAATGGGATGTGTTGTCGGGCTCCAGGAGAGTTTCCTTTGGTTTTGATACTAAATTAGGATCAAAACTACCTGGAATTCAAATAGAGTAAACTAATACAAAATGTTTCTCTGCAAGTATCTGCCTACTTTTAAAAAATATTTTACTTTATTATTAATTTTCATTTTCTTTTTTTCTTTTTTGAGACTGAGTCTCATGTAAGCTAGGCTTTCTTGAACTCATGATCCTCCTGTCCCCAATTGCTGGGATTACAAACATGCATCACCACTCTGGGCTAATTGCCTAGTCCAGTAAATTGAGTTATTTTCTTCTTTGTCAATAAAAAGTAAATAGGGGACTGCAGGGATTGCCTAGTGGTTAAGGCACTTGCCTGCAAACCCAAATGACCCAGGTTGGATTCCCTAGGACCCATGGAAACCAAATGCACAAGATGGCACATGCTTCTGGAGCTCATTTGCAGCAGCTTAAGGCCCTGGTGCTCCCACTCTCTCTCTCTCTCTCTCTCTCTCTCTCATAAATAAAATAAATTTTAAAAAATAAATAAAAAGTAAATAGGGACCAATTCCGTCTTCATTATGAATCTCACAGGAAAAGGAAAATGAAAGGCAGTAGCGGAGGCACTGACGAGGGAGGGCGGATGAGGAAAACTGGAAGTTTAAGCCAGGTGGGCGGCGCACACCTTTACTGCCAGCACTCGGGAGCAAGTGGTAGGAAGATCATCATAAGTCTGAGGTTCGAGCTAACTCTGAGACCACATAGTGAATTCCAGGCCAGCCCGGACTAGAGCAAGACCCTACCTTGAAAGACAAAAAAAAAAAAAAAAAAAAGTGGAAGTTTGCCAATAATCCCGTTAACTTTGTCAATTATTCAACAAAGGACTCCGAGTGCATCTTTGGCGGAGTCTCACTTTCTATTTTTGAGAATAAGAAAATAAGAATTAGGATGCCCACACTATTGCTTTGACCTATGTAGTGTCAAACTTCTTGGTACCATAGCACCATATATTTTTATGAAGGAAAAAATAATGTCCAGGTCTCACCTGGGCCAAACTTTCTATGTATAATTTAGAGAATTTATTTTAAGCCAAATTGCTCATTTGTTTAAAGACACAAAAATACCTGTCCTTCCCCTTTTGGACTTACTGCATTTCTTTCACCTGTGCCAGAAAATCATCCCTTTATTATTTATTATCATCAAAAATGGTTTTCTCTGTGATTTCACTGCTCTATTAAAAAAGAGAAGTCACTGATTCCTGGTGTGCTGACTCATGCGTGTGCTATTTATAGCCTAGTCAAGAATTGCTGGCATTAGAATTGCATAAGCATATGACAGGCCAGATAATCATCACGTAGAAGGAGCTCTATCTTGGTGGGGTTTGAAACTTGGTAAACATTCTTTCTGCTTCTCTTGTGGAGACTTTGAAGCTAAGAAACTGTGTGGATCATAAATTGAGAGGTGGCTGTCGGGGGCAGCTTTGCAAGGGATGGCTTTCGTTTGATGGCTCAAGCTCCCGTAAACTGCTGAAAGGAAACATCTTGTTTTCTTTGATCTTCTATCAGAAACAGGAGGCACTTTTAGTGCTCATAAAACAAACTACATCACCCGAAGCTCGAAATGTGTCCAAAGAAATGACAAAACACCATACTCTAGGGCTTTTAAAGGAACTCAAGGAGAAACCAGAGCCTCTGGTTTTATTTATTTTCTTTTATTTTATTTAAAAAAAAAAAAACAGGCTGGAGATGATGTTCGTCAGGATATGCTGGTTCTGCAGATTATACAAGTGATGGACAACATGTGGCTGCAAGAGGGTCTGGATATGCAAATGATTGTTTATAGATGCCTGTCCACAGGGAAAGCACAAGGTCGGTATAGATTAGAAAATGAGTTTACTTCACCTTACTTGGCCTGTGCATTCAATGGCGATCTGCCACAAAACTGAGGGCTTTTGTTGTAGAATGCAAATTCAGAGAACATCTTAAAAAAAAAAGTAATAAGCCAGACTAATTTATGTAAAACATTGTATGCTGTGAGATATTAACTAGGACTTGGTGATTCAAGAGTGAACTGGGATAGGCTAAGGGCTCTCTCTGGGACTTGCCCCCTTTCCTACATGATCGTTTTTTCCCAGTCTGTAAGTTAATGCCCCTTGCTGCCTGCCACGATGACATCAAAGCTCAGCTACCGAGTCAGTGTGAAGCCTCGGCTGCTCATCCTCGTGAGCTATGTTCCCCTGGGTACGCGGTATCACAGGATAGTGCCGCACAACATGGTGCTGGCCATGGAAATCCAAATTCAAAGTGCTCTTCTTTACAGAACGCATAGCACTTTTGAACAATGGTAAGTTTAAAAAGTCAGTCAAACCACCACTAAGTCCAGCACCATCTGTAGTAGCCTGTCCATCCAAAACAAATGCACTGCTTATCTACTAAGAGCACACTTGCAAGTTTGCACGTTTAAAGAAATCATGAGAGCTGAAGAGATGGCTTAACAGTTAAGGTGCTTGCCTGCTAAGCTTAGGGATGCAGGTTCGACTCCCCAGGTCCCACATAAGCCAGATGCCCGAGGTGATGCTTATGTACAAGGTCACATGCATCTGGAGCTCCATTGCGGTGGCTGGAGACCCTGGCATGCCAATTCTCGCTCTCTCCTAAAATAATGCTGAAGAAATCATTAAAATTCTGAACACACTATATGCATGTATTAAATATGCATTTAATTTCTAAAAGACTTTGGATAGATGTAATATCAGTAGTCAAAAACAATCAAAGATGCAAACATTGAACATTCTTCGGTATTTCTTTTCCAGAAATAAATACAGAAAACAGAATTGACTCCATGGTTTAGGTCGTTCTGTCCAGTTTTGTGTGTGTGTCGGTGGGGGGTGGCTGTTAATCTTACATTTTGCAACACTTTTAGGTTTCACATCAATCCATGTAGCTGCATATAGACTTCTTAGGAGATTCTACACACACATGCCATCTGTTGGTAGAGTTCAATTTTCTCTTTCTGTAATCTTTTTATTGGCATATATTCATTCGATATAGTGCAATTTTCATAAAGACAATCTCTCTCAACAGTATCATGTGTTTTGACCACACTCACCTGCATACCTTCACTTTTGTCTCTTGCACCTTTCTTATTCTCTGGATAAGACTCCACTAAGTATAAATACCATACTTCCTTCACACGTTCATGTGATTTTATTCCCTTACTCTGGAAGAAAAGCTACATAAACTGTACAATCATTTTTTTTTAATTCAAGAAGACACACACTTAAACCCATCACTGGAAAAGAACCATCGCTGTCAGGTTTCTGTGAGCCTGAGGTCCCATCAGCAGGTGCATACCTCAGCCAATGAGACCGAGATGTTCCATGCAGGGCCCGGAATGGCAGCTCCCTCTGAGGGACTGTCATGGATCACAGACCCAACCATTTTGATTCCAGCAGTGGGGCTCTTGCTCCATGCCAAGTGCCCGACCCTGCTTCTCTTCTAATGTACTTATTCCTTAAAAGTCTCCCATTATTGTAACAATAAAATTGTCATACTGGAAAAAAAAAAAAAAGAGTAAAGCCAGGTGATCCAGGCTGAGTTTCTGATGTCGCATAGATTGTCTTCACGTTAGAGACTGACTCGACCACAACCCCAGTGGACTTCTCTAGCGCCATCTACTTGTGTCCACTTGCTACCACAGAAGAACAGGAGAGAAGCCTTTTAATGCTAGCAAAATGATCATCAAAAAATGGCTGCAAAGTTGCAAATGCCAAAAGAAGCACAAGTTAATTTTCCATTCTTTGTATCAAAAGCCATCTATGATTATAAGATTTTTAAAAGGCATTACAAGGGCAAAACACTCCTTCGAGGAAAGTAGAGGTTATTAAAAATGTTTCATTTTTCATATTTTATTTTCATTTACTTGAGAGACAGAGAAAGAGAGTGAGAGAGAATGGATGCACCAGGGCTTCCAAACACTGCAAATGAACTCCATGCGCCACCTTGTGCATTTCGCTTACATGGGTCCCGGGATATAGAACCTGGGTCCTCTGATTTTGTAGGCAAGCACCTTAAACACTAAGTGATTTTTTAAATTTGTTTTTAGAAGATTAGATTTTACTTCTAATCATGTTTGATGTCTACTGGATATCTATTATTCAAAAATGTTAAATTTTAAGAACTTATCCTACTCTCTGGTCACGGTATGTGTGTGTGTATGTGTGTGTGTGTGTGTGTGTGTGTTACATGTGTGTTGCATGCACACATGCGCTCTTGTGATCCCTGGCACCTCTCAGAGTTTGTTTGCATCTCTTATAGTTGTAAAGATTGTAAAAATCAGAACATCTAGATTTTAATTGCTTTCGATGATTTTATTTATAAAACCGTGCTTAAGAGTTATTTGGGGAGATTTGTCATGGGAGAGTTGTAAATACTGTTTAAACTGCTGTTCTGTATAAGATTAAAATATCAGAAGGCTTGAAAATAGTTGCATGCTAATAACCTCAGGAGCACACTGAAAAGCTTTGATGGATGGATGGCCACTGGGGCAAAGGTCCTAGTGAAGTTCAGTCAATATCTGCTCCCTTTTAAAAGGAATTATGATTAGGACTTTTTAATGCTGACAGGAGGCAAGGAGCATTTCTCTACAAGGCTGTTGTAGTGACTCTCTTCTCTCCCAGAAATCTCACATTCACCACGGTGCTTTCATTAGCCTAAACAGAGATTTCTCTTTTTATCGTAGACTTGAATTGATTTTTGTTTGTTTGTTTGTTTTTGTTTTTTCAAGGTAGGGTCTCACTCTAGCTCAGCTGATCTGGAATTCACTATGCAGTTTCAAGGTGGCCTTGAACTCATGGTGATCCTCCTACCTCTGCCTGCTGAGTGCTGGGATTAAAGACGTGCACCACCACGCCCGACTGAAATGTTTTTTTGTTTGTCTGTCTGTTTGTTTTTTAATGAGCCAGTATGTGGTTCACTCAAAACAGAAACATGCTCGTTATATAAACTACAGTGTCCTCTCGTACCTGTAAGTGAGCATGTGGCATCCCCTATTGACTATGGGGTTGCCATGAGATTATCTATATTGGCTCTCTACCACAGTTCTAGAAAGAAAAAAAAAGCATCAAAGCTGCTCAGATCCAAAACCAACAAATTGCTGTATTGATCCCCAAGATTTAGCGAGCTTGAAAAGAACCCTTCTAAGTAAGGCTTCTGAAGTAAGGGCTTGGTGCAGACGAGGCTAATCCAAATAGGGCTCACCACTGTTGCTGCCACGTAGCTCACTGTACGTACCCTTGGTGTTCCGTGTTCTGTGAAGAAAGATCCGCTTGCATGATGTCTCTGCTACCACTCAGGTTTGATACAGATGGTCCCTGATGCTGTAACCCTGGCAAAGATCCACCTCCACTCTGGGCTCATAGGACCGCTGAAAGAGAACACCATCAAAAAGTGGTTCACTCAGCACAACCCCACCAAGGAAGATTATGAAAAGGTTTGTCCTGCTGGAACTAATTTTAAGTGATGTACTTAAGTAAGAATAAGCTCTGGTCCATTAGACACTCTGATTTATGAGAAAGTCAATGAAGTCCACCTTGGATGTGGCTTCTTTTAGTCATCACCCTCATGAGCATGAGCCAGTTTAAATAGCATGTCAACTACATAAAAGACTGCATCGGTTTTCCTTCTGGGTGAAGGTCCTGGCTATCAATTAAGAACATCGTCAGATGTATCTCTCACAGTAATGTCACCCTAGGGACGATGTCCTTTGGAACTATCACCTTCCAGTAACTTCTGTTTGTACACAATCTCCGGGTTTCACAAATAAGGCCTTTCCTTCGCTGTAATTTATTCTGCTATGCTCTTCAACTTTTTCATCTACTATTCTCAAATAGTTTGTAGAATGAATGAGCAGACAGAGAGGCAGATTCGGAAAATGCAAATGTTTTTCTCCCAGTTTAATTATTCTAGCATCTATCTGTCTACTGTGTACAGATGTGCAGTTTTTGCAGTGCATCAAGGCTCCTGCACAAAAGGGTGAATGTGGCTGGAGTCGGTCTTTAACCTACTTGTCAAGCTTTGAACTGACAGAGCTGGGTCACCCAGAGCCAGGGACATACAATTGTATGCTGTCTCACACAGAAGTTCAATGCTGGCCAATGTTACATTTGTTTGGAAGTATTCCTTTGAGGAACACTCCTCAGTTCTAGGCACACAAGGATGGTAGCTCACCCTAGCTAGAATGAGCCATGGTAAAGCCCCAAGAAGGGGCTGGAGGGGTGGCTTAGCAGTTAAGGCGTTTGCCTGCAAAGCCAAACGACCTTGGTTCGATTCTCCATTACCCACGTAAGCCAGATGCACAAGGGGGAGCATGCATCTGGAGTTCGTTTGCAGTGGCTAGAGGCCCTGTCATGCTAATTCTCTCTCTCCCTCTCTCTGCCTCTTTCTCTCTCTCTCTCTCTCTCTCAAATAAATAAATAAAAATAAAGTAATTTTTTTAAAGCCCCAATAAGTCAACAGTTCCATAATTCACTGAGACTGAAGGGGAGCAAAACACACATTTTAGAGGATTATTGATGAATAACTAGATGATATTGCCTTGAAATTCAATTTTTACCTATAACCAAAATTCTCACTGTAGTTTTGCACAAACCCCTCCAGTTCAAGGCGATGTTGTCTGGAGTATGCCCGCGTGTGTTTGCTTTTCCCAGTTCCCATTTGAAGTACATATTGCATTATCTTCACTTTATAAGAGAAGAAAATGTAGACAGACAGATGAGGTGTCTCCCTCAGGCATTTGACAGACCTGAAGCTAAGGTAGCCAAGCACCCTGGTGTGTCCTCAGTGCCACTGGTCACCAGTCCACCAGGTTAGCCCTGCAGTTCTGGGAGACTCATGACCTTGACCAGATCAATCATACATGGTCAAACCGCCAAGTTAATGCAGACGATTTCTGCCATTTCTGGAATAACAAGAACGGATGGAAATAAACTCTTGATAATGAAAGAAACGCAAGCCACAGTTAGCTGAGTGGTGATCTGCTGCCCCCCACATAGGTACTCAGTGATGTATACCACACCAAAACGGTTTCAGATGTCAACTGGATGACGTATTTCTAAAAAGAATATAAGATATTGCTGCAAAGGTTCAAGTTTGGAGCAGGGAAGAGAGAAAGACAAGGGAGAAGGGCTTAACAACAACATGGGGTTTATTTGGGGTAAACACCTGTGAAGCAGGGAGCAGATTTCTTGGCAGAAGATCAAGAGCCTTCATTCACTCACACACTGGTGTAGTTATAAGGCTCTTTGGAGGAAGGAAGTGAGGTTATGTGGGGGAAGTTTTTGAGCTAGCCAATCCCATTAGAGGAGTAAAATGGATGCATCTGTTAATGATCCATTAAGAGAAAGGAAGTAAGAACCAAACATTTCAGTTTAGACAGGAAAAAAAATCTAGCTATTTTAGTCCTGGAGATTTTCTTTTGCAAGACGGAAGCTTCTGGAGCTAACAGTTGCAAATAGCTCAATATATTTTTTTCCCATGAACCCAAAATTCAAATTCATAAAAACTGATGTGTCAAATATTTTACATGTTGCCTCTGGGGAGAGACAATATTAGATCATATTGGTCTTTCTCCTTCATCTTTTATCATGAAAAACATCATCTGCCATTGTATATTTGAAGCATTAGAAAAATCACAAGTGAGGGCTGGAGGGATCACTTAGCAGTTAAGGTGCTTGCCTGCAAAGCCAAAGGACCCAGGTTTGATTTCCCCAGGACCCATGTAAGCCAGATACACAAGGGGGTACATGTGTCTGGAGATCATTTGCAGTGGATGGAGGCCCTGGCGCACCTATTCTCTCTCTCTCTCCCTCTCTCTCCCTCCCTCCCTCTCCCAAATAAATAAATAATTTACAGAAAAGAAAAATCACAAGTGATAATCTTCTCCAGTAAACAATGAAATTTAGCTCCATCTGACTGAAAGATATTTTTTCCAACTTCAGTGAAAAATAAAATAATGCTAAGAGATTGTTTGGTGTTCTTCTGGACCTATCAAAAATGAACGAATCACTTGTCCACAGTGTTAGTTCACACAGATGGAAACACTACTTGAGGGTGCAGTTTTGTTTCATCATTGGCTTTTTGCCATTGCCTCCAGTACTCATGCGTTTCCTCATTTTGTTACTGTTGTTGTCATGTTTGCATTCTGTTTCTCAATTGATTAGGCCTTGAGGAACTTTTTCTACTCCTGCGCCGGCTGGTGTGTGGCAACATTCATCCTGGGAGTCTGTGATCGTCATAATGACAATATTATGCTGACAAAGTCAGGCCACATGTTTCATATAGACTTTGGAAAATTCTTGGGTCATGCACAAACATTCGGTGGTATAAAAAGGTCAGTATATAACTATTTATTACAGTAATTAAGCCTTGTCCTAAATAGTTCATAATATGTAACCACACAGAAATTCAGCAGGTAACTTGCTCCCCATTTCTCAACCCGCCTGCAAAGGTAATATCAATGCACTAATGTTTCCACCGAAATTGAAAGAAAGATGTTTCTCCAATAATTGTTATCGGAACAAATTGAGTTTCTTTAAAAATTAATAAAAAAAAGGTCTTCCTCCATAGGACACTAATCCTATTCTAGCCTAAGTTGTTTCAAATACTGTTTTTGTTTTCTTACAAAGTTTGAATGGACAATGAGGCATAAGTTGACGGTCTGAGTCTGTCTACTGTGTTGCCTGCAGTGAATCACTACTATCTTGAACATCACAGAATTAGCACACTCCCCATCTTCAATTCGCATTGAATCATTCCTCCGGCATGTCATGAGCACACACTATCGAAGGCAGTGAGGACTGAAGAGAAAACAGAGCACAAGGCAATCCTGACCTTTTTACTGGAACAACAGACACTGATGTGGGTTGAATGTGAAATCTCTCTGGAAGGCTCACGTGTTCAAATACTTGGGCTCTAGCTAGTGGTGCTGTTTGGGAAGGCTGTGAAACCTGTAAGTAGGGAAATTACTCTAGAAATAAGTTACAGGGGGCAGGACCTTAGGATTGTTTTATTATTTTTGTTTTTATTTATTTATATTTTTAGAGAGAGCAAATGAGTGAGAGACAGAGAAAGGAAATTAGCGCACCAGGACCTCAGCCACTGAAATCGAACTTCAGATGCTTGTGCCACCTAGTGGGCATGTGCGACCTTGCGCTTACTTCACCTTTGTATGTCTGGCTTACGTGGGATCTGGAGAGTAGAACATGAGTCCTTAGGCTTTGCAGGCAAGTGCCTTAACTGTTAAGTCATCTCTCCTGCCCAGGACTTGATATTTGATAGCCCAACCCCATTTCCTTTCCTCTGTGTGCTTCCTCATCACAAAAAGCAATGTGACCTGACGCACCTGCAGCCACATTTTACCCACTATGATGGAATGTATCCCTTCTGAAACCACAAGCTAAAACATTTCCTTCCTCCTTTCAGTTATTTTTGTCAGGTATTTTGTCACAGCAATGAGGAGAGTAACTAATACGGACATTAAATAAATAATCAAAGAAATAGTATGAGGAAACGAAAAGTTTTATTAGGAAACTAAAGCAAAGAGCTGGAATAAAAGTAACTGGGGCAGGCATGCTAGTTAGAAGGTACCTGTTAGAGAAGAGAGGTCTGTGTAATGAGTAGACAGCTGGGGAAGATGCATTATGGAAATGGACCCCATGAAGAAAGGAGAATAAATACAGCAGTGGCCTGAATTGAGTTCTCCAGACCCTAGAAAGCACATCTCCACACCTAGACCAACTCTGAACAAACAGCTCCGCTGTGAGTGAGAAGCGGTTCTCACCCTGTGGATACGCAGCCCCTCATCATCACTGGAACTGTGAGGTTAGAACGAACACTCATCGCAGATTAAACCAAAGGGCAGCTGCCCCAGCATCGCTCCGCCCACGATTTTTCACTAAGTTGTTTGGCAAAAACAATGTCTATATAGTAATTTCTTCATTATATAAGATATGATAATAAATTCAAATTTTAACATTAAGTAAAGCTATCTTTTGTAACATTTACTGCTTTTCTAACTTAGGGTTTCAAACTCATTTTAAACTAGATTTCCAGTATATATGAGCTTTCACTTAATGCTTGCCTGGTGCTTAATCTTCCTTGTAGTTCTCTTTAAATTTGAAGGTCAGTATGAACACTAGTTAAGGTCAGCTACTCTGGAGACAAATAGTGTGTTTGTGTGTGTGTGTGTGCGTGTGTGTGTGTGTGTGTTAAATCCCAAAGCTAACATGTGCTCAGCATATAAACTTCAGTAAATGGCTTCTGTATGCTTCAGTTTTCTCACTGATGAAATGGATTTGCATCTGAAGGGAAAATGAGTTGGTATTGCAAAGTGCTCTGATGGAATTTGACCAAGTCAATCTTAACTTGTATAGTTTCAGACAAAGCAGAGACGTGCTGGATCTGGCTTAGGTGGGCTTTTAAGAGCCCATTTTTAGGTATCCCTCTCTCAAGAACACCTTTCAGGGCATTACATTAGTTGGTTGAAATCAACTACAGTGGGAATATTCTCACCATGGAAATTGGCACAGGCCATAAATTACATTTTTTCCTCCTTAAGGGAAAGCCAATGAGTCAGTTATTACTCTTACCACCATACTCATAAAATATTTAATCATTGAAAAATGATGGAAAATTAAGCTAGAATTCAACAACATAAAATTTTGCTTCTATCCTTTTCCTTTTCAAATATTTACACAGCATGATGAATATATGTTACCTCAGTTTCTTTTCTGTTTGTTTGTTTTTTATAGTTGTTGTTGTTGTTTTTTAGTATTTCATGATAAAGTTTAGTATTATTTTTTTTATAATTAATTAGTTTTGTGCTCAGTGAATACAGTCAAGTGGTACCATTGTTAGGCTCATCTATGTCCTACCCCCTCCCCTGGCCCCTCCTTGTTGAGGTATATGGGTCATGCATTGTGGAGTTAGCCCACAGTTTTGAATAGGAGAAATGTCTCTGTGTATCATGACCCAATGAGTGGCTCTGACATTCTTTCTTCCCTCTCGTCCACAAAATTTCCCTGAGCCATGTTGGGTTCATTTTTGGTCTGCTTCAGTGATGAGGTGTTGAGGGCCTCTGGGTCTCTGGATATCTGATTTGGTAGGAGTTGATTGTTCTCTGTGTTGATCTCCTTCACCCTTGTGCTGGTACCTGGTTCACCAAGAAAACAGCACCCTTGCTTGTTTCTCCAGTTATTCTTAGTTTCAGCTGGGGCCCTTTTGAGGTACAGTGGGGTGCTTCTCTCCTTAGGATCTGCATCTATCTGAAAAAGAGAAGCATATTCTCCAACAGAGAGTAAAGTCAGCACCAGACAAATAAGATAACCCTTATTTTTTTATGGAGAATTTAGTAGGTATAGACCTTCTTGTAGCCCACGATTGGTGGTAGCTTGATAATGGAGAGTGGGCTCATGTTTCAGTATGGTTCTGACTTGTTTCCCAGCTCCAGCTATGGGTCCTGTTCCACTGAGCGGATCAGTTAGCCTAATCAAGAGCAGTTGGTTTCCCACCATGGTTGTGTGCCACTATTGCACTTGTGTTAGCATCATGACAGGTTATTTGCTGCTAAGTAGGTTAGACCATGAGTTGCTTGGACAGATATTGGTCACTTTCCCCCAGTCACCCATGTAGTACCTTCTGGCACTAGACGCACTGACTGTCTGGGCACTGACTCTCTTCCAGCTTGCAGCCATGTCATTCCATTTTATGTGTCAACCGCATATGGTGTCTTCAGCAGTAGGGTCTTACCACTAAACTTTGATGGGTCATCAAGTACTCTGACAGAAATCTGTCTTTATTTTAGGAGACCTTGTAGGTCTCTCTGATCAAAAGCTCGTTGTGGATGAAAGCCTCATACTGGTACTAGGAGTTACAGGTCAGTGCCCACTAAGAAAAGGAAGAAAAAGATAACTAATATAAAAGAATTAGAGAAAAGAGAGCGAGAGAGAGGCTGTAGAAGATTAAGGTCAGTCTTCATCATACCCTCTCCAGTGTCTTGTGGCTCAGGTGTTCCCTCTAAGGGCCTGGTGAAGGATCAGCCATTTGGTCTGTCTTTTAGTAAGTAGAATTTTATGGTACCATTGCTGTTTGGGTCTAGATTTGTGTCTCCCACCCACTCCCTTGCCCTCTCCTCCATCCCCACCCACCCTATTGTCTAGTCTTCAAGATGCATACTGGGTATGTCAGCATCTTGAGTAGATTCAGGTTAGGTGCTGTAGATGAGTGAGACTATACGGCAATTTTCTTTCTGTGATTGGGTAAGTTCACTGAGAATGATCTGTTCCAGGTTCAACCATTTTTCTTTAAATTTCATTGCATCATTTTTTCTTACTGCTGTGTAGAATTCCATTGTGTAGATATACTACATCTTAGTTATCCATTCTTCTAGTGATAGACATCTGGGTTGATTTCGGCTCTTAGCTATTATCAATTGAGCCGCTATAAACATGGTTGAGCAAATCTCTCTAGACTGTGGTTTAAGGTTTTAGCATACATGCCTAGTAAGGGAATAACTGGGTCTGTTGGTAACTCTATAGTCAGCTTTTCAGGAGTCTCCATATTGCTTTCCAAAGTGGTTGTACCATCCTACATTCCCACCAACAGTGGATGAGGGTTCCTAATTCTCCACATCCTTGCCAGCATTTATTTTCATTTGATTTTTTGATATTTGCTATCCTTAGTGCGGTAAGGTGGAATCTCATGGTTGCTTTAATTTGCATTTCCCTGATGATTATGGATGATGAACATTTTCTTAAGTGTGTGTTTGCCATTTATGTTTCTTCTTCTGTGAACTGCCTGTCCAGCCCTTTGCCCCATTTTGTGAATGGGTTGTTTGACTTTTTATTTTTTAGGTTTTTGAATTCTTTGTAGATTCTAGAGATTAGGCCCTTGTCAGTTGGATAATCAGCAAATATTTTCTCCCATTCTGTGGGTAACCTATTAGCTTTGCTTATTGTATGCTTGTCTGTATAGAAACTCTTCAGCTTCATGTGATCCCATTGGTTGAGTGACGGTTTAAGATCGTGAGCTACTAGGGTTTTGTTCAGGAAGTCTTTTTCCATTCCTACATCATGGAAAGTTCTTCCTATATTTTCTTCCAGTAGTATCTGAGTTTCTGGTCTTCTATTGAGGTCTTTGATCCATTTGGACTTGAGTGTAGTTTATGGCAAGATGTGTGGATCAAGTTTCAATTTCCTGCATATGGTTATCCAGTTTGTCCACCACTTGTTGAAGATGCTGTCTTTTTTCCAGCCTGTATTGTTAGGGCTTTGTCAAATATCAAGTAGCTGTAGTTGTTTGACCCAAATTCCGGGTCCTCAATTCTATTCCATTGGTCTATATTCCTGTTTTTATGCCAGTACCATACTGTTTTTATTACTATGGCTTTGTAATATAGCTTTAGATCAGGTATAGTGATGCCTCTAAAGGTATTTCTTTTGCTGAGGATATGCTTGGATATCTGAGGCCTTCTGCCTTTCCACATGAAATTTGAGAACATTTTTTTCTATCTTTGAGAAGAACAATGTTGGGATTTTAATTGAAATTGCATTAAATCTGTATATTGCCTTTGGTAGGATTGCCATCTTCACAATGTTAATTCTGCCTATCCAGGAGCATGGGAGGTCTTTCCATTTTCTGAAGTCCTCCTCAATTTCTTTTTTGAGTGCTTTTATGTTTTCGTTGTATAGATCTTTCACTTCCTTGGTTAACATTATTCCAAGGTATTTTTGTTGTTGTTGTTGCTATTGAAAATGGGAACATGTCCCTTATTTCTTTCTCTGTATCTTTGTAATTTGCACATAGAAAGGCTACTGATTTTTGTGCATTGATTTTATATCCTGCTACTTTGCTGTAGGAGTTAATCACCTTCAGGAGTTTTGGGATGGAGTCTCTCCAGTCTCTGACATATACAATCATGTCATCAGAGAATAGAGCTAACTTACCTTCTTCCTTTCCAAATTGTATCCCTTTTATTTCCTTCTCCTGTCTTATTGCTTGAGCTAGGACTTCCAGAACTATATTGAAGAGCAGAGGTGAAAGTGGACACCCTGTCTTGTTCCTGACCTCAATGGGAATTCCTCTAGTCTCTCTCCATTAAGTATTATTTGGGCCTTAGGAGCTTTGTATATTGCCTTTATTATGTTGAGATATGAACCAACCATGCCAATTTTCCAATGTTTTGATCATGAAGTGATGTTGTATCTTGTCGAAGGCCTTTCCTGCATCTATCGAAATGATCATGTGGTTTTTGTGTTTAACCTTGTTTATGTGGTGTATTACATTGACAGATTTTCGTATGTTGTACCACCCCTGTGTTCCTGGGATGAATCCCACCTGATCAAGGTGGATAATGCCTTTGATGTGTTGTTGGATTCGGTTTGTGAGGATTTTGTTCAGGATCTTTGCATCTAAGTTCATCAGGGAAATAGGCTGGTAGTTTTCTTTTTCTGTGGCATCTCTGCCTGGTTTTGGAATTAGGGTGATACTAGCTTCATAGAAGGAGTTGGGTAGCTTTCCCTGTTCTCCAGTTGTGTGGCACAGTTTGAGGAAGATTGGTTTGAGTTCTTCCATGAAGGTTTGATAGAATTCAGCTGAGTAGCCATCTGGTTCTGGACTCTTCTTTTGGGGAAGGTTTTTTTTATTACTTTTTCAACCTGAATGAGTGTAGTAGGTTTCTTTAGGAGATTAATATGCTCTGAGTTTAGCTTTGATAGATGGTATGTGCCCAGGAACTTATCCATCTCCATTTTTGTGGAGTAGATGTTTTTGAAATAAGTCCTGATGATCCTCCCAATTTCGCTTATGTCTGTTGTGATCTCTGCTTTTTCATTTCAAATTTTGTTAATTTGAAGTGTCTCTTTTTTTTTGCTTGATCAAATTGGCCGGGAGTTTGTCAATCTTGTTTATGTTTTCAAAGAACCAGCTCTTTATTTTGTCAATTTTCTTAATTCTTTACTTAGTTTCCAATTCATTCACTTATGCTCTGATCTTAATTATTTCTTTCCTTCTGTAGCTTTTTGGGTTGGATTTTTCTTGCTTTTCCAATGCCTTTAGGTAGATGGTTAGGTTATTGATTTGGGATCTCTCTGTCTTTGTTATGAAGGCATTTAGTGCTATGAATTTTCCCCTGAGGACTGCCTTCATTGTGTCCCATTAGTTTTGGTATGATGTGATGTGTTCTCACCGTCATTCATTTCTAGAAATTTTGCAATTTCAGTTTTTATTTGGTCTACTATCCATTTATTGTTTGGTTCTTTTTTATGCTTTTCGAGGTAGGGTCTCACTCTAGCTCAGGCTGACCTGGAATTCACTATGTAATCTCAGGGTGGGCATGAACTCAAGGCGATCCTCCTACCTCTGCCTCCTGAGTGCTGGGATTAAAGGCCTGTGCCACCATGCCTGGCCCTTACCTCAGTTTTATTATCACATTACTTCACCTTTCCAGTGTTTATCCTGATAATCATTAGTTTATAGTAGTTGATCTGTGCATTCATCTCAATACTACTATGAAAATTCCCTCCATCCACAGTCTTCTTAACATGATTTTCATCAACTACCCCTAATATAAAAATTGTTAAGTTGATTTTCTAACTTGGGTATTCTAATACTCATATCCCAAATGTCAATTTAAAACCATCTGGAATACAGAGTGAAACTGTCTTAAGATATTAACAATAACAACAATCAAATAATTATAACCTTAAGCCAGGCAAGTGTCATGGCACTGGGAAGGCAGAGGCAGGAGAATTGCCACAAATTTGGATCCAGCCTGGGATGTAGAGTAAGAACATACTTTAAAAAGTTAAATAGCAGGGCATGGTAGCACACGCCTTTAATCCAAGCACTCAGGAGGCAGAGGTAGGAGGATCACCTTGAGTTCAAGGCCACCCTGAGACTACATAGTGAATTCCAGGTCAGCCTGGGCTAGAGTGAAACCCTCCCTCAAAAATCAAAACAAAAAAATTAAAAGTTAAATAAATAAATATTTTTTAAAGTAAAAATAGTGTTATGGAGATAGTTTAATGGGTAAAGTGCTCGCCTAGCAAGCATGAGGACCTGTGGTGATCCGCAGTATTCGTGTTAGTGCCAGGCATGGTGGTGTGCCCCTACAGTCCCAGCACAGGAGAAACAGAGACAAGGGTGTCCCTGGGGCTCCCCAGCCAGCCAACCTAGCCTAATTGGTGAGCTCCAGGCTAACTGGAGACCATCTCAATAAGAGGTGGACAGTGCAGCTCGAATGTCCTCTGGCTTCCACGTCCACATGCATAGGGACCTACACCCTCACATTTCTGTGTACCCGCATGCATACGATCATGCCTATTCACATGTACACATGCCACATGCGTGTGCATACACACACACACACACACACACTGCACAAATACATACACAATAAAATAGGAGAAAATAATGAAGTTAAAAATTTCTAAATACATTAAGAGATCACTCTTTTCCTACTCAAATCATTCTGGCTGGGTTCACACTCACAGTTATCTAAATGACGCCATGCGTGGTTGATCTTGTGGTGTTTTTGGACATAACATGAGTCATATCATCTGTTACTTACATGATTGTTTACCAAGGGACACTCTGCTTCCTTTTGCCCTGAGCAGACCTTTCACCTGAAATTCTGAGAAGGAAAATACTCTTTCAAATATTTCTCTGATTTTGAATGCCATCTTTGTATCTTAATCACCTGCCACAAGGGCAAAGGTTGTTGTTGTTGATGATGATTGATGATGATCTAGGGGCTGGGAAGATGGATTAGTGGTTAAAGGTGCTTGCTTTCAAAGCCTGGCTGCTCAGGTTAAATCCCCCAGTACCCATGTAAAGCCAGATACAGAAAGTGGCACATGTGAACTCTGTTTCTCTCTGTCTGCCTCTTTCTCTGTCTCCCTCACTCACTCAAATAAAATAAATAAAAATATTGGTAAGAAAGGATATGGCACCAAATTTACTTCTCTTGACCTCAGAAATATTTTTTTTCTGAACACAAAATGTCAATTTACCAAGGATTTTTATTGTTTTGTGTTTTCTTTTGACTTTTCTATATTTTTGTGTTTCTTTATTTATAAGTTGATCACTCTACATTTAGAAGTTTGGGAATAAGACTTTAAATTGATGCTCTGTATGGTTCACAAAGCCATCTGTCAGTCACATGGCCAATTCCAAGTAAGCAACACCTCACATTTCAATGGTGTTTTGGATCTGTAGCACTAGTACCTGGACTATTTCAGGAAATCAAGTTTGTTTTGTTATTCCTATCTTATATTATGTCTCCCTCTTCTACTTTACCACATCATTCCATCAAAAGTTTATAAGTTTTGGGTTGGAGAGATGGCTTAGTGGTTAAGGTGTTTCCCTGTGAAGCCTAAGGACCTAAGTTGAAATCTCCAAATCCCATGTAAGCCAGATTCACAAGGGGGAGCATGCATCTGAAATTTGTTTGCAGTGGCTAGAGGTCCTGGAGCACCCATTCTCTCTCTATCTCTCTCTCCTTCTCTCTGTCTCTGTCACTAATAAGTAAATAAGGTAATTAATTAAAAGTTTGTATGTTTCTATGATAAGAAAATGTTCTTCAAGGCAAAAAATCCATTGGTTGGAGAGAAGTCCAAGAGGGAAAGAAAAGTTTGAGAAAGAGTGAGTAAGAGGGAGGAAGAGAGGGGAGATGTGAGGATCCTGTCTTCTTGCCCTCCATAAGCCATATCCCATCGTGAACACAACAAGCTTCAGGTGGAAGCTTATTCCTCAGCTTGTCTCAGGTACAATGTGTCCATCAGCATTGTCAATATTGGTGATTCTTCTACCTCTAGTCTTTAAAGAAAGACTACAAATGTATTCTAAATGTGAATTTATTGTAAGAACTTCATCTGTGGCTGAGGATGTACCTCCCAGTGGTAAAGTACTTGTGTAGCATACATAGGCTCTGGGTTCAGACCCCAGCAAAGAAAGGGGGAGGGAAAGAACGAAAAAGAGAGGAGAAGAGAAATTGAAAGGGCAAATAAAAGTAAAAGGGAAGGGAAAGAAAGTAGAAATGAAAGGAAAGGAAAGAGGGAAGGAGGAATGCTTAATCGGTGCCCAACCAAAGAGACGATGCCACACTTCTGTTGTGGTGATCAACATGGTGCCAAACAGCAAGAAACACTATGTCTGTTTTGATCATGTGGACCATAGCTGAGCGATTTAAATGTCTCAGGAGTCACTTGGGTTAGTTTGATTTTCCTTTGATCTGACTTTTAGAACCTGAGCCCTGCGTGTTTATTACTTTTCTCATTGCTACAACAGAAACCTGCCAAAAGCAACTTCAGGAAGGAAGGGTTTGCTTTGGCCCACTGTTGGAAGGTAGAGGCCTTCATGGTAGAGAAGTCATGGCAGCAGAGAATCGAGGCAGCTGGTCACATGTGTCCACAGTCAAGAAGCAGAGAGAGATGAATGCTGGGGCCCAGCTTGCTCTCCTTTTCACCCTGTCAGAAACCCCAGCTCTCTGGAGTGCTGCTGCTTATCCTTAGGATGCCTTTTCCCATCTCCACTTACCTTATCTAGAAAACCCTCCCAGACACACCCACCTGGAGGTTTCTCTCCAAGCTGTGCTTCTAGATTCAGTCAAGTTGACAATGGAGATTCACCATCATATCCCTATTGAAAACGTGATAACACAGGCATGATTTCCCACCCAAGCCTGACAGCATTGATAAAACCCATACCCAGATTAACTTGTGCTTCAGGCAAATTCTAGAATTCACTGCAAAGCATAGCAGTGCTCTTTCCTTTAATAACAGTTCCAAGGGAAAACCCAGCACTCATACAGATAGATCCAACTCGTGGCCTTCCTGAAACCCTGACCAACCTTGAAGCAAGACCAGTATATTTGACTTGGAGAAGTGGAACTGAGCATTTTGATGGTTGCTACTTTGACTTCCCTTTCCAAGTCCCGGTTGGGGTACACCTGAGCCCCAGAGGAAAGCTGGAGTCAGTGTCTAATGTTATTAAGCAGTCAAAGATCAGGCATTCCCAGGAGTCCAACTTCATGTGCCACATGCACAAAACAGTCCAGGCTGGTGGGGAAAATGTTTCGCATTTAAGAAATTATTGGTGGGTCTGGCGCTCCTCGGTTGCTTATTGCTTAGAGACTGGCCATCTCACGGGGTTGTTAAGTGTTCTTTCTGTAAGAGTGCACACACCCAAGTGTTCTCATTAAATTGCCCACGTGAGGTTTTCTAAGTCGTCTAATTACAAAAGGTCCTATCTTACTCAGTAGAGATTCGAAATTTGCCTTCTCAATTAACTCATGGATATTAGACAAGAGACTTGTGTTCTTCTGTTGGGCAGCAAAATGCGCTCTCTAAAATGTAGGTCATTTTTGATATCAAGAAAAGGATAAGCTTAAATATTCCCCAGTGCACTGGAGTCATTTATTTCCTTCCCAATGTCACCATGCGCTGTTAGGGAAGTGTGCAACTTTCAAAAATCCTTAGAACGACATGTCTTAATGTTACTCTGGTATTTCTCAGGGACAAAAGCATTTAAAATCCGTAAAATAAAAGCAATGTAATAAAAATAACAAAGTGTGGCTTATTACCAACTCCCACATTTCAGTTGGGGTTACGAATACTTCATTTAGAGACTGGCGTCTTTCAATCTGGGAGCTAAAGTGGGTAGACTTCTGTTCACTGAGCTGAGGAAAGAACAGTGGGGTGTTCGCAGCTTTCCAAAAGACAGGTCCTGCTGCCATAAATCCCTGTCCCGTTCTGTGTTTTCAATCCACTTACCACATCCCCTACCTCCATCAGTAGGATTGACGCAGTAGCTGTCCCCAAACTGCTATGAATTTGATGCCACTCCTCACTGACAGGGCACGAAACAGCATTCTGTGATGGGTGATATATCATGGAGCTTGGGTCAGAAAGAAAATAGTCACAAATATCCTTGTGCGCCCCCCGTGTTCTTGAGAAGCAATAACTTTGCGGATCACCATAAACAAACTCTGACGTGGGTACTGTTATTCTCTCTGTTTCATAAACAGACGGCAGAAAGAAGTCTCAGTTGCTGCAATTTGTGCAAGGTTGTCAGTCATAGGTGGCAGAGCCATTGGAAGTGGCCGGGTTGTTTTCATGTCTCGAAATCCCAGCGAAGCCTGTTCTTCAGTTAGTACCAACTGACACATGTTTCTGACATTGATGGCCTTGATGGGTATTAAATGCTTAATGTTAAACCCTACAATCAGGTGTCCTAAAAGATGCAAAATAAATGAAAGCTAAGTGTGAAAGTTTACGGGGCTACTCCCCATCTATGGGCATTTTCCCTTTGAATAGGCAGACAGAATCCTACATTCTTTTTTCTTTTTTATTGTGCTTCTGTGTGTGCATCTCATGTGTGTGTGTGTATTCTGTGTAGGTGCAATGTGGTGTGTGGCATGTGGTTATGCCCATGTAGTGCCCTATAAGCTCACTTGTGATGGCTGGAATAGACTGTCTGATAAACCACTCCATTGCTTTACACCTCATTTTGTTTTGAGCCCAAGTGTCTTTTATTTATTATTATTACTATTATTTTACTAATTTCAGAGCTTGGCAGTGGGGAGAGGAGTGGGAAGATTCCAGGTCTCTGTTTGCCTGAGGGGCTAGGGCTCCAGGTATGTGTCCACGTACCTGGCTCTCATGCTTGCTCAGAAAGCCCTCCTAACCACTGAGTTACGACTCCAATCCTCTGCTACTTTTTTACAGTTAAAATACCAGATAGGAATAGTATGTAACATACATATGACTTGTGGCTCTAATTTCAAGGCCAATCCAGGTCCATTCTACTGATCTTAGAATGCCCAAAGGCCAGGGGTTTTTATCTAGGCTTTACATTTGAA
Source organism: Dipus sagitta (assembly GCA_036346955.1). Lineage (NCBI taxonomy): Eukaryota > Metazoa > Chordata > Mammalia > Rodentia > Dipodidae > Dipus > Dipus sagitta. The sequence continues at coordinate 13,231,641 of CM070789.1, forward strand.
GAAGTGACTTCTGGGAATTACTAAGCCATAAATACATGATGTTTTAGTCCTTACAAAAGGAACATCATTGTTTACGGAATGAATACATGTATTTAAAGAGCAACTCAGTAAATAGAAATCTTCTGACTTTGAGATGGCAGCTCCTCAGCTGTCTCAGAGCCATCATTCCCGTAGCATGCTTTGTCCACTCCGCTGATCACCTGCTTTACAACAGGTCCATGTCCATTGCGAGGGCTACTGGTGCTATCCCTATCCTGTTTCTTGAGGACAGAAACATGTGAATTTCATGAAATTACTAAGAGTAATTTCAATAATAACAATAAAGTGTGTCACATTCTTGAGTGCTACACATCAGTGTCTTCCAAACATGGCATTTGTGATGTGTGTACATGTATGTGCATCTTCGTGTGTGTGCAGGTGCGTGGGGGTTTCTGTGCACATGTACATGGAGGCCATAAGACATTGGGCATCATTCTTCAGGAATGCAATCCAAATGCTGGAGACAGGGTCTCTCATTAGCCTGGAGATTGCCAATTAGTCTAGACCAGCAAGAACCCAAGAATTCTCTGGTCCAGGCCTCCAAAGCACTGGGATTACAGGGGCATACCACCACACCTGGCATTTACATGGGTTCTGGAGGTCAAATTCAGGTCCTTATTCTTGCAAGGCAGGTACTATACAAACTTAACTATATCCCCAGCCACCCAACATAGTCTGTTGAATAACATCTTTTAAGATAATTGTGTGTGGTGTGATACATGCACATGTATATTCCCTTGTGTTGCCCTATGTGCTTACTTGTAGTGACTGGAATAGACTGTCTGATGAACAACCAGTCCCTTGCTCTTCTGCCTGGTCTTGTGTTGAGCTTCTCCCTCTCTTTCTGTCTCTGACTCTGTTTTACAAACTTTGGAGTTTTGCATTCAATATAAGAAACAAAATGAATACATTGCACCCATATATTGTTTACCAGTTTCCTTTAATGGTAGTACCTCATAGAATTTCATATTATATATTTATATTTTATATTTTATATTATATTATATTATATTTATTATATTACAGTTATCAAAATCAGAGCACTTGGTAGTGGGAAGATTTCCCAAAGAAATTTAATATAAACAGGGCTTTAAGGAAAAGGTTGGATTTAATTGGTGGGAAAAGAGGAAAGCCTGTTATCCTGGGAGGGGGGGTCACATGGAGGCAGAAGACGATGCATGTAAACCAGCAGGCACACGGGAAAACAGTGTCTCTCAATACACCAGGCAGGGCGTCACCAGCTTCAAATGGGCCACCATTGCCCTCTATGCACTGCATTTCTGTGGCTAGTTCACTGTCCCACTCTCCTCCACACTTTATGCTTTATTCTCTTAATGATCCATAAACCTCTGAGCCCTCGCCTACAGCCTCCAGCTTGAATCATAAGACTCTACTCGGGCTTTACTCAGAGAACCACTCTGTCAGAACAAAGCCTGCTTTTCTACCCACTGTAAATCTTCCAAGTTTGGGGACCCTTGCACCGAAGTATCTTTCCTTCTGTGATGACAGATGATTGTGTCTTCCCCATCAGTGTTTTGGAGCCATCGGAGCCTTCCCACCTTCGGGTGCCTTGCACATTGATCCTCTCGCACCAGTCACTTTAGAGAACTGTGTTCTCGGTGTTTAAATAACCTGGCCTCCATGCTCCCTGTCCTCATCCCGCTTTGTTCAAGTCCACAAACTTCCTGAAAAGGTGTTCTATGAATTCTAGACATCCATTTATTGTGACTTGTTATGTCAACTCAACGGGACCTAGAATCACCTGTGAGACATGCTGTATACTGGGCCAGCCTTGTGCTTGTCCGGGAGAGGTTATCGTGATCAGGTTAATTGAGGTACGGAAGATGTACCTTGACCCTGGTGGCACATTCCATGGGCTAGGGTGCAGGAAAAAAAAATGTAGAAAAAAAGAAAAATATCTAGGAAAAAAAAAAAGGAGACAGAGGTTGAGGAGCAGCATTCTCTCTCTCTGCTTCCTCGGTGTGGATTGAACGCAGCTGGCTGCCTCAAACTCCCACCACCCTGCCTTCCCTGCGCAGCGGAGCTGTAACCGTGAGCTGACAGCAGCCCGTCCTCTGTTAAACTGACTTATGGTGGGTGTTTTGTCCCAGCAGTGAGAAGCTGCCTAATGTACTTGCCTCCTGTTCATTCCTTAAAATCATCTGACTGGGCTGATTCTTTCTGACTTAAAATCTCGAGCGGCCTCCGTAGTGGTAAATTGAACAACGTTCGTACTTTACTCTGCCCGATGGTTCAGCAGGCTTCAACAGGAGCGGATGGAGCCTTTCTTAGAACACCTCCTCACCTTCCCTTCATAATTGGCCCTCTCCTTTTTCTCCTCTTCTCCACACACTACCCAGGATGATTTCCTCCTCCTCAGCCCTCAACCATTTTATTCCCAAGACTCACTTTAGCCCTCTTCCCTGGTTATTCTACGATTTTAACCATAATTTTGACATCATCTATATCCAAAGCTTTTATCAATGTCTATATCTAGATAACTCAAAAACGTAAAGAACAGCTTCTGAGAGAGTTGTGTGTTCACATGTAGTCATAAGAAGTAGAACAAAAAGATTCCATATACTACTTACCAGTCTTCACCAGTGGTAAATGGAATTACAGCCTAATCATCACAGTGCAGTACTGGTGCTGATGTAGTGAACACACAGACGTTGCACCCCAGTGAGCTTCTCTCATGAAACCCTTGTGTACTGGACCTTGTTACCCCACATCCCTCCACCCTTATCCCCCAACAACCTCTCATCTACTCTCTGTTTGTGTAATTCTGTGATTTAAAGAATGTTATGTAAATGGAATCAAATGGTAGTGTACTGGTTAAAAATGTGTTTTATTGTGTAGCATAATTCTCGGGAGAATTGTTCAAGCTGTTGTGTTTTCAGAGCTCTGTCCTTTTATTGGCACACTATTCCAGGAGACTGACATAGCACAGTTGCTGAAACCATTCATCTGTTGAAGGACATCTGGATTGTTTAAGGTTCCCAGTTATTATGATTAAAACTGCTACGGACAATTTATGTATGAGTTTCATAAAAAAATAAGTTTTCATTTTTCTGAGACAAAAGCCCAGACCTATGGTGGTTGTATTTCATGATAGTTGTGTATTGTTGCTGGCTTTAAGAAGCTGCCAAACAGTGTTCCAGAATGGAAACTTGTGACCTAAAACAAAAGAGGTGACCACACTTCCCCCAGCAGTGTATAGTGATAGAGGCTCCAAGTTCTTACCAGCATTTGGTATTGTCATTACTTTTTTCTTTTAGCCATACTGATGGCTATGTGGTCATCTCTCATTATGAGCTTCATTTGCATTTCCCTAATGGCTGGCTGGTGACAGTGAACACCTTCTTTTCATGTACTTACCATGTGTACATCCTCTTCCATGAAATGTCTCTTCTTGTTTTTTGTCCATTTTCTAATTGTATTGTTTGCTTTGTTTTGCCACTAAATTTTGAGTTTGTTAAAATATTTTTATGCTAATGTCTTATTGCTTTGTGGTTAGCAAATAATACTTTCCAGTCTTTTCTTTGCATCCATTTAATTCCACAGGGCAAAAGGGTTGTTTAAAAATGAGTTGCCTGAGCTGGAGAGATGGCTTAGCAGTTAAGGCGCATGCCTGCAAAGCCTAAGGAGCCTGGTTCGATTCTCCAGGTCCCACATAAGCCAGATGCACATAGTGGCACATGCATCTAGAGTTCGTTTGCAGTGGCTAGTGGCCCTGGCACGCCCATTCTCCCTCCCTTTCTCTCTCTCTCTCTCTCTCTCTCTCTCTCTCTCTCTCCCTCTCTCTGTCTCAAATAAATTAATAAAACTAAAAATAAATTGAGTTGCCTCTCTTTTAGTTCCCAAAAGTTTCTCTTTAATGAAAATTTCATAGTTTTGTGTTGTTTTATATTTGTGTGATAAAACTTTGAATTCATTTTTTGTTTTAGATATGAAAGATCAAGGATTATATGTTTGTTTATATCTATCTAATTACAACAAAAAACTAACCATTTTTCATCAAGTTGCTTTGGAAATTTTGTCAAAAAATCAGTTTGGGGGTTATGGGCTACCTCAGATGGTAAAATGCTTGCCTTACAAGCATGGGGTTATGAGTTCAACCCCACTCTCCACATTAAATGCCAGATGGAAATGAGTGTACCTGTAATCCCCATACTGTATAGGCCGAGACAGGGGGATTACTGGGGCTCTCTGGCCAGCTAGTGTAGCCTAATTAGAGAGCTCCAGGCCAGTGAGAGATCTTGTCTCAAATGAAGTGGATGGCAATACTGAGGATATCACCTGAGGTGCTCCTCATGCCTCCACATGCACAGACACACACACACACACACACACACACACACACACACACACGAGCATAATAAAACCACTCTGGCATATTTATACAGGTCTGTTCCTGTATGGCTTATTCTATTCCACTGATTTATGTGCATGTCCCTCAACAGATGCCCAGTCCTTTTTAGTGGCCTGATAGCACCCAAGTGTGTGTGGTGGGGAGTGGGGTGAGTTCCACCTTACGGGCTAGTAAGATGGGAAGCATAGAAATGTGAGAGGAGGAATGGAGAGATGGTGCAGCAGTTAATATGCTTGCTGACAAAGCCTAACAACCAGGGTTCAATTCCCCAATACCCATTAAAGCCAGTAGCACATATGTCTGGAATTTGTTTGCAGTGCCTAGAGGCCCTGGTACACCTATTAGCTTATTCTCTCTCTCTCTCTCTCTCTCTCTCTCTCTCTGCAAGTAAATAAATAATATTTTAAAAAAGAAATATGAGAGGACTTGAACTAGTTCCCTACTTTAGAGGGAAAATCATGTTCATCGTATTAGAGCAGAGATATCCAGTAACATTTAACTTTTCTACCACCGTTTCCACAGTTCTATTCACAGTCAACATTGTGCATGGGGGTACAGCTCATTGGTAGAGCATTTGACTGTGTAGCGAAGATAGCACAAGGTACAGAAACATCACCTTCGTAAACTGCTAACATGTAAAATTGAGATTGTTTCTGATTATAGAAGGTGTGAAAGACATTGCTAAAGGTCTGCTGAAATGCAGGCAACGGTGGCAACTGCAGGGCGAGTGACGCATGTTGAAAATCCTTACAGCGGATTACATGGAAGAGCGCGGAGAGAGAGATCTCACAGTTAAAATGGAACTTACTGGGGCTCGGGAGGTTGCTCAGTGGTTAAAGATGCTTCCTTCTAGAGCCTGGGGGTAAAGTTCAATCCTTCCCAGAACATAAAGCAAAGCCAGATGCACAGTGATACATACCTCTGTGTGCCTAATGCACCCAAGAAAACAGGAGACAGAACCAGCAGAATGGGAAGATCATGGGCAAAAGGCTGTCTCAAAGACGATGGAAGCACAGCAAACAGACCTTGAGGCTATCCACTGGCCATCTGTTCACCAGGGCACCCGCCCCTATACACAAATAAACAAAAATTACTTAAAAATTAACAATAAATAAATAAGTTAAATAAATAAACGTGATTAACTAAGGACATTTTCAATCAGACAACAGAGAGAGATTTAGCTATAAAACATTTCAGCTCTGAAAATCCACTTGCTTGTTTGAGAACTAACTGTAAAATTTGATATTTATCGAGTGCATGCTGCGTGGAGGAATATGTTATAAATACTTTTTCATGATTTAGTCATTAATGCTCTCAGCAGTATCAAGGGTCAAATGACTCCATCACCATTTTATTTATTTATTTATTTATTTATTTATTTATTTATTTATTTATTTATTGAGAGAGAGAGGGAAATGGGTGCTCTGTGGTTTCTAGTCACTGCAAATGAACTCCAGATACATGCACCACCTTGTGCATCTGGCCTACATGGTTACTGGAGAATCGAACCTGGGTCTTTTGGCTTTACCGGCAAGCATGGTAACCACTAAGCCATGTCTCCAGCCCTCCCTTGCCATTTTAGAGAGGAGGAGATTAAGGAATAGAGAAGAGTAGTGTCTTCCCAAGGTCAAGATGGGGCAGAACCCAAATTTGAAGCCTGGACAACGGGCCCTGCAGCTGGGCCCTGAGCATGCAGCCTTCCTGGAACGGTGGCAGTTCACGGTGCATGGCCCTCCCCAGGAACCAGACATCTCTGCCCATGTTCCCAGCTGATCATCACAGGAAATCTGAGCCGACTTGCTTGTAACCATTTCACTGAAATCACCATGCCCAGCTTCATAGAGGGTAATTGGGGAGAATAAGATCAATGTACAAGTTTGAAATAGTGAAAAATAAATAAAAATTAAAACTTAAAAACAAACTTAGTAAATCACAACCAAACAAAACTAGATTATTTCTTAAGATGTTTCCCTGAAACCAGAGTTCACTTCCCCGGATCTGCCAGGAAATGGCTGCATGAACTCTCTGCTTTGAAGTTCCTTAATTCTGAAAGATATGAGTAAGTCAGATCAGTGCCATTTCCAACTCCACTATATTTTTATTAAAATTTATTTTTAAATTGAAACAATATTCTTTGTTTTTAAAAAGAGTCCCCATGAATAACCTGTGACTCTCTTCAATTGTGACTTGATCTAACCTTATTTGTATCAGGGCTGCCAGGCTCAAATTTGAAACATGCCTTATTTCATTCCCTTTTAACCCAAGACTCTATTTCCATCTCAAATGTTCCTAGAAGACCCTAGAAATGTTGATATAAAAATTCTATCCTATCATCTATGAGTCCAATGTCTTTTTTTAAGTTTATTTATTTATTTGCAAACAGAGAGACAGACAAAGACTGGGTATGCCAGGGCCTCCAGCTTCTGCAAACACTCCAGATGCATGCACCTCTTTGTGCATCTGGCATTATGTGGGTACTAGGGAAATTGAACCTGTGTCATAAGGCTTTTTGGGAAATGCCTTATCCACTAAGCCATCTCTCATACCCCAATGCAAGTCTTTATGAAAAAAAAGGGGGGTTCTAAGTGCTAACACTACATGAGAAAAAACTGACAAGTTAGGAATATGGGGCCTGTTTGTCCATCCTGAGACTACAGGGGGCGGTATTGCTCACATACTAACATGATCTGTTCATGTGCTTCCGGTATAGTCAGCATTTCAACTGAGTTACATGTGGTGTGAAATATGGCTAGCAGACCCCTTCATTAAGCCTATGTGATAGTAAATTGGTAGCTCTTTTTTTGTGTTTAGATTATCTTCTAAAAGAATTGTTACAGTGTCTTAGCTTTTATACAAACTTTGTTAACCTTTCTTTTCCTTAAAAGAAAAATGGTTTGAGAACTACTCGGAGGTCAAATACATGACCTGCTCCAGCATTGCAAGATTCATCAGTGAATCCATATTCAGTAAAGACTTTGCATAGGTATTGCTTTCATCATTACCTGGGCCTTGGCGTTTTAGTAGATATATTCTCCTTAATAAAATTTGGAGTTAAACACTTGAGACCATGCAGACTGCTATAAGAGAACATCTAATGCATTTTGCCGTGACACAGCCCAGTTCTTCAAAGCCCTCCATGATGAGTCTTTCCATTACCTGACAACTGGGGAGATTTGCCCCATTGGGATACAGAGAAAAGAATGAGAAAATTCAACAGGAAGTAAATAGTTGCTACAATTGCCTACTAGAGACCTACAAACCATTTCTCCTCCTTATGACGGAAATTTTATTTGTTTCTCTGGATTATAGGGATCGAGCCCCTTTCATTTTCACTTCAGAAATGGAATACTTCATCACGGAGGGAGGGAGAAACCCACAGCATTTCCAAGATTTTGTGGAGCTCTGCTGCAGAGCATATAACATCGTCAGAAAACACAGCCAGCTCCTCTTGAACCTTCTAGAAATGGTAAGTCCCTTGGAGAAACATAAAAAAAACAAAAAACTTCATGTCTCTTTTGGTAGTCTATTTTTGCTAATGTCTTGGAGTTCCCCCAAAGAGCTATTCAAAACAGAAAGCAGTGAATAATTAGAGAGATCCATGATCCAGTTTATAAACACAATCCTTGACAATTTAATATGTTTGCTCATAGCTATTGTCCCAGACATTCCTATCACAACAATATTGACACTTCCAGAGCTCATCCAGCAGTGAATTTTGACTAAGGTTCAAGGGAAGCCATTGTAAAGACAGCATCTTAAATTGTATTGCACATCAGGATTTTTCAATAATGCCTTTAAAATCCTGTCTCATGTACACATCTCACCAACTTATGATGTCGACTGTTCCCAGATCCCTCTCCCAATTTCTTCCTTTGAACATATGCCTTTTTGTTCAGATTAAGAGTCAAAAAATGTAAAGGGGAGGCTTGGAAGGTGGCTCTGTAAGTGTGTTTGCTGCACAGGTGTGAGGACCTGAGTCAGAGCCCCAGCACCCACGTCCATGCTGAGTATAGTCCTGTGTACCTATAAGCCCAGTGCTAAGAGGGCAGAGACAGGTAGATGTCCTGGCTAACTACACTAGCTAAATCAGTGTGCTCTGGCTTCATTAAGAGACACTGTCTTGGGTTGGAGTGATGGCTTAGCAGTTAAGGAGTTTGCCTGTGAAGTCTAAGGACCCAGGTTTGGTTCTCTAGTACCCATGAATATAAGATGCACAAGGTGGTGCATGTTTCTGGAGTTGGTTTGAACTCGCCTGAGGCCCTGGTGGACCCATTCTCTCTATCTGCCTCCCTCCCTCTCTATCCAGCTAGCTAGCTAGCTAGCTAGCTCTCAAATAAATACACAAATAAAATATTTTAAAAAGAGACTCTGTCTCAATATATAAAGTGGAGAGTGATTGAGTAAAACACCTAACTATGACCTCTGGCCCCCCCACATACAAACACATGCATGTGTACCCACAAGCATTTGAAAACATATACATACATGCATGACACCACACACACATACACACACATGCAATAAAATGTAAGCTGACTTGGTAGCAATTGGACTAGAGTAATGGATTTAGTAGTATACACGAGGACTATTGAGCCATGGTCCTATCTTTTAGCCAAGAAGGGAAATCCAGTGTTTCATTCCACTCTCCATCCCACAGAGATGTAGATACGCTGGGCTAGGAGGAACTTGATAGAAATACCTTCTGGGGAAAAGCTGTGGTGCTTCCTCTGAGAGCAGACACCCACAGCACTCATTGCATCACTGTGTAAGACAGGAACATACCACTGGTCCACCGGTATGGGGTTTGGAATCAATCAAAAATAACTGGCTTAGGGCTGGAGAGATGGCTTACAGGTTAAGGTGCTTGCCTGAGAAGCCTGGGGATCCAGGTTCAATTCCATGTAAGTCAGATGCACAAATTGGCACATGCGTCTGTTGTTCGTTTCCACTGGCTGGAGGCCCTGGCATGCCCATTCTCTCTCTCTTTCTCTCCCTCTCGCTCAGTTGCTCCCTCACACACTCTGCCTCTCCCCCCCACCGTTTCAAATACCTAAATAAGTAACTGCCTTAGAGCTTTCAGCTGATAATTATTCTGTTAAATAGTTGTAAAGTCACAAACTTGGTGGTTAGGGGCTGGAGAGATGGCTCAGTGGTTAAGCACTTGCCTGTGAAGCCTAAGGACCCCGGTTCAAGGCTCGATTCCCCAGGACCCACGTTAGCCAGATGCACAAGGGGGCACATGCATCTAGAGTTCGTTTGCAGTGGCTGGAAGCCCTGACACACCCATTCTCTCTCTCTCTCTCTCTCTCCCTCCTTCTCTATGTCACTCTCAAATAAATAAATAAAAATAAAATAAAATAAAAAACTTGGTGGTTAGGCCTCCCTGATTTTGAACACTATATGTTACATTTATGGTTACAGTGCATGGGTCCACATTACTCAGTTCCCATTTGTTTCACATCATCCATCTTATAGACTTGGTGAATAAATGATCTACTAATGAATGCTTTGTATGTAATAAGGTGTTATTTGATTTAATTTCATTAAAATGCTCACATTTGACACAAAGATCTTAAAACAGTGCCCACCATGTAGTTGAATTCAATTAATTAATATGATTATACAAGATCCTTTTTAATTTAAAAGAATACCACCCAATAGGATATCTTACAGTCACATTTTATTTAAAAATTCAGGAATAATGAATTGGGAGATGGCTTAGTGGTTAAGGTGCTTGCTGGCAAAGCCAAAGAGCCCAGGTTCAATTCCCCAGGACTCATGTAAAGCCAGATACACAGGGTGGCACATGCATCTGGAGTTCGTTTGCAATGGCTAGGAGGCCCTGGCATACCCATTCTCTCTCTCTCTCCTTCTGCCCCCTCTGTCTCTCCCTCTCTCAAGCAAATTAAATAAGTGAAATGTTAAAAACTTAGTTCCTCAGTTTCACTAGTGACTTTTCCACATTTGCATTGTTTTGTTACTTGTAGCAGTTTCGATGTAAAAAGCACCCCCCCATAGCCTCATGTGTTTGAATGCAGAGACACCCCCCCCCCACTAGTGCATTGGGAAGGTTGTGAATCCTTTGTAAACTGTGCTGGGAGAACTGTATCACATCACTGGACAAGGGCTTTGGCTCTAATAACCCACCCCTGCCTGCCATACTCGGCTTACTCTTGCTGCCTGCTGATATGAAGCTATGATGCCCAGGTGACTGCTCCTGCCATGTTCTCCCTGCCATTGTAAACCTCACCCTCAAGATTCTAAGCCAGAAACAAACCTTTCCCTTCCCTAGGACGCTTCTGTCCATGTGTTTTGTCCCAGCAGGGAGAAACTAACTGCTACACTACTGAAGATTGAACCTAAGGCTTTGCATAGCGCGAGCAAGTGCCCTACCACGGAGCCACACCCCAGCCCTCACTAATCGCATTTCAAGTGTTCAGCAGACACACATGGACAGTGGCATGACACTGGAATGCACATGTATGAAAACTCCCATCATCACAAAAAAATAAGTTCTACTTGATAGTGCTGCATACACATGAACTTTGTTGCAATGAAAGTTTGACTTGGATTCTGGCTTTAACTTTGAAACAACAGTCACATTCTATCCTCCAAGCCTTGGAGAAAGGATGGATAAATATTATAAACATATCTTCCATATATAAACACTTAAGTTTCTTCTACTATAAACTAGATTGTGTGACACTGACCATCTCTAGAATGCCCATGCTTGCTCTCCAATGAATTGTCAGATCTGCAGTCTAGTGCCCCATTCCACTAGACCGTATTACAGTTGTGGAACTGCTTAAGCTGATATCAAACTGATTCCACAGCCCAAAGGAAACTCTACAAAGAGTAAATCTATGAACTTGGATTTATTTATATAATAAACATTAGGCAGTATCAATTCTTATGTCTGCTTTGAATCTAGCATGATAGACTTTACCAAGATCTAGCTCATTAATCCATTAGAGCTATTGAGCGCTAACAATATGCCAGAAACTAAATGATACATTAGCATATAAGATCTAGAGTTTTAACGAAAATTAAGTAAGGAAAATAAAATTTACATATAAGAGTAATTGAGGTGCCTGGCACTTGTAAATGTTTACAGTGCTATAAATAAGTGCATGAAAGGAGTAGCTCCAAATTCTAATAGCTGCTTAACCTGATACAGACATTGCAAAATTAAAAGCAGAAAGCAAAAATATAGTTGGATATAGTTTAAACTACTTCTCAGATAACACAAATAATCGAGCAAGATAAGATAATACAAAGGGGGTTGCCTCAAAAAGTATTCACAAAGTTATTGGTAGACTTTTTTCTCTTATTTAGTAAATTTGAACATGTGAGTTACATTGTCAAAGAGCTGATATGGTTTTAGGCCAGACAAAGAGGTGCATGCCTATAATCCCAGCACTCAGGAGGCTGGGGCAAAAGATTTCAAATTCCAGGTTACTCTGACTCCAAAAATTAAAAAAAATTTTTTTTTTGATGTAATAGATTCCATTCAAAATAAGTGGAGGGCTGGAGAGATGGCTTAGTGGTTGAGGTGCTTGCCTGCAAAGCTAAAGGACCCAAGTTTGATTCCCAAGGACCCACATAAGCAGATGCACAAGGAAGCACATGCGTCTGGAGTTCATTTACAGTGGCTCGAGGCCCTGATGCACCCATTCTCTCTCTCTCTCTCTCTCTCTCTCTCTCTCTCTCTCTCTCTCTCTTCATCTTTCTATCTCTTAAATAAATAAATAAAAATAAAATACTTTATGAAATGAAGTAGATGGATGGTATGTTGATCACGTTTTGAGATAGATTTTCGAAAAAAAAAATTAAATCAACTGTTTGACCTTTCTGGTGTGCTAAGGCAATACTCTGCCTTTGTTTTAATTAAATAAAGTTTTATTTAAACTAAAAACCTTGTCAATGGAGGATGCTCAATTCTAGGACACTCATTCAGAGTAAACATACAGCCTTAGATTTAGACTCTTGCCAACATTGAAATGGCTCTTCAAAGCAGTGTGGACCCCATTGGTAAATACATGCACAAGAGTAGTGTGCTACTGCCTTTGTTTTCCATCACTTACCTCCCAGTTCTCCACTCTTCACCCATGCACATCTTTAAATAAAGCAATGCATGAAGGTTTCAGAACCACATGCTCTCTAATTAAAGCTCCCTATAGGACTGGAGAGAAGGCTTAATGGTTAAGGTGCTTGTCTGCGAAGCCTAAGGACCCATGCTCGACTATCCAGATCCCACATAAGCCAGATGCACAAAGGTGAGGCAAGCACAAGGTCGCACATGCCCACTAGGTGGCGCAAGCATCTGGAGTTCGATTTCAGTGGTGTGCCAATTCTTTCTCTCTCTCTAAATTTTTTTTTAATTTAAAAACCTCCTTATGAAATTAAAACCAACTTTATCTGTGAAAGTTCATTTTCTTTTTTTTAATGAAAGAGAGAGAGAGAGAGAGAGAATTGACATGCCAGGGCCTCCTGCCATTCAGCCACTGAAATGGAAGTCCAGACACGTGTGCTACCTTGCACGCATGTGTGACCTTGTGCACTTGTGTCACCTTTGCGTCTGGCTTGTGTGGTACCTGAAGAGTTGAACATGGGTCCTCAGGCGTCACAGACAAGTGCCTTACTGCTAAGCCATCTCTCCAGCCCATTTTCTTTTTTAAAATAATATATATTTTTATTTATTTATTTATGAGAGAGCATGTGTGTCAGGACCTCCAGCCACTGCATGCACTACCTTGTGTATCTAGCTTACATGGCTACTGGGGAATCAAACCTTGGTCTTCCCAGGCAAGTGCCTTAACTGCTCTGCCATCTCTCCAGCCCTGTGAAAGTCCATTTTCTATATGTGCATTTAACCTCTCTTTCCTTCCATTCTGCCTCAAACTCATGCTTATATTCCTGTCTTTAGAAATAGTTCACTGTACTACTGCACCATGACCAAGTTACAACTGGAGAAAACTTGGCATGAGCCTTCAATTCAGAGTTCTGTGAATAGTCAATATCCAAGATTTTAGAGCTCTGGCACTTGGTAGGTTCACTGAGGAGTTAATTACAAATCCTCAGCAGAACGTGTCTAGTTTTCAGATATCGACAGTGCTTTTCTTTCCACTAGGAAGAGCAGGGGAACAACATAATCTATGTAATTCCTGTCCTGCCCTAAAAGCCACATCTGCAGGAGACCCAGGAGCGTTACTAGCTGAGCACACTAACAGAAAAGCCTGCATCTGCCCAGCTTTTCCCTCATTAAAAAAAAATCAATATCAACTGTTATAGAAGACTCCCAAAGAACAGAGGGACCATTCACCCACTTTCAAATGTTTATCATACCCATTATTATATCAGATATTTCCCAGCAGACATCTTTCTAGCTTCTCTATGTTAGAAATGGAAGATGCTGCTTCCCTAAGCAAAGCTATCAAAATCGATTTGGACTTAGTAACAGGAGAATGCAATAGGAAACAACACATTTCCCTTGTCCTTTAAAAATGACGGACGTGGGGCTGGAGAGGTGGCTTAGCGGTTAAGGCGCTTGCCTGCAAAGCCAAAGGACCTCAGTTCGATTCCCCAGTAACCATGTAAGCCAGATACACAAGGTGGAACATGCGTCTGGAGTTCATTTTCAGTGGCTGGAGGCCCTGGTGTGCCCATTCTCTCTCTCTCTGTCTCTCTCTCAAATAAATAATAATAATAATAATAAATGACTGGCATAGTCATTATGTGTGTCTGTTCATACTTGCCTATCCTGTGTGCCATCTCCCTTCCCTAGTATTCCACTTACACTTTCCCATGCACTCAAGGAGGAAAAAGAAAGGCAACGGGAACACAGCGCAGTGAGTCAGAAAATGCTCCTGGCTGAATGGAGCCAGCTAGGGGCAGCCCTACTATGTGGCGCTGAAAGTTACAGTACCTGAAGCTTCTCGTACCAGAAGTCGGCACATGATGTGTGAGCTTGGGCCTTGCTACCTTGTCAGTCACATGAGGAGGAAGCTAGGCTCATCTGCTTTGGCCTCATCTATACTTAACTGCTGAAGCGTGAATGTGTATGTGTGCGCTCACGTGTGTGTGTATGTGCGTGTGTGTGTGTGCACGCGTGTGCATGCGCGTGTGTGTGATTTCAGTAGAGGAAGGAATAAGCATAGCACACTGCCTCTAGAAAATGCCTTATACATCTTGACCAAGCCAGTATGGATTCAGAGTGTTCATAGAAATTAGACCCCATCTCAGACCCTAGAGATGAAGTCTGTTCTTTTTAAAAATATTTTTATTTTTGTTTATTTATTTGAGAGAGAGAGAGAGGGAGAGGGAGAGAGAGAGAGGATATGAATATGGGTGTGCTAGGGCCTTCAGCCACGCTGCAAATGAACACTAGACATATGTACCACCTTGTGCATCTGGTTAACATAGGTCCTGGAGAATTGGAGCTGGGTCCTTTGGCTTTGCATGTAAATGCCTTATCTACTAAGTCATCTCTCCAGCCCTTAAGTCTGTTCTTTAGTGAATGGATGTTCATGTGGGCTGTCTCAATCACTATTCAGAACTCTATGTGCAGAGATAACATATGTCAAATCTAGGTTCTACTTGCTGTAGGGAATATCCCTCCCTTCAGCTGTTTTTTGTCAAGTTTAGTGTCAATATTGGATTTGCTGGTAGTGGCTTTTTAAAAAGCCTAATAGCATTAGCTATGTCTGCCTTCATTTACTTATTTATTCATTCACCATGTGGTCATTGTTCAGCAGACATTCATTAACTCGCCCTTGACCCCTTATAAAGAGCCACGCTGAGCAGTACAACAGCTCGACATCGAGTCGAAGGTGAGTTTCTGTTCACAAGGAAGTTAAAACCCAACGTAAAACTCACTCCGTGAACAGAACACAGCCGGCGCTGGGAGTCGGTACTGCAAAGACGTGCAACCGAGACATGAGTTTCTTCTTGTGAGTGCACTGAAGACACACTGCCCTCTTCTGTATGTCAGTCCCTCGGCATGAAGGACAAAGAGAAAGTGGCCAGTTTCATGATTACGTGATTCTCTTGAACTTCATGAAGTCAATTACAACTTTACCCATAGGCCACAACAGTTGACTCATCCCATCCTTTATTGTTAAAGTCACTTCTCACTGAAGATTTTCTCTTCTCGAGATGAGAAAATACATTACCTTAGTCATAGAATACTGGTAACTACTACGTTCTACTATTTCCTGTCCTCTTCTTCATCCTCCTCCTCCTCCTTCTCTTGTTCTCTCTTTCTTGGCAAAGTTTCAATTTATTTCAAAAAGATCAAGTTTTTCTCAAAAAAATTGTCTGTAACTGGAAATAATAATAATAACTCTTCATTCTATAGTGTAATATAAACAAATCTTCCTAAAGATTAGCAGAAAAGTCCCTGAAAAATTTATACTTGATTTTTCATTGCTTTAATAATATTCAATAAAGGTAGCCACTGCTTACACAGATACACTTTTTCTCAAAAAAAAAATTGTTGGGGCTAGGAACATGGCTCAGCATTTAAAGGCCCTCACTTGCAGAGTCTGATGCCCCAAGTTAGTTGTCCAGTACCCACATAAGTCAGATGCACCAAGTGGCATATGCATCTGGAGTTCATTTCTATTGGCAAGAGGCCATAGCATGCCCATTTCCCCTCTCTCTCATTCTCTCCCTGCTTGCAAATAAATAAGTAAAATATTGTTAAATTGTTTTGTCTACAACTGAAGATAATATTCCTTTACTTTATAGTACAATATAAATAAATATTTGTATAAATTAACAGAAAATTACCTGTAAATTTTATACTTAATTTTCATTACTTTAGTAATATTCAATACATAGTCACCGGTTACCCAGATAAAATTGTGTTCATATAGCATGTGTCATGGACTGGTAAAAGAACAAAGCATTAAGAACCAGAAAGGTGACTTTTATATTGCATTCTTGGGCAACATTTGACCTGGATATGTCACTCAGTTTTGTGGAAATTAAACTTGTCTTTTTTTTTTTTTTTTTTTTTGAGGTAGGCTCTCACTCTAGCCCAGGCTGACCTGGAATTTACTATATAGTCTAAGGCTGGCTTTAAACTCACAGCAATCCTCATACCTCTGCCTCCTGAGTGCTGGGATTAAAGGTGTGTGCCACCACACCCAGCTAAACTTGTCTTCTTTCAAACTCTATCATATGATTTTTGTGTAATGCTGTGTCATGTATTTGATTCTGCCAGATTATGTTGGGTTATTTTGTATTCCTTTAGATGGGAGAAAATTGTGACAGAATTAAGGACTTTTCTTAAAATCACTGATTTCAAGTGATGGTTTCAGAAATTGTGCCGTGGGAAGAAGAACATTGTCGTTCTTACCTCACTACTTCATGAGGAGACCTGTGAAGGGATTATCAATGTGCAGGCGCTTTGCCAACGGCAATGGTTCTTTTCATGGTTTTATGCATCACTACATAGAAGAGGTTTAAAGGAAGAAACTGATTTCCATTTATGCATACAAGCTGAAAGGCCCTTGAAAATACACGCTCGTATATCTATCTATCAGTAAATTTTTATCTGCATTTATTGTCTCTTCTTTTTGATTTTGGGTCGTGTTGGTATAAAGATGCGACACGCGGGATTGCCAGAACTAAGAGGAATTGAAGACCTGAAATATGTTTATAATAATCTTCGTCCACAAGACACAGATATGGAGGCAACGAGTCACTTTACCAAGTAAGATGGGCCCTGGTGTGTGTGTGTGTGTGTGTGTGTGTGTGTTTACACATTTGTGCAGACGCACAGTCTACCACTAAGGTGATCGCGGATTCAGTAGTCATTTCTCTAAGGCTGCTATCTCTAGCATGCGTCTTCATTTTCAAAGAACAGAAAGCCAGCCGCGTGCATAGCGGAGGCCTGCACCAGGGTTTCTGTAGCGTGGCACTGTTTGCTAACCAGTTTCTTCATCGAGCAGATTGCTCAATATGAGGTCATTGAAAAGAGCGAACTCTGACATAAATAAATTGGTTGTTCTACTTGAACTATGTCCAGAGAAACAATTTGGAGAAAATGATTTATGATGAAAAATGTACCCACTGCTTTCAACTGTAAGACAATACAAATATTGAGATATTCGGTCAAAGACCTGTGACTGTCTTCTGCTTTTAATCTATTTTTTATTAAGCAAGTCTGGGAAAACACAGGTGTACATCAAGGTAAGAGTCTGGGCAGAACAAGTGAATAACAATTAGACTTCAAACCATTGTCCAAAGGGCAGTGCATTTTATAATGTAAGACCCCTCCGAGCCTCTCCTTCTGAATGGGTAACATAATTCCTAGCCTATTTTGGCTACCCAATAAGTGTCAGCTGTCATTATCCTAGTCAAAAGCTCAAGTAGAGAAACATAGAAACCTTTCTTTCCTGTGGCTGTTAATAGTGAATCCTATTTCAGTCTAATTTTTTAATCATTCCATATTTTCGACCAGAAGTTTGTGTACACAGATAATTATTCTTATGCATGTGTTACATGTGCGTGGTGTGTGTGCGTATGGGTATGGATATTCACATGGATGTGGGTATACATGTGTGGGGCATATACATGTGTGTGCATGTGTGTGGAGGTCAGAGGTTGACCTCAAGTGTTTTCTGACATCTCTCACCACCCACCTTACTTACTAAGACAGAGGAGCCAGGGTCTCTCACTAAAATCCAGAGCTCGCCAATTTGACTAGTTCAGATAGCTAAGCGAGCTTGCCCCTATTTCTGCTTCTGCCTCTCAAGTACTGGGATGGCAGTCTTCCAAGCCCTACCCAGCATTTACGTGGATGCTAGGGATCCAAACTCCAGTCCTCATACTTGTGTGGCAAGCACTTTATCCACTGAACCATCTTCCCAGCCTGATTATTTTCTCATGAAAATGGAATGTAGATGTGAGGAAAACAAAGGATAAAATTAAACCACTCCTGGGCCTTTCCTTTTTCTCTCCCCTTTCTAGAATGTGCAGTGAGGAATATTCCTCATTTCAGGGGTACCGCGATATCTCTCACAAGAATGTCTTCTGTACCCTCAGAGAACATTGCTTGTCTCAGGGAGGTCTGCACATGAATTGCACCAGGAAGGCTGCCATTGTTGACAATAAGTAATGACAGAATATTACAGTCAGCAGAAGTTTTTGGCTATACCGATTCAGACAACAAACATTCAGAAGAGAAAATGCAGATATAAAGAGCTAAGGGTCTTGTCCATGAGCAGAAGAAACTAGAAAAAGAACCAGAACTAAGATTGGTATCTTCTAATTTTTTTGTGCCAGAGATTTTCCAGGAGCCAATACTGGAAACTTTAGGATATTATGGAACACCAGGCAGAGACCCTATTTAGGGGGACCAATAAAACCTTCCTGCTACCTACTCAGTTTAAAATAAAATCTACCATTAGAAATTTATTAGGGAAGATTGGCACGTTACCCTTTTAGTATTAAAAAATGTCCTCAGCATTTAGGTGGACAATGCAGGAGGATTCTCATGAGTTCAAAGCAAACATGGGGAACATAGTTTACTCTAAACCAACTTGGCTACAGTGTGAGATCGTGTCTCTTTTTTTTCCCCCTGTCTGAGGTAGGGTCTCACTCTAGCTCAGGCTAACATGGAATTCACTGTGTCATCTCAGGGTGGCCTCAAACTCATGCCTCCTGAGTGCTGGGATTAAAGGCATATGCCACCACACCCAGCTTCAAATAAGTATTTTTATATTTAATTTAAAAAGTCATAGAGTTGGAGAGATGACTTAGCAGTTAAGGCGCTTGCCTGCAAAGCCAAAAAGACTCAGGTTCAATTCCCCAGGATCCACGTAAGCCAGATTCACAAGATGCCACATGCATCTGGAATTTGTCTGTAGTGCCTAGAGGCCCTGGTGTGCCCATTCACACACTCTCTCTCTCTCTTTCTCTCTCTCTCTCCCTCCCTCTCCCTCTTTCTCTATCTCTAATAAGTAAATAAAATAAATTTTTAAAAATCATAAATATTGACAACTGACTATGGCCAAACACACCAGCTTGAAGACAGGAGTAGGCAGTGTAGTGTAGACCGTTGGTTTCAAAGCCAAGAAACTCCCAGGTTATCTCAACCAATGGGGGTGGACACTTGGCAGAGACTTACAATCTTATATCAGGAGAGCAGATTCTGGATGTCTGCGGAGCCAAAGGCAGCTCCTGGTAACATACCAGGAGGAGTTGATTCATTTACTAAGGCTGTCCACCCAGGTCTTATTAACTCTGTCCAGTATGAGTGGATTCAACAACAAACTATGCCATTCAGAAGCAGATCCCTCCGGATAGAGCTCCTTCCCTTCATCTCACTGATAGTACCATCCTCACCACGCAGAAAACACACACACACACACACACACACACACACACACACACGCACACGGCTGTACATTAATTGGATGGAAAAAGGCCTTTCAGGCCCTGGCCAAGGAAAAACTCAAAGCAGGCATCTTCTGTGAGAGTTCCCCCTCTTCTCACCCCCGGAGATCTGACACACCCAGATCTGTAAAGTGCACGCTTCTGAATAACAGCGACTTTGCTTCATACAGTTCAACTTCAAAAGGGCGTGAGTGAGTGGAGCAGATCTCTGTCTGCGGCCTTGCAGCAGTGAGCCACCCGTGGGCACGCCTCTGCCCGGCTAATCCGCAAACTTGCTCGTGTTATGTGGTCTGTTCTGCTAATTCTACTTCCTGCTGCATTTGTGCAGGGCCAGCTTAGAGAAAGGGACTTGTTCTCCGTGGCAGACTTAAAAGACATCTGGTTTCGTAAGCCAGGACACATCATTCCAGTGTTTAATGAGGCTCCTGGCTCACCGTTTCCTCACTCACTTCCTAGATCCTGCTAATTCCATGGTCTGTGTGGAGCCGTACCCACCACTTTATGTTTTTTCCAAACTGCTCCTTTTCTGGGCAGATTATTTCATAATGTCACCATCAATCCTACTTTGTCAATTTAGTTCATGTGCAGAATCGTAAGCTTCCTACCCAGCCCTGGTACTCCAGACAGCTAGCACATAATGCGCAAGCCCCCTGATTATTTGGGACCCACTAACCTTCTCTGCCGTAATTCTACAGAACGAGCCATCTTTTCTGGTATTGTTAAATTTATTACCAAATTACATACTGTCTTACATTTCATCTTCATTAATTATACTGGTCAATGACATCAATGTCTCTCAAGTAGAAAACATATTCCCATTTCTAAGAATATCTGAAGGTGGAATAAATCCTATTTAAGATAAAATAATGATTTAAACATTCACTACTAAATATATGGATGACATTTAATAATAGCTAGCATGGAATGCGGTTCTCCTATGCGTCAGGACCTGCTCCAAGGTTTTCAGCAATAATGTACTTACGTTCATGACAACCCAATGAGGTAAAAATATTTCTATCTGCACCTTTAAAATACTATTTTATTTATTTATTTGTTTATTTATTTATTTATTTGACAGGGAAAGAGAGGGAGAGAGAGGGAGAGAATGGGCCCAGCAGGGCTCCAGCCACTGCAAATGAACTCCAGGCGTGTGTGCCCCCTTTTGCATCTGGCTCACGTGGGTCCTGGGGAATCGAACCTAGGTCTTTTGGATTTTCAGACAAACACCTTAACTGCTAAGCTATCCCTGTAGCCCAACACCTTTAGATTAGAAAATTGAGGCCCCAAATAAGTGAGACAAATGACCCAAAACTCATAGCTGGCAGGAGCTTTATCCGTATGTCAAATCTTGGAGGTCAGATTCCAGAATATGGGGTTTTAAGCAACAGTTGGTACAATTTGGAGTCTGTAGAATACAGGGTCTCAGTCGAGAGCCTGGGGCTCCTTACAGCCTGTTCCTTATGTAGGCTCTCAGATACCTACAAGTTTCTACAAGCTGCTTCATAATTTATTTGGCTGTAGTTTGACCAAAATATACTCTTCACCCTTCCTCAGACACTAATCCTCATGTCCTGAACACCCCAAACCTCAGCAGACACAGACGCCCCTTCACAGAGCGATTATCACTGTGCTGCCCCCAGGGGTGCCCTGGGTGTCTGGCTCCAGCTCTGCTGTGATTGCCATCTTTGGGAAGTCGCCTAGAGATGCGTGCCCAGCGCCTCCTCCGCATTCGTCACCTCTGCCTTCTCTTGTGCTCACGCCGGGGCCTTGCCACTCCTCTCCTTTCTTTTCAGAGAGACCCCCTTGAAGCCCACTCTCGCTTCACCTCCAAAACTCTGTGTCACTAATATATTTTATCCTAAAGTTTCACTGGTGTGTCTTTGTTTTCTACATACTATTTAATGCACATGTAGCTTGTCTGTTCAGTTATAATGTAGGTTCTTTGGTCAGCACAAATCAAGAGGTGAGGACCTTTCCTACCCCATGTTCCATCCAGTACAATGAAGGGCTTGATAAAAAGGGACAAGAAATGCCCATTATGTGTGCCTGTGGTTATTCAGCATTCAAAACGGATTTCTGTGATCTCTTATTTGCATATTTAAAATTCCTAAAAGATATTATTTTGCAGGTAAGTCCTTCAACAGTGAATAAAACTGGCTTATAAAATATCTATGCTAATTATATCTATTATAAAAATATCTATGTGCATATTATAATGCAACTTTGACCTTATGCTTGATATAAAAGTTAGAAATTACATGCAGAAAGACTACCCATAATGTATTTGTTTCAGAGCTTCCCAAGGATACCAGCATCCAAGAATACTCAAGGTCCTTATGTAAAATGGCATGGTCTGTGTATATAACCTATGACATCCTCTTGTATACTTCAAATTACTTATGAAGCCTAATGCAATGTAATTGATATGCAAGTGGTTGTGATATTATATTTTTATATTTATTTTTGTTGATTGATTGATTAAGGAGAGAGGGAAAGATGGAGAGAATGGGTATACCAGGGCCTCTAGCCACTGCAAAAAAACTCCAAACCTATGCACTGCCATGTGCATCAGGCTTCTGTGGGTTCTGCAGAATCGACCTTGGGTCCTTAAGCTTTGCAGGCAAGCACCTTAACCACTAAACCATCTCTCCAGCCATTGTGACATTATACTGATTAGGAAACCATGACAAGAAGGGAAAAATCCATCCATGCTCACCATGGATGAAGTTTTTTTTTTTTTTTCAAAAGTATTTTCAACTCATGTTTAGTGAAATTTGTGGTCATGAATCTCACAGATAGAAACATTCAAGTGCATTTTTTCTCTGTGTAAATGGTATTGTTCTCTTTAGTTGTTCTCTGACAAATCACATGGACTTCAGAAATTAAGAATTTAATAATTTAAACAAAAAAAGAAATCAAGTTCTGTAATGGATCCATCATGGGTATTTTGTGCTTTGATGAAGATTCAATCAAACACACACACACACACACACACACACAGTATTAAATATATCGTATAGTATTTGAGAGACAAAATCCAAGTACACTTAAATTCTTTCTATTTCTTATCTTTGTTCTGACAATCTAAAAGTGTTGTATGTCACTGCTTATTCTGACATAACTACGAAGCTACATAAATAAATAAATAAAGATAAAGACCTGACAAGAAAATGCATCCACTCCCCACCACTAAGATCGCAGCTGCGGATCATGTCTGAGACCTAAGCCATCAGAGATGCAGTGTGTGTGTGAGCACCTGAGGTGTCTGTATCCATCCCACACGTAGCATCAGAGCAGCCCCCTCTGAACCTCACTTGAAAGGAAACTTGAACTTGAAAGGGAAACAAGATGCCTTGCCCTGTCTCCTAAGTGTTCTGAGCGGTGCAGAATTGCTACCTGGTCCTGCGTGGTATTCAAAATTATATTGTACGCAGGGGGAGAGAGAAAATAGAGAGAGGTTTGCACATCACTATCAACCTCTCTTTCTCTGCTTCCCTAACTCCCTTCTGGTCCCTGTGCAGCTGAGCATCATTGAAGAGAATCGGGACTTATTGCTCTGCAAACCGATTCTCTCATTGAATATCTGCAGAGCCCACTGCTAGGCAACAAAGGAAACCATCCATTAAACCCCCTCCAAACCAGCTATTTCAGAAATTTCAATCACTCCCGAGTCTCGGGTTAGCTGTCCTTAGAAAGAGATGAACTCCTCCACAGACTGGGCTTCACCGCCCACCTCCCCTCCCACCTACACACAGTGCCTTTCTCCTCATCCACTTCCTGCTCCAAAAGCAAGATAGGAAAAAAAGTTCCATCTATCCTCACGTATCCCCTTGGCCTGCCGCACAGATTCTGTGGTTCAGGAAACTGCTCTCCAGCTAAAAATGAAGCTAGCAGGAAGCAAAGGAAAAAACTCCACACCGAAAAGAAAAATATCTGCATTGGAGAGACAGTTTGCTTACAAGAGCCAGGGCGTCTAGCTGCTATCTGTAGGATAAAAGATAAATGCAGATTCAAATCATAACCGACAAACTCTGGAAACCAACAGGACCTGTCTGGTTTCCAATGGAAACACAGACCTCCTGCTCTGCTCCACACTGCCCCTCATTTTCTACGTCTCTCTGCCAATTTCCTCATATTTTCTAGAGTAAATTCCAGACAGAAGTGGGCCAGTTCACTTACAAATTGAACAGGATCTTTCATGCAAAGCCTCCATGGATTCTATTGCTCATCCCACACCCTACCATTGGCGAGCCGCACTGAAGACCATTACAGAGAGGCTTCTCCTCACAGTACTTTGGAGAAGTCTTAGGAGGTGCCATTGAGCAGAACAAGTTCAGTGGTAGATCTGGTACCTGCAAAATGAGTACACAGAGGGTAAAAGCTGAACCTGGGGCTGGAGAGATGGCTACGTGGTTAAAGGCGCTAGACTGTAATGCCCGATTGCCCAGGTTTGAATCCCCATGTAAAGTCAGAACCACAAAGTGGCATGTGTATCTGGAGTTTATTTTCAGTGGCAAGAGGCCCTGCTGTGCCCATTCTCCCCTCCCCCGACCCCCCTCTCTTTTTCTTTCTCCTCTATCCTTGCAAATAAATAATAAAAATAATTAAACAATTTTAGAAACAGGAAAAGAAATGCAAACCTGGAGGAAGTACAGTGTCTTACTCTCTAAACTTGGAAGACAGATTAATGGAGAAAGACAGATGGAATTTCCTGTCACTGTGAACATCTCCTCGTGTTTGTAACTTAATTACAGTAACTAATTTGAATTATACTGATTTTATAAGACCCTCTTGCTTTCGTTTCTTTTTTTGCCTGCAAGCATAATACAAGTTCTGGCATCTGCCTTTTACAGACTGCATGGCCGGTCACAGTTATGATGTCTAACAGCTTGGCTGCCCCTCTGAATGCTGGCGATAGGAGAATCTCTGGTTTGGATTATAGAAGTTGTACTGACAAGTTGCCTAAATATCAAGTCAGGATACACCTTAGCTATTAAGTAGTAAAAAAATGATCCTTTGGACTCTTGGATCGTATCAGCCTAAAGGTTAAAAGCATTTGAAAAGTTTAATGTACCTGCCAAGGGTACCAAAAACCATTAGTTACGACAGACGGATAGTCTGAATGGCCTTGTGTCATAGCAGCTGTCCCCTACACAGCAGTTCACCTGCACACTGCACACAACCGCTCATTCCAGTAACAGCTAGCCACCAGACTAAAGTCACTTACCATTTTAATTGTAATTTTTCTTATTTTAAAGCTTTTATAACTTCAATTACAGCACCATTCATCACTATTGATTACTTTATATGCCTGCACTTTAAGGCTTATTTTCTTGGTTGGCATGGGATTTAATTTCAATATTATTCATAAAATAACCTGGCCTTTTAGGGGAGAAACTTAGACTATCATTTAAAGGCATATTCCTTTATAGATCCCTCACACCAGGCCACCAACCTTTCCCTGGTTCCTCCATTCCATTTGCTCTAATTCAACCAGTTTTTGCAAGGTGCCTCTGGGAGAAGGTGAAACAGTGACCTATTCATAGGCAAGGCCATGGAGCCTGAAATTCTTGTTTGTGTGCCATTCTGGGCCTATTGTGACATTTACTTAAGGCTCACTGACTTTGTAGCAGGAATTCTGAACACTTGAAATCCCAATTTGAAAAACAGCAAAGACCTTTAAAGAGATTTTTAAGTCAAATTCTAAACTCGAGAGAGACAGAGTTCTTTCTCATCCCTGTGATATTATCTTGTAAGAGGTCAAGACAGCTCACCATGAAAGCAGATTCCATCAAACCACAAACCTATATCTTTACTTCCCCTCTTCCCATCTGTTTGTAATTTGCCACCATTTGGACTCATATGCATTCATTTCTTAAGGTATTTGATAAGATGCTTTTTGTATTCTATTTCCAAAATCTTTTTTTTTTCTCTCTCTCTCATTTGATTCCTGGGAAGTAGTTTGGAAATAGAAATAGAAATAGTCACCAAGTATGGTTTGTAGCTGCAAGAACAAAATAACAATATTCTTCAGTTCATAGGTAGATATTGAGTTCATACAGAACAAGTTGATGTCTTGCATAACAAATGCTCTTTGCAAGGTATAACTATGCCAAATAGCATGGAAAGAAAGTCCTATGTAACCTAACATCTTGACCATGTCAGAAAAATGCAACATAAATGCTTTAAATTATGTCCCATGAGAAATGACTAGATCCATTCACACTGACAAGGCCACAATTTTAAGCCAAGTGTTTCTCATGGGAAATAATTATTTAAAGCATTTATGTTATATGAAATTATGCATATCCTACTGAGATGGGAATACACCGTTTCTAAGATAGACCTTAGCTGGGTGTGATGATACAGGCCTGTAACTCTAGCACTTGGAAGGCTGAGATAGGAGGATCACAAGTTGAGGCCAGCTTGGGCAACATAATGAGATCTTGTCTAAAAATAAAATGATAGGGCCTAAACCTTAAGACATTTTATGCTTATGATAGACTTCTTTGTACGGTGTTCCCTGGAAGCTGCCAATATCTGTTATATTTTGTTATGCCTAAGGGATATCTCTAAGGAAAACTGAAAGGATCATTGTTTTAATGCCTCTGCTCTACCTGGGAATTCCACACTAAATTTATTGGATTACGTTTCTCACTAAGAAAAAATATGAAAGATTTTTCTCTACAGAAAATCCACAGGAGAGCAAAGACTTTGGAATCAAGGAACTATGAGTGGAGTTATAGAACTACTTCCTGGCTATTGTCATTTAACCCTTCTCAGATTTTTCCCTATCCACAGTGAAAATGATTCTACTGCTTTTCTCCAAGGATTAGAATATTATCTGCATCTCACTAGTGAGGATATTGACTTCTTGAGGGGAAAGCTCTTGATTCTCTCCTTCACCTCTATGCCCCTGCACGTCGATCAGTGCCTAGCAGGGAGAGTTAAATGTGTTTATCAAGACCACCTGAGGGTTTCAACTAGGATCCTTCCAGCCACTTCCTTCCTGAAATATGACAATACTCCACATAATCCTGCTAATATTGCCATTAAGCAAAATAAAACCCTAAAGCTGATACCCAGACTTACCAGACCGAACATAGAGAGGATGGAATCCAGGCACTCTTGGGACAAGCCCATGTTGAATCATACTTCACAACATTACTCTAACTTGTTGTGTCTGTTACCCAAGAGATAGGAGGTAGATATGTGTGAAAGTTTGGCTCCAAACCATGGACATCTTAACTATGGAGTAATGTAAAGTGAGCACATCAAAATTAAAGATGGATGATTCATGAACACTGTTTAATAAGACCAAAGATGAGTGCATGTCATCTCCTACAGCTTCCAACTCCAATACAGAAAAAGTGCTGAGTAAGATCTTGTGGGATCAACAAATGAATGAGAGGATGGTAGGGTTTCCATAAATCATGACTAGTGTTGTACTCACACTGTTACAACTCATTTCCTGTCTCTAGAAAAAGTTAATATTTTGTACTATATACCCATAAATTCATAAGTCCAAAGAACATCTTCAGAAATAATGAACAGTTTGGAACTGAGTTATAGGATCAGAGTCATACTTTAGCATTTGTAGTGAATTTTGGCCAATTTGTATAATAATGGAAAGATGTAAAATTTATTCAAAAAAATCAGAGACCAGGAAAAGATAAATGAACTTTATCTTTAAAAAATTTGGGAAGAAATTATTAAAACTTACTGTTGAAGTACATTGTTAAAACTGAGGACAAGGCATATTCATTGTAAAAAAGAAAAAAAGGCACTGTCTGAAAATATTGGCAGATGTTCAGAAAAGTCATCATTATATTCAGCATTCATTTTTATTTTAAAGATGAGAAACTCATAGTAAAAGTAAATTTGGATAAATTTCATTCTTTTAGAGTGCAGCATCACAAGCGCTCTCACTGGTGCAGGATAAGGATAAGGTCAGCGGCACCGAGAGTAAAACACTGATACTGAGCTCTCATGTGGGATTACTTTCCCAGCTGAATTGAAAAATAATTAAATAAAAGAATCCCAAGGCATTAATGCAAAAACAATTTGATACAAAAATCCAGGAAAATGGTTATAGGATAAATTCCGCACTTACTAGTTAAAAACTTAAGGAGGGACTGGAGGGAGAAATGCCTTAGAGGTTAGGACACTTTCCTTCAAAGACAAAAGACCCAGGTTCAATTCCCCAGGACCCATGTAAAGCCAGATGCACAAGGTGGCACATGCATCTGGAGTTTGTTTGCAATGGTAAGAGACTCTGGTGCACTCATTCTCTATCTTTCTATCTGCCTATCTCTCTCTTTCTCAAATAAATAAAACATAAAAATTAAAGAGAAACCATTGTGTCAATAGAAACAGAAAATAGAGTTAGTAAAATCTATAATCACCCATTGAAAAAAACCTTCTAGAATCAAAAGGGATAACACCTACAGCAAACATTATGCTTGGTGATAAAATGTGAAAAGCTTTTCCTTGGTAAACATAAACAAACCAAAATCCTTGCTCTTATCTTGTCCACTTGATGTTAGTGTAGGTCTCAGCCATGCTGGCTACAGGCAACAAGTACTATCATGTTACCTGCAGATAAAGAATGCACAGGCATAGGCTGGAAAGGTGGCACAGCAGCAAAGGTGCTTGCTTGCAAAGCCTGATGGCCTGGGTTTGATTGCCCAGTACCCACGTAAAGCCCGATATATCGCTTGTGAATGAAGTTTGTTTATAGCAGCTAGAGGCCCTGGAGAGTCCATGCTCTCTCCCCCCACCTCTCAAATAAATAAATAAAAATAGTTTTAAAAAGAATGCACAAGCAGGCATGGTGGTGCATGCCTTTATTCCCAGCACTAGGGATAGCAGAGGTAGGAAGATCACCGTGAGTTAAAGGATACCCTGAGACTACATAGTGAATTACAGGTCAGCCTGGACTAGAGAGAGACTCTACCTCAGAAAAAAAAAAAAAAAGAATGCACAGACATGTTAGAACTAGGTAGTTAAACTTTATTCATATATCCTAAAATATTAGTTAAAATTTAGGAAATGATAGCATTTACAATATGCCAAATGTGTCCTGCTGGGAAACAATTTTTATATATATATACATACATCCTCCACAAAGAACTCTAAATCATATGGAAAAGTGTAAGGAAATAGAAAATATACTGTGTGTGTGTTAGAATGGTGCATATGAGTGTTCCCCAGTTGAGGGACAGTTTCAATATAATGACACTCAAAATCCTTACACCTTTATTTGTGTAGGGATAAACTTGGCAAATTCTAAAATATGTTTGAGATGTCAAAGGAACAGCCCAGAGAAGGCAAGGAGAAAGCACTTGTTCTCAGGGGCCTCGAAGCGTGTTAAGCCCCAGCTGTTTAACAAAGTGTAACATGGGCAAGCAGGTCACTAGACAAACATGACAGCAGGGAGAGGCTCCAACCAGGCCTATATACTACCTAGTACTTTGGAACTGAATAAAGTTAAAGAGTAAAGAGCAATGTCTTTGCCAATATAACAAAATATTACTTAATTTACCCATTCTACCTTTATACTTTGGCATACTATGTGATCATTTTAAAAATATATATGAGGTAAGCTGGGTGTGGTGGCACATGCCTTTAATCCCAGCACTTGGGAGGCAGAGGTAGGAGGATTGCCATGAGTTTGAGGCCACCCTGAGAATACACAGTGAATTCCAGGTCAGCCTGGGCCATAGTGAGACCCTACCTTGAAAAACCAAAAGAATGAAAATAAATTTTATATATATATATATGGGCTTGAGGGATGTCTTAGAGGTTTAGAGGTTAAGGTACCTGCTTGCAAAGCCTAAGGATCCAAGTTCGAGTCTCCAGATCCCATGTAAGCCAGATGCACAAGATGGCACATGCATTTGGAATTCATTTGCAGTGGCTAGATGCTCTGGCATGCCCATATGCCCATTGTCTCTCCTCTCTCCCTCTCGCTGTCTCTAATAAATAAAAAATTTATATATATAAGACATAGCTGGGATCTAGAATTATAATAGGAGGCTGAGACAGTTTGAGGCCAGTTTAGACTGTATAATAAGTTTCAGGCTAATCTGAAAAACAGAGTGAAACCTTTTCTCAAAAATTATTATTGGGGCTGGAAAACTGGTTAAAGTGCTTGCCTGCAAAGCCTAAGGATCCAGGTTTGATTCTCCAGGTCCCACGTAAGCCAGATGCACAAGGTGGCACATGTATCTGGAGTTCATTTGCAATGGCTAGAGGCCCCGGTGTGCCATTCTCTCTCTCTCTGTCTCTGTCTCTGTCTCTCTCTCTCTCTCTCTCTGTCTCTACCAAATAAAATAAAATAAAATAAACTTATTATTGGGTCGAACAGATGGCTTATCAGTTAAGGCGTTTGCCTGTGAAGCCTAAGGACCCATGTTCAACTCTCCAGATCCCACATAAGCCAGACACACAAAGGTGAGGCCAGGGGAAGGCCGCACATGCCCACTGGGTGGCACAAGCATCTGGAGTTTGATTGCAGTGGCTGAGGCCCTGGGATGCCAATTCTCTCCCTCTCTCTCTTGCATGTGTGCTCTCGCTCTAGCTGTCTCTGAAGTAATCCCTCTGGAGCTGGGGAGATGACTCAGTTGTAAAGCACTTGCTGTGGAACTCTGAGTACTGCAGTTCAGATCCCCAGGACCCAAGAGAAAACCACAGGCTGTGCAGGCTTTGATGAGGGCAGCCTTCCTGTGAGGTGAGGGGAGGCAGACGCAGCAGCTTTGGTGATGCCAGCCTTCCTGTGAAGTGAGGGAAGGCAGAAGCAGCAGCTTCCCAGAAGCCCACAAAGGGAAAGACGGTGCTAAGCTACAATGAGAGACTCGGCCTCTAGTGAGATGGAATAAGAAGACCTGAAAGTCGACCTTTGACCTCCAGGCGCACACCATGGCACACATGGGCCTTGCACTCACATGTGCACACAAACACATACGCACACACCAAATAAATTGACTGTTTTTCAAAATATTAGTAATTGTGATTTGCTGCCTTGTTCTGAATCAGATGGTTCTATAAACATTTTGGGGCCATTTGCCATGCCATCAATCCTTATAATTTTTTTTATAAAAACTTACAAAATAATTAATTGGAACGTTGCTCACTGGTGATCATATAGTGTGATTAACTCCAACTTAACACACTGTCAAAGTCCTGACTAAAACAAGCCACTTTCATCTCCCCGGTTCTCTTTCTTCTTTCTTCACGCTATGTCACCTGTTAAACAGTGCGATGACGCATCTGCCCCGGGCCTTCCGAGCTGCTGCCGCTGCTGCTGCTGCAGATCTGTTCCACGAGCCATCCCCAGAGCTTCATTTCCTGGCAAACTGAGGTGCTGGTCAAATCATTGAAGTCATCTTTGCAGGGACATTGTCCTTGACCTGGCTATTAAAATTGTAACACTATTCCTGACCCCTCTGTCCCCCTCACCATTTCCGACTTTGCTTTTCTTTCTAGCACACATTATTCAAATCCTATATTTTACCAGATTATTTAATCCTTCTTTGAATTTCACATTGTATGAATTCTATAGGGGTGAAAAAAATCTGTTTTGATCATTACTGTATTCTAACTAGACCTGGCAAGTTTTAGGAGTAGAAATAGTGTATGTGTGCCTGCATTTTTGTCTGTTTGCTTACAGGTCTGTGGCTTTGCATGAATGAACATTTTATGTATATATATATATATATATATATATATATATATATATATATATATGTGACAGTAGTAGTGATTATGTCTCAGGCAGGGCATGTCCTCCTGTCACAGGAAGAGACAGAGGGCTTGCTCATCTTACTTTATATTGTTGTATGAATTATATATGTTAAAAGTCAGGTTTTAGTGCTAGAGGGATGGCTTAGCTGTTAAGGTATTGAGGTGTTTGCCTGCAAAGCCAAAGGACCCAGGTTCAATTCCCCAGGACCCACATTAGCTATATACACAAAGTGGCACATGTATTTGGACTTCATTTGCAGTGGCTGGAAGCCCTGGCATGCCCATTTTCTCTCTATCCTTCCCTCTCTTTTTTTTCTCTCTCTCTCTCTTTCCCCCCTTTCTATATGTTAAATAAATAAATAATTAAAATAGAATATATATTTTTTAAAAGTCAAGTTTTAATGGTAAAAATTAAGTAATAAGGCAAACCCAAGAATCCTAGACCACAAGCACATGAAGACAAAACATTAACAGTTACAAGACCTGAGAAGTATTAAAATCCAGGAAGCCCACAGAAAAAACAGATCACTGAACTCAAGGAAAAAAGAAAAACAAAACAGGCACTCATGGGTTAGTGAGATGAGAAGTTTGAGAAGAGCAGCTGACACTGGGGGTGGATGTTTGCATGCTTCAACCCACAGGGAAGGACAGAGGTTGATAGCTAATCTGGAAAGGTCTCTAACACTATCTAACTGCAGAGTTGTCTCAGTCCAGAGGAACCTGCTGAGATACCGTCCAAACTAAGAGGGAAAGAAATAACAGCACCAGAGATGATCAAAAGTGTCTGGAGACAGTTAGGGGAAAAGTACAGAGGACACCAGCTCCCAATGAGTGAGATGTTGCATCTTAAAATAGTATGTGATTGGGCTGGAGAGATGGCTTAGCGGTTAAGCGCTTGCCTGTGCAGCCTAAGGACCCCGGTTCAAGGCTCAATTCCCCAGGACCCACGTTAGCCAGATGCACAAGGGGGTGCATGCATCTGGAGTTCATTTGCAGTGGCAGGAAGCCCTGGCGCACCCATTCTGTCTCTTTCTCTCTATCTGCCTCTTTCTCTCTCTGTGTCACTCTCAAATAAATAAATAAAAATGAACAAAAAATTTAAAAAAATAGTATGTGATAGCTACTGACAGGAAGCCCCAGGCCCTAGACATCTCTACTTCCTCCTGAAAGGCAACAATATGCATGTCTTGTTCAAATGACAAAGCAAAAGAGACCGTGGCTCAGTGACACACAAACCTATAACCAAGCAAGTTAAATAGAATCCCTGTGATGAGAATTTGGAGAGATATGCCTACCAACGGAAAAACGGTGTACCCTTACATCTGAAATGAGCTAAAAGATATTAAGAAAGCAATAAAGATGAAAAGGAACAATATAGACCACAATTTGGTCAATATAGAAGTAAGACAAATGAGTCCAAGACAGAACAGTAACTAAGATACAATGGGGTGGAGGGAGCATGGTTCTCAGAACCAAAGCATCTTGTGATGCTTCAAGAGGAATGGAGGTTGAAATAAAGAAGATGTAAAGACATGAAGAAAGACAGTGAAGACCCATCTCAGAGAATCTTGAAAAATAAGTCCAAAATGGCATACTAAAATTATCAAAAGTAGATGGCTTATTTTTTTAAGTTTGCTAATTAGAATTATTTTTTTTCTAAAAAATGAAATGGCTTAAAATTACATATTGAAAAATAACTTTGTATATCCAGAAACATTAACCAGACTAACCAACTGAAACATGTTTTAGAAAAACTACTTGATATTAAATAAAGTTCTTTGGGATAGGCAAAAAAAACTCATTCATCACAGAAAGAAGTTCACTAACTGTTAGTTTTGAGTAATAATGCTCTGTTTCAGAATAAAATAAAAAATAACATCTGTATAGAATCCAAAAATGAAAACAGAAGGTAAAGATGTCGCATGCAGTCAAACTGACATTCAAGCATGAAGGCTGTAGAAAGACCGGTTTCAGCCTGCGAGAACTCACAGGCCTCTTTCTGCGTACCCTCTTGAAGAATGTGTCGGGTGATGAGAAATGGAGCATGGTGATACACGCCTTGAGTCCCAGCACTCAGGAGGCTGAGGCAGAAGGATTGCCATGAGGGCAGAGTGAGGTCCAGGTCAGCCTGGGCTCGAGTAAGACACTGTCTTGACAAGAGGAGAGAGAGAGAGAGAGAGAGAGAGAGGATGAGGCTGACGCAATCAAGCTGCTGGGAAGGATAGGGATGTGGATCTGGTAGAGTCCAAGGCAATGAAGATTGTTGTGTACGTATGGTGCACATATGATGCAATGTAGGTAAACTACAAATACAAGTGGAAGATGGGGAGCCCAAGTGAACCCCTGAAAACAGTGGCTGTTCTCTTTGCAGAATGAATTTCCACTAATATTAACATACAAGTTAGATACTGGAGAAAAGAAAACAAGAGTTAAAAGAAGTCAGCTAATTTCAATATTGCTCTTCATAAGACATAAACAGAAAATAGTACAAAATAAGGTATAAAGAATTTTAGACAAAGGCATATCATTAGAATGCAAGCCTCACTAAGTACCAAAAAAGCTTTAAAAGCTAGACATCAATAATAAAATAATCAAGAAGAAAGAAAATAAGAGTGAAAATATTTCATATGAAATACTTGTGTGTTGAATACAATGTCATAATATATACTGGCTCGTCTAAGACGATTGGGAAAATAATAAAAATGTGCCCAAATAAGAAGGAATGAAAGCTGAGCCCTGATGTCCACATCCTGTCACTACGGGAGAAGGGCAGAGTGGCTCGCAGTGACAGTCCAACGCTGCCGGGCATTTGGCACTGACATCAGTTTGTAGGTTTGATTTCCGGATTGGTGTAAACATTTTAAAAGATTACCGACTGGCATGAACTTGTTTTAAAAACATATCCCTAAAAATAGAAAACAAACTTTAAAAATGTCAAAATGGGGCTGGATAGATGGGCTCAGCAGTTAAGGCACTTGCCTGCAAAGCCTAGCCACCCAGGTTCAGTTCCCCAGTACTCATGCAAAGCCAGATGCATAAAGAGACACATGCATTTGGAGGTCGTTTGCAGTGGCCAGACACACAAAGCTCACTGTCTGTCTCTCTCTCTCTCTCTCTTTTTGTCTCTGCTTGCAAATAAATAAATAATTTTTTGGGGGGGTGGGTTCGAGGTAGGGTTTCACTGTAGCTCAGGCTGACCTGGAATTCACTATGTAATCTCAGGGTGGCCTCGAACTCACAGTGATCCTCCTACCTCTACCTCCCTAGTGCTGGGGTTAAAGGTGTGCCACCATGCATGGCAATATTTTTTAAAACTCAGAATGTAAGCTGGGAGTGGTGGTGTACACCTTTAATCCCAGCACTCAGGAGCACCTTGAAAACCCCCCCAAAAAATAAAATAAAATACAATGTCAGAATTCAGTGTGCAGCCACAATCTCTTCTATAGTTTCTGGTCATTCCAGATGTGAGCTGGAAGTTTCTGGAATCACACAGGAGCTGGTTTGTCTAGAGGTCTTTCTCCTGCCCCACTTATAGTAGATACAAGGAAATCATTTAAAGACAAAGTGAGCAGATACACAGCAGTAACCCTCTCTGCCTCTGCTTGTGCGCGTCTCTAGGAAAATCAAGGAAAGTCTAGAGTGTTTCCCCGTTAAATTGAACAACCTGATCCACGTGCTCGCACAAATGACAGCGGTGAGCCCCGCCACATCCACTTCAGAGACTCCTCCCCAGCAGTCCTGTGACCCGAGGAAAGCCAGGACAATTCAGAAAGCTACGATTGTGGGATTCAGCAAAAAGCCCAGCAATGTAAGTCTAAAATCCAACTTGCCCTCATCCTAGACCATATGCTACACATCCCTTCTCAGAGCACGGCATTGTACTATGCAAGGGAAAAGTCACTTACAGCTTTATCAGAAGTGCTGTGAAGAAGTTTTAAGGGGCTGGGGAGTTGGCTCAGTGGGGAAGAGCACTTACTGCAAGAACATGAGGGGCCCTAAGAGGGCCTGATTTGGTGTGAGTTCAGTTCCCACCAGCCGTGTGAAAAGCGGGCCATGGTAACACACACCTGCAGCCCCAGTCCTATGGGGAGGGGGAGAGGGGGAAACAGGAAAGTCACTGGGGGTCACCGGTCAGCAAGTCTGACCACATCAACAACAAACAGCTCTGGGTTCTGTGAGACTGCTCTGAGGGAGGACCACTGAAGAGTGGCACAGGATGGCATCCAGCAGTCTCTGGCCTCCACATGCATGTGCACAGGGCAAGTGCATCTGCACACATACGTGCAGAAGCTATATGTACACACACACACGCACACGCACGCACACACCCACAGCATGCAAAATAAAGAGGATGTTTTCAGGGAAAAAAGCCTAACAAGCAAAGCTATCAGTGGAGAACGATCGAGCAAACAGTTCCGGCGCAGTGGTCGACTATAAATAATGGCCAATTAAAGTGTCCAGAAGAAAGGAGCACAGAATTTAGGCAATGTGTTCCAAGCACATAAAATTATATTTTATAGGTTTGTGTTGGTTGGTAATATTGACTTTATGAGATGCATTGCTTAGCCTTTGTGTTTTTTTTTTTTTTTTTTTTTTCTGGCTGAAAAGTTCTGTTTAACTTACTTAAAATCACAACTGGGAATCCACCGCAGCTTATCTGGTCTTGCTTCTTGTCTGTTTTTCTGCAGTTGTACTTGATCCGGGTGACACATGGTGACAACAAAACAAGCCTGACAGAAAAATCATTTGACCAGTTTTCTAAACTCCACAGCCAAGTTCAGAAGCAGTTCGCATCGCTGACTCTCCCAGAGTAAGGCGCTGTCTTCTCACGTGGTTTTGCCTTCAGTACTTGTCTTTGAGAAAAAGGAAAAATTATGGTTATGGGGTTTACTATTTGACAGCAACATAGTATTCCAACTCTAATGCCACAGAGTCTCTCCCAGCAGTCAGCTCTGCTGTCAAGTAAAGAACCCTTTGTCTTATAAATCGGAACAAAGTTTGCAGCTTCCTTTGCCTTCCAGACATTGATTTTGGAAAAAAACATCAAAAAAAAAAATCAGAATCTATTTCATTTTCATCAGTTGTTGGAAAAATTTTTCCATTCACTTGTTTTAAGATTTAAACTTTGGGGCTAGAGAGATGGCATATCAGTTAAGGCACTTGCCTGTGAAGCTAAGGACCTAGGTTCGATTCCCCAGGACCCACGTAAGCCAGATGCACAAGGTGGCACATGTGTCTAGGGTTCATTTGCAGTGGCTGAGGCCCTGGTGTACCCATTCTTTCTCTCTCTGTCTGCCTCTTTCTCTGTCCCTCTCTCTCAAATAAATAAAATATTTATTAAAAAATTAATATTTGTAGTTGATTTTTTGCTTATTTTTATTTATTTATTTGAGAGCAACAGACAGAGAGAAAAAGAGGCATATAGATAGAGAGAGAATGGGCATGCCTCCAGCCACTGCAAACGAACTCCAGACACAATGTACCACCTTGTGCATCTGGCTTACGTGGGTCCTGGGGAATCAAGCCTCAAACCAGGGTCCTTAGGCTTCACAGGCAAGTGCTTAACCACTAAGCAATCTCTCCAGCCCTTGCAGTTGTTTTTTATAAAAACAAATGAAAATTGAAAATGCAGAACTAAGTCACATGCCTAAAGAGAGTTACCTTAAGAGAGTTAAGGTAAAAGGTCATGTATAGATATACATATCACATTCATTACCATCTATTGTTAGTCTTTTAATGATTAATTCTTAAACTCACATGATCAAAATTTAAAGCAGTAGTGTGTACATCTTGGGACAATCATAAAAGTTACTGAGGCCATTCATGTCATATTGGAAAAAATACTAAACATAAACAAATTGTAGATGCAATTAAAATATCTACCATTCATCTAAACTTCCCATTTAAAAGAAAATAAACTTAGGCCTGGAGAGATAGCTCAGCAGTTAAAAGAACTTGCCTGATGGCCCTGGTTCAACTCCCCCATACTCACATAAAGCCAGATGCACAAAGTGACATATGCTTCTGGAATTCCTTTGCAGTGGCTAGAGGCCCTGGCACATTCATTCTCATTTTGCTCTCCTCTCTTCTTTCTCCTTGCAAATAAATTAATTAAAAGACTTTTTAAAAACCCATAAATTCAGATCATAAATTTCAATGAAAATTGAAATTCAATAAAAATTGTATTTTGACTTAAAAAAGTAGAATTTCCCAGAAATTATGATCCTGACAATTCGATAGATGTAGTGGGTTTTTTGTCATATATATTAGAATTTTCATTAGGCAAATAGTCCTTTATTATTATTTATTTATTTACTTTTTGGTTTTTTGAGGTAGGGTCTCTCTCTCTCTCTCTCTGTCTCTCTAGCCCAGGCTGACCTGGTATTCACTACATAGTCTGAGGATGGCCTCAAACTCATGGTGATCCTCCTACTTCTGCCTCCCAAGTGCTGGGATTAAAGGCATG
Organism: Dipus sagitta; assembly: GCA_036346955.1. Taxonomy (NCBI): domain Eukaryota; kingdom Metazoa; phylum Chordata; class Mammalia; order Rodentia; family Dipodidae; genus Dipus; species Dipus sagitta. Next base: position 13,269,668 of record CM070789.1, read on the forward strand.
CGCCACCACGCCTGGTGGTGAATAGTCCTTTAACAGTGTGCATGTGCATCTTGTCCCTGACTTGATTTGTCCATATAGGTAATCACTTAGATTTTGCTTTCACTTATAATACACATGTCTGTGAAATTGTCAGGGATGAAGAGATATTGTGGAATGTTGAAAACTTATATTATACAAAATTATGTCAGTAGGTATACAGACATTTTGAAACGTGAGTGTTTTAACAGTCAAGGAGTTAGGGAATAGAAGTGAGAGCACACTCAAGAGAAGGAAGTAGTCACTCTGGAGACATTAGCACATCAGATATAAGAATTATCAAAGGGCTGGAGAGATGGCTTAGCAGTTACGGCACTTGCCTGCAAACCTAAGGATCCATGTTCAACTCCCCAGGTCCCACATAAACCAGATGAACAAGGTGATGCATGTGCAAGGTCACACATGCGCATGAGGTGGCTCTGGTATCTGCAGTTCGATTACTGTGACAAGTGACCCTGGCACTCTCTCTCATTGAATTATTTTTAAATGCCAGTCTATTGGGCTTGCCTCAAAACATAATTGTCAAAATAAAAATAGAATAACAGGGAAAAGGAGATGTGGATTTTTTTTAATTTGGCTGAAAATAAATTCATCATCTACGCATTTGGCCTTGCTCATTTCTTTTGTGTAGTTTGGGGACAGAGCTCAAGCCATAAGCATGCTGGACAAATACCACCCATCCTCCTGTTTTCTTTTTCCTTTCTTGGTTTTTATTTATTTATTTTTTGAGACAATGTCTCACTTTGTAGACTCTACTGACCTTGAACTTGTGACAATAGTCCTGCTTCTGCCTCTGCCTCCTACATACTGGAACTGCATGTGTGTATCACCATTTCCAGCCTCGCTCACTTTTTCTTTTTCGTTTCCTTTTTTCTCTGAAACAAGATCTCATGTATCCAAGCCTCAAACTGGCTATGTAGCTGAGGATGGCCTTAAACTTCTGAGCCTCTGTCTCTACCTCCAGGAGTTTTGGGACTATAGGTGTCGGCTACCAAGCCTGTTCTATGTGGTTCTGGGGATCAGACCCAGGGCTTCATGTGTGCTAGACAAGCACTGTACCAACCAAGTCGCATCCCCAGCCCCGTCATCCACTTAGTCTTAAGCGCTCTCAGTGAGGCATGTCATCATGAGTTTTCACCATCGTCAGCCATCACACCTCTAGATGATCATGATGATTGACATGGATAGAGGAACTTTAATACGCACTCAGGATTTTCCAAGTGATTTATAAATACTAACTTGAAGTCACAACCCCACCAGCTAATACAGTTGTTTATCCCTGTGCTATAGATGAGGAGACCAAGACAGAAGGTTAAGTGATATGCTGGAGGTCACACAGTTAATTCGATGAGCCCAAACTCAGACACACCGTGTTTCTCTACTCTCAAGGTTAAGCCTCAGCTAGATAGCAAAGGCACTGCTCTGACAGGCCCTCGTATCCTACAGATTAATCATGTAGCCGTATAAATTAATCCTCATTAAATGACTATCCTTCTGGATATCCAAACTATTCAAATAACCAGTGGAGGCGGGACATTATGTCTTGTGTGCTTTGAATGGCGTTTGTGTCCAACACTCCAGAAGGGACCAGAGCTTGTAACTACGCATGTAAGTTACAAGAATGAGGGCAAAATTGCCTCTGGCTCTTCAACGTAGCAAGAGAAGCCCTGTGAGACATTTTAAAATCCCATCTGGAAAGTATGATCATGATGTCTGAATCAGAAAGAACCCAAACTCTAATTAGTAAGCCTGCGACAGAACTCTTCCAATTAGGCTGCATGTATTTCTGGTACCTTCCATGACCATGCGGCATGAAAGCTTGCCCTGCCATTAATGGCCTTCATTAGCTCTAATCTGCTCAAGAAGGATAGAATTCCATTTCCTCTTCCACGTCTGGCATTGCTCCACTCCCAACTTCAAAATCTAGTTTCTGTATGCAGTCCTAGGATCAGAGAACACCCAGGACCAGACAAATAGGCAAAGCCAGTGTTGGTTCTAGTACAGAGAAAGTGAATTACTCCAATAGCCAAGTAACAAGTCTGTTTTCATGTTGGAAACATTTGAGTGTTATCCTCCCTGAACAAAATCCAGAGGAGAGAGAGAGAGATCATAATGGCCATGTCAGATAAGACATCATAAAATTAATTTTCAATCACTGATTGCTATTTTACATTTGATACATGAGATTTCAAGCAATTGAAAGACATTACTGTCACATACTACCTCAAGTCTTAGTACACGTCCTTACTGATGTATAGGATTTGGTGGCATCTATAAAGCAAAAAGAAATAAATTTAATATTGAGCAACTTTATTCTACCAATATGGAAATTTCATGGATGAATATGTGAATTCATATTTAAAGCTAGCCTAAACTATCTATATATCAAAGTCATTTCAAAAAATATTACTATAGCCGGTTGTGGTGGCACACGCCTTTAATCCCAGCACTAGGGAGGCAGAGTTAGGAGGACTGTCATGAATTCAAGGCGACCTTGAGAATACACAGAATTCCAGGTCAACCTGGGCTACAGTGAGACCCTACCTCAATAAACCAAAAAAAAAATCCCCCAAAAAGCAAGAATGTAAGAATGTGTATGCATGTGTGTGTATGTATGTATATATATATATATATGTGTGTGTGTGTGTGTGTGTGTGTGTGTGTGTGTGTGTGTGTGTATTTGTGTATGTATATATGACAATATGTTGCATATATATTATATTTTTGACTCTTTGTATGTAACTAAGTTTCATAATTAAGTCCAGATGAAAAACTTTTAATACTTTATTCCTTAGAGCTATACCAAACTTTTTTAGAACAGTAAATATTAATTATTTGTGAAATAATTTACATACATGAACGTATATTTTTCAGTGAATGGTGTGGCCTGACGTCACCTATTCCTGTGTGCTTGCTGACCACACTTCACCATCCTTCTGGTCTGTTTCCCCAGGAAGCACAGTATATAGGTCTTGGCAGAAGCACAAACAGGGTGATCATGAGATCGATATCAGAGGAAGATTCCAGGTAGCTCCTAAAAAGTTGCATTTAAGTAGAAAAAGACATTACCAAGTGAAACTGTTAGTAACTCATCCTGCTGAATGACTGGTCTCAACCCCAGCCCACCAACATGGTCTTCAGATAGGCCAGAGTCTTGGTTGGGGCTACTGTGACTCAGAAAGTTTAACTTTCTTCAGCACTTAACTTATTTCATGTAGTCTTGTCTGTGGAGATCCCAGAAAGAACACTAAACAGAATTCTTTGAAAAATTACAAATCATTAATTTCAGAAGTATTTATTAGCCTCCACATGGAGAAGGTTGCAATGTGTTGTCCGCCACAAATGCAGTCAGAAAGAACATATAAATGTATTTAATGTAAGATTAAACTAGGAATGATATTAATGATGGTTGTAAGATCACAGCTGACCAGCGTCGTGACACTGAGATGCTGAGGATGGACCAAACCCATCCTGGTTTCTTCAAAGGTCCCTGTTGGTTTCAGGAATAGCTGTTAACTGTGAACAACCCCTAAGGCCAATTTTCAAAGTAACAAAGCTGTACTTTTTTTTTTTCCTTTTAAAACAGATTTCCTCACTGGTGGCACTTACCTTTTACAAATTCAGATCATAAAAGATTCAGAGACCTGAATCGCTACATGGAGCAGATACTAAATGGATTGTATGAAGTCGCTCATGTATGTTGCCATTTATTTTCATATTTTTTACATAAAATGTCAAACATTTTGTTTGATGTGATCAGAAATGTTTCAAGGTAATATTACATCAGCATTCTTCAGTTCATTCGTCAGTGAACGTGAATGACTGGTATGTGTAAAATCCATGAAATGAGAAGGTGGAGCATCAGAAGGTATAATAGAGTCTCAGCATCATATAATATACATGATGTAACAGCTGCTAAGTGGACTGTCCACTGTGCAGAGCTGGAGAGCTGGGAGTTTACCCACTGTCAGAGGATGGTTTGAGAGGAGCAGAACCTAGGATAGGACTTGACAGAGCTGCTCTGGGCAGTATGTTGAGTTCAAGCAAATGCTGTAGGTCAGGAATTTGGAAACCAATCAGGGTCTCATGTTGGTTTCCTACTGTGGCTGTGACCAATATGGTGGCTTGAAATGATGCAGATGGGTTCAAGTTGGGAGACTCAGAAACCTGAAAATGAAACTTGTGAACCTGAAAATGAAGATTGTGAGATTGAAGGGAAGGTGTTGTCAGGCCGGGCGCTTTCTGACCTGTGCCTTCTTCTGACGCCGGCATTCCTTGGCTAATGGCTCCTTTCCCGTGTTACAGTGAAAGGTTCGGAACTCAGTTCCTGCCATCCTACCTCTGTGTCTGGCTCTAACTCTGCTCTCAGAGGGTATTCACCCACATGGGCCATACGGGCAGCCTTACCATCTCTAAATCCTCAGTTTTGTTTTATCTGCAAAGGCTCCTTTGTATAGGTTCTAGGTATTAAGACTGGGGACAACTTGGTTGGGGGCGCATTATCTTGAGAATCACGGAAATTAGAAAAGTACAAGGAGACAATTCTTTTTTTGTTTTGTTTTGGTTTAGTTTGGTTTGGTTTTGGAGGTAGGGTCTCACTCTAGCTCAGGCTGCTGAACTAGAATTCACTATATGGTCTCAGGGTGGCCTAGAACTCACAGTGATCCTCCTACCTCTACCTCCAAAGTGCTGGGATTAAAGGCGTGAACCCCACGCCCGGTTTAGGAGACAATTCTTCAGGATCACAATACAGAGACAGAGAGAGAGAGAGAGAGGGAGAGAGAGAGGAAGAGAGTTCCAAGTGTACTGACAACCTGGTATCACAGATATCTTTGGTCCCTAACAAGACCTTTACCTTGAAAATCCTAGGGAATAAACACAACCATTGTGGCTGGTGTTCCCGCATACCAGTATTTTCCATCAATTTGCCTTCCTCATTCCATGTTTTTCTGTTTTAATCATAACTCATCAATGACGTACAAATGACTCTTTGTTTTATGTCTTGAGTATGATCGTGACCTTGTCCTTGGAATGCCTAATGATTTACATTTGCTGCTGGGTGTGTATCATCATAGCGTGAGTGCTTTCCTTTTGATCCATCTGATGGATTCAATTTTTTTTTAACCTTTCTTCCATTCTTGTCTTAAAATTTATTATTTATAATTCTATTCTGTCCTGAACAGCCTCAGATGTTATATACTGCTTTACCCTTGAGGATAACCATGCAGAATAAAGGATCCATCATTAACTTTTAAAATCCAGGATAAGTTTGTACTTTTATTAGTTTCCCAATGACACAACACCCTTAGAATTTTTTGTCTAGTTAGTCCATTTATATCTCATATCATACTAATAGTATACAGCCATTTCTTTAGTCTTTGCCTGCTTTTAACATTTTTTGATATTATTAGTTCTTTGTAAGCAGAAAAAGAGAGAGTAAGATATATGGAAGGATGGGCACACCAGGGTTTCTTGCCACAGCAAATGAACTCCAGATGCATGCACCACCTTGTGTGTCAGGTTTTATGTGGTCCTGGGGAATCAAGCCTGGACCATCAGCTGCTGCTGAGCCATTTCTGTGGCACATTTAACATTGTTTACATTTTGTTCTCCATATTTTTATTATAATGTCTTCAGATGTGGTGTGGCTTCTATTTATCATGACTGAGTTTTAGGGCTTCTTGTATTTGTGCTGTGATGTCTTTCAAAGTTTTGTACAGTTCTCAGTCACTGTCATGCCAATTATTATTTCGTCTTTATTTCTTCACTTTTTCTGAGAGCAGTGATATATGTGATAACACACACATATATATACACACATATGTAATAACATATATATACATATATACTATTATTATACACTATTGTGCATATATTAATATGTAATATATTGTATATATAACATATTATAATGTTAATTATACATAATATATGTGTAATATACATTATATCTTTAGTGTCTTATATGTTTTAGCCTATGGTTATTTTTTTACCTTCTAGGTAGTTTTTTATAACTAATCTCTGAGCTTTATCTATGATTATATTTTTAATTTTATTTTTTAGCTTTTTGGTCTCAAATCTTGTATGCTTTAGCTTTAGAAAACATGTTTTCAAGGTCCTAGTTTTGTAGAAAGCCAATAATAAATATATGATTTTAAAATATATTTTTATTTGTTTATTTATTTAAGAGACAGAGTGAATATGGGTGTGCCAGGACCTCCAGCCACTACAAACAAACTAGACTCCTGTGCCACTCTGTGCATCTTTCTTTTAACAGAATAAGCTGTATAATTTTTATTGCCACTTACAATACCAAATATTGGGGCCCACAGCATGTACAATTTTAATGTTTAATATTTCTGCCCATTTTCAATGACATAATCTTGTTTGTGTGTGAGCCTTTCTAGTTGTGGCCAGATGGTTCTAACTTAATTTTTTTTTTGTAAAAGTAATTCAAAATTCATACTATTATGATCTTAGTATAGATACGAATTACAAAATCTGGACATATTAACAATGAGGGTTGATCCAACCTCAACTGTAGCCCTCATAAGGACCCATTTGGATTCATCCTTATTCCTCAAACATGGCTATTTATTTCCAAACCAAAAGGGATGACGACGCAGCCAGGAGCCTACTCAGCAGCTCTGGCCTGTGTTCCCTCTCGTCTCCGCAAGGCACTTGACAGAGCTGCTCAGCCTCGGTCATCCCAATATAAAGAGAAAACACCCTGACCCCGTGTCCTCCTTCTGGACTCTGACCTGAGAATTGTTCACTGCTCTGATCCTTTGCAGCAAAGTTTGGAAAACAAATGTCTAGCTCTTTTGATTTTTTTCCTCAGCAGAATGTTTCTACTAAATGACCTACACTATGGTCATCAAAAATGAGAATCTGGCAGTTGGGGGGGGGGCTGGAGAGATGGCTTGGTGGTTAAGGCACTTGCCTGCAAAGCCTAAAACCTGGGGGGTCTATTCCCCAGTACCCTGGTAAAGCCAGATGCAAAAAGTGGGTGCATGTGTCTGGAGTTTTTTTTTTTTTTTTTTTTTTTTTGCAGTGGCTAGAGACCCTGCTGTGCCCATTCCCTCTGTCTCTCCCTCTCTCCCCCCTTGCAAATAAATGAATAAATAAATAAATAAATAAATTTTTTAACAATGTGATTCCAAGGCTGCAGTTTCACACAAGTTACCCTAAAGATTTCTGAAGTATAAGCCCACTCAGCCTTCACCTTTTCTCCAAGGGTGCTAGGTTATAGTATCTAGAGTCTGGGCCATTCTCTAGCTCTCCAAGGATGCTAGGTTATAGTATCTAGAGTCTGGGCCATTCTCTAGCTCTCCAAGGGTGCTAGGTTATAGTATCTAGAGTCTGGGCCATTCTCTAGCTCTCCAAGGGTGCTAGGTTGTAGTATCTAGAGTCTGGGCCATTCTCTAGCTCTCCAAGGGTGCTAGGTTATAGTATCTAGAGTCTGGGGCCGTTCACTAGCCCAAAGAAAACATTTGAAGAGTTTTGTTTGTTTGTTTGTTTTGCTATGTACTATCAACCAGTAGTTATGAGAGCAATATGGAAAATTGAAGAGATACATTATGCTCCAATTCTGTCCCTCTGTGTATGAGCCAATTCCAATGTTATAAGGAACACACACACACACACACACATACACACACACACAGAGTACACATATGAAGCTGATGTCTCCTGATGCTTAAAGAAACTCTCATTTTCTTCACAATGAGTTGCTGTGACCACATGACATAGAACATTTTTGTGAGACGAATGCTGAGTTCCAGAAGTCTAAGAGAATCTTTTAAGTTGATAGGCTCCAAATCATTCAGTGATTTATCTAGGATAGCCTCCTCCAATGGGAAGAGCCTCTCAGCTGTTTTGACTTTTGTGGCAAGAATGGAACATTATATAATATTTCTTAGCTAAGCCATATATCTAGAACTCTAATGTGAGCCCATTTGTAATAATATTATGCTATTCAATGATCGAAAAGTTAGTTTTTTGTTGTTGTAACTGAGAAAGACAGAGAAAGAGAGAGACAGAGAATTGGCACACTAGGGTCTCAGCCACTGCAATAAAACTACAGATGCTTGCACCATCTGTTGGGCATGTGCAACCTTGCACTTGCCTCACTTTTATGCATCTGGCTTACGTGGGATCTGTCGAGTTAAGCATGGGTCCTTAGGCTTTGCAGGCAAGTGCCTTAACTGATAAGCCATCTCACCAGCCCAAAAAGTTAGTGTTTTTGAATCAAGATCTCACTCTATAGCCCAGTTTGGCCTTAATCTCATAATCCTCTTGCCTTAGTCTCCCAAGTACAGGTTAATATAGGCATGTGCCCCCCTCCAATGCCTGGTTAACAAGCCACCATTTTTGTAAGTGTAAAATTCATCTCTGAAATTAAATATGCTAATGAAGAAAATACTTACTGTTGATTGATTTGTGAGTACGAACAGTAAGAGTACCAGCTACCTCTAATAGGTCTTCCTGACTAAAATATTGAGAAGGTCCCCTGTGGTGGTTTGATTCAGGTGTCCCCCATAAATATAGGTGTTTTGAATGCTAGGTTCCCAGCTGATGGCAATTGGAAATTAAAAGCCTCCTGGAGGCAGTGTCTAGTTGGGGTCAGGCTTATGGGTGTTATAGCCAGTTTCCCCATGCCAGTGTTTGGCACACTCTCTTGCTGTTGTTCACCTTATGTTGGCCAGAGGTGATGTCCACCCTCTGCTCATGCCATCATTTTCCCCTGCCATCATGGAGTTACCCCTCAAGTCTGTAAACCAAAATTAACCTTTTTCCCCCTAAAGCTGCTCTTGTTTGGGTGATTTCTGCCAGCAATGTGAACCTGACTGCAACATCCTCTTTTCTCATCCCCCATCCCTCTCTCCCTAAGCCCTGCATCTTTGATTAAGACAGTAAGGGGCTATTCTTGGACTCTTCAGTCTTGATTAATTGCCAGCAGTGCTTACGTTGTAACTTGATTTAAGAAATACATACATGGGGGCTAGAGAGATGGCTTAGCGGTTAAGTGCTTGCCTGTGAAGCCTAAGGATCCTGGTTCAAGGCTGGATTCCCCAGTACCCACGTAAGCCAGATGCACAAGGTGGCATATGCATCTGGATTTCGTTTGAAGTGGCTGGAGGCTCTGGTGCACCCATTCTCTCTCCCTGTCTCTGCCTCTTTCTCTTTCTGTCTGTCACTCTCAAACAAATAAATAAAAATTTTAAAAAAATTAAAAAAAGAAATACATGGTATGCTGTATATGCAAACATATTCCAAAGTAATATGTCAGGACATATTATTCTATAACAAGACAACTAGCCCACAGCAAGAGATTGCTAGTATTTTTAAAACCACTCCACAAAATAATGAGCTTCATTGTGACATTTTGAGACATGTATGATTGCACTGTTCTCACATTCGCCACCTCCATTGCCATCTGGTTGATACTCCTCCTTCCCTCCTGTTGGTCCACGTGTGCATGAGTGTGTGTGTGTGTGTGTGTGCGTGCATGCACACACGAGCGTGTGTGTGTATAGCTTTAAATCTAGATTCCACATATGAAAGACAATGTGATGTTTATCTTTTATCCCCCATTAGTCTCTCTTGCTTATACCTTTCCTTCCTTCCCCAATGCAGCCTCCTTCTACTATCATGACTTGCATATTTGTCAAGTGTTGACTCTGCATAGGACAGAAAATGTGCCATAAATTGTCAATGTTATGTCTGGTTTACTTCATGTAGCATGATGACCTCCAGTTCTATTCATTTTAAGAAAAATTATATCATTTACTTTTACTGCTGAATAGAATTCAAATATGTACGTATATTTGTTGATGGATACCTGATGCAAGAATAGGTAATAACATTTTAAGACTTGTAGAAAATACAGAAAGTTTAGGAAAAACTAGTGGGATTAAAAATAAATATTAATAGCTGTTTTAATATCTGCCCACACTCTAGCATGTAATCCCCCATGAACACCATGACCTCCTTAGTACAGGATAGTTTTTGGGAATCTGAGAGTTACCCTGTGGGACCAGTTCTACTGTCTGTCTCGTCCCAAGCCCAGGAGCACAGACTGGCAGGTGTCAGGAGGCTGAGCATTAGTAGTGCACCACCTCCAGCTGCTCTTCCAGAAAGATCATTCTGCACCTTCACATCATATTTGTAATCCGCCTGTTTTGATTGAAGAGAAAGAAGTGAACTATATATGTTCATCATGAGCACAGACTCACAGGGAATCTAAAGGTATTATAATACTAGAAGGAGGAAGAAACAAAGATATAAAATGATTGTTGAGAATGCTCTAAGACAATATGAAAACTAAACCATGGGAAAGCATGACATTATTGCATATTCAGTATCAAGAGTATATTCACATTCAGTGTCTATGACCCTATTTTTTAAGTATATTTGGTTTTCTTTCAATTAGTGACAAAGGTATTTGCCACAACATCAAGGCAGCTTAATTCATTTCATTGGGCTCCAGATGATTTTCCCATGTTCATAATATGTGAAAGGATCCTAGAAAACTCCTTCTAAAATATTTTTCGTTCTGTAGTGGATTCTTGCCATGTATCTGCATAGGGCAATTAAAGATAATTCTACTACACCTGTTCTATACGTGTGTCTGGGGTGAGCATGCACATGCTACTGCATGAATATGGAGGTCAGAATGCAGCAGAGAATGTTGACATTTGACTGTCCTTTACAGACTTTTTCAGAATGTCATATCCATTCATTGCACTGCAGTCAAGGGCAATAAGGATAGCAGTTATCTGAATAATAAAGTGCTGAGGGAACAGTGGATGGATTGCCATCTATCCATGCTGTGGACTGTCATACTAGTTGCACTACAGTTGCTTGGAGACACTGCCTTGCAGGGTGAGTTAAAAATAGTAACTGTTAAAATTGTCAGGCTATGGCCTCGGTACACAGAGGCAAGAAGGGAAAAGGAAAAAGCCTTCTTATTTCTGGTCATTCTGTGAAGTGAGTGAATATTCAGGTCTGCCTGTATTTGGTAGTGAGCTTTTAGTAGGAAACTCCTCAGTGTATCTATAGGGAAATCATCCATTATAGGATAACACAGAAGTGTGGGCAGAGGGCTCTCATGATGGAGCAAGGCAGTGGCAACAGATATGCATTGGAAAACTTGACAATGTACAGTTTGAAAACACCAGGAGAAATGAATGCTGTAATACACCACATTATGGATGCAAGAGGACATCACACGGTGGATGCATGAGAACATCACACAGACGATGGATGAGGACATGAAGACATCACCCTGTGGATGCATGAAGACATGAAGACATCACCCTGTGGATGCATGAAGACATGAAGACATCACACTGTGGATGCATGAAGACATGAAGACATCACACTGTGGATGCATGAGGACATGAGGACATGACACTGTGGATGCATGAGGACATCACACTGTGGATGCATGAGGACATGAGGACATCACACTGTGGAAGCATGAGAACATGAGGACATCACACTGTGGATGCATGAGGACATCACATGGTGGATGCATGAGGACATGAGGACATCACATGGTAGATGCATGAGGACATCACATGGTGGATGCATGAGGACATGAGGACGTCACACTGTGGATGCATGAGGACATGAGACATCACACTGTGGATGCATGAGGACAATGACAGAACATCATCACTGTGGATGCATGAGGACATGAGGACTCACTGGGATGCATGAGACATGAGGACATCACACTGTGGATGCATGAGGACATGAGACATCACTGTGGATGCATGAGGCAGACACACATGTGGATGCATGAGGACATGAGGACTCACACTGTGGATGCATGAGGACATGAGGACCAAGTACACCACATGTGGATGCATGAGACAGAGCATCACATGGGATGCATGAGGACATGAGGACATGACACGGTGGATGCATGAGGACAGGAGGTCACCACACTGTGGATGCATGAGGACATGAGGACATCACATGGTAGATGCATGAGGACATCACATGGTGGATGCATGAGGACATGAGGACGTCACACTGTGGATGCATGAGGACATGAGGACATCACACTGTGGATGCATGAGGACATGAGGACATCACACGGTGGATGCATGAGGACATGAGGACATCACACGGTGGATGCATGAGGACATGAGGACATCACACGGTGGATGCATGAGAACATGAGGACATCACACTGTGGATGCATGAGGACATGAGGACATCACATGGTAGATGCATGAGGACATCACATGGTGGATGCATGAGGACATGAGGACATCACACTGTGGATGCATGAGGACATGAGGACATCACACTGTGGATGCATGAGGACATGAGGAGAGCACACTGTGGATGCATGAGGACATGAGGACTTCACACGGTGGATGCATGAGGACATGAGGACATCACATGGTGGATGCATGAGAACATGAGGACATCACATGGTGGATGCATGAGGACATGAGGACATCACACTGTGGATGCATGAGGACATGAGGACATCACATGGTAGATGCATGAGGACATCACATGGTGGATGCATGAGGACATGAGGACATCACACTGTGGATGCATGAGGACATGAGGACATCACACTGTGGATGCATGGGGACATGAGGACATCACACTGTGGATGCATGAGGACATGAGGACATCACATGGTGGATGCATGAGGACATCACACTGTGGATGCATGAGAACATGAGGACATCACACTGTGGATGCATGAGGACATGAGGACATCACACTGTGGATGCATGAGGACATGAGGACATCACACGGTGGATGCATGAGGACATGAGGACATCACATGGTGGATGCATGAGGACATGAGGACATCTCACTGTGGATGCATGAGGACATCACACTGTGGATGCATGAGGACATGAGGACATCACACTGTGGATGCATCAGGACATGAGGACATCACACTGTGGATTCATGAGGACAGGAGGTCACCACACTGTGGATGTATGAGGACATGAGGACATCACACTGTGGATGCATGAGGACATGAGGACAGCACACTGTGGATGCATGAGGACATGAAGACATCACACTGTGGATGCATGAGGACATGAGGACATCACACTGTGGATGCATGAGGACATGAGGACATCACACTGTGGATGCATGAGGACATGAGGACAACACACTGTGGATGCATGAGGACATGAGGACATCACACTGTGGATGCATGAGGACATGAGGACATCACACTGTGGATGCATGAGGACATGAGGACATCACACTGTGGATGCATGAGGACATGAGGACATCACACTGTGGATGCATGAGGACATGAGGACATCACACTGTGGATGCATGAGGACATCACACTGTGGTTGCATGAGGGACATCATCACTGTGGTTGCATGAGGACATGAGGTCATCACACTGTGGATGCATGAGGACATGAGGACATCACACTGTGGATGCATGAGGACATGAGGACGTCACACTGTGGATGCATGAGGACACGAGGACATCACACTGTGGATGCATGAGGACATGAGGACATCACACTGTGGATGCATGAGGACATCACACTGTGGATGCATGAGGACATCACACTGTGGTTGCATGAGGACATGAGGTCATCACACTGTGGATGCATGAGGACATGAGGACATCACACTGTGGATGCATGAGGACATGAGGACATCTCATTGTGAATTCCTGAGGATAGACACTATGGATGTATGAGTGCACAATGACATCACATTATGGTTGTATGAGAACGTACAGACAAACCCTGAAACATGGCGCATGCAGTGTGCATCATGCTTACATTTTCAGATGTGCTTCATAACTACTACTGTAGATTCCCCAAGTATGGAGCCATTCATGTTATTTTGTGTTGTTTTTAATGTGCACTGGCCAGCATTTATAGAAAGATCGGGTTAAATATGCAGTAGGCACCACACTGATTTTAACATGGATTGACTTAATGTCTGGAGTTATGATGGAAAATAAAGAGAGGACACAGAATATGAGTCGTTTACATTATAAAGCATGAGATACTGTTGCAAATCCAAGATCCTAGAGGTATGCCAAACGAGAACTTGATCTCCTGCTACCCTAGCCTCATACTGAAAGAAGCTCAGCGCATTGTTGTCCTGCCAACGTATTAGTGCTGCCATTATTACCACACTTACTGAGTGGAGTTTTAGGTGTGCGGGGCATGCAGGGCTCGCACGTGCTCAGCATGTGCTCTGCCACTGACCTTCACCCCCAGCCCTATCTCTAGTTGGTATTGTATTTGGAGTAAGTACTTTTGTAAGGTATTTGATAAGTTACATAACCTACATCTCGCTGATCAGTTGACCTTTCTACACTACAAGATAAATAGATACTATTAGATTAATAGTCCCCAGAGCAACAAAAATTAAGTGGAGACTCTGTAGAACATAACATTTTACTTGCCACTTTCAAGAACTACTGACTTGGAAAGTATATTTTTCTTATCTTGGCTTCCTTCCTTCCTTTGCTCCCTCATTCCCTCCTTTCCTTCTTTCTTTCTTCTTTCTTCTTTCTTCTTTCTTTCTTTCTTTCTTTCTTGGTTGCTTGCTTGCTTGCTTTGCTAGGGATTGAACCTATAACTTTGCACATGCTGAGCAAGCCCTCTATCACTAAATTATTTCTCCATTCCAAGAGGTGTTTTGTTGAATGCATGTACTAAATACTCTGGCCAGAGATGCCAAAATAGCTTCTAATGCTCAGATGTTTCAGAATAAGCTAAGGAATATTTCAAAATATGTTTGGAAGTCGCATTCTTCTATAGGTAGAAGTCATAATTAGATATCGGTTTTATTATTGTTATTGTTTTTTCTTTAAAAAAAAAAAAAGCAGGCCCAGTGATTCAGATGTAGAGATAGGTCTGAGAAAATCTACCACAGAAAGCAAAACATAGGACCAAACATGGAGGCACTATAAAAACGATGACAATCTGTCGATATTTTATAGTGCTGATGTTAATGGTCTCATAAATACATGCAACTTCATGCAGTAAAATGTCTTTCTCTTATTCCAAAAGAACTTATGGAATTTGAAACCCTAGAGATTTCAGGATCACACTGTGATAGAACCATAAAGATGTCATCAGACACTGGACACCATCACTCAGCAGTGTGCCCTAAATGCCAAGGCTCTCTGATACATAATGTAATCAATTTTTAATCGTCACAAATAGATTAGTCCTGGTGATAGCTTCCTGTATCTCCATATGTTTGTAGATACTTCCTTTATTCACTACTTTTGTTATTCCTGTGACAAAATACCTGACTAAAAGCAACTTAAGAGAGTAAGGGTTTATTTTGTCTCAAAATTTGAGGGTACAGTCCATGTGGGGAAGGCCAGAGTGTGAGGCAGCCCGTGACACTGCATCACAGTTAGGCAGCTCAGAGATGAATGCTGCTGTTCAGGTCATTTTCTCAATCTTAATGAGCATAGAAATCCACACATGGGATGGTTACACTTCCCCAAATCTGTTTGTATTTAGGAAATGAAAAATAATTTCAAGATATTTTACTTTCATATTATGAAAAATTTGTATTCTTGGCACAACTCTTTTTCCTCATAAGAAATGACATAGTTTAAAAAAAATAAAATTTACACAACCTAGGATGTATCATCAGTATTTTTGTATCATTTTAAGGGATGTAAACTTGGGCTGGAGAGATGGCTTAGGGGTTAAAGCACTTACCTGCAAAACCGAAGGACCTAGGTTCAGTTCTCCAGGACACATGTAAGCCAGATGCACAAGGTATGAATCTGGAGTTCGTTTGCAGTGGCTGAAGGCCCTGGTGCACCCATTCTCTCAACGTCTCTCTCTGACTTGGAAAATATATATATACTATTTTATCTTTCCTTCCTTCCTTCCTTCAGAAGATGATTTTCTTGCAATTCACCATTTTTTTCTCCTCTTCATGGCAAAACAAGAGATCTAAAGTGAGATGTACATTATTTGTGTGGAGAACTCCTGTGATAGGATAATCTTTATCTATTATCCTAAAAAAATGCAGCCTCCTTCTACTATCATGACTTGCATATTTGTCAAGTGTTGACTCTGCATAGGACAGAAAATGTGCCATAAATTGTCAATGTTATGTCTGGTTTACTTCATGTAGCATGATGACCTCCAGTTCTATTCATTTTAAGAAAAATTATATCATTTACTTTTACTGCTGAATAGAATTCAAATATGTACGTATATTTGTTGATGGATACCTGATGCAAGAATAGGTAATAACATTTTAAGACTTGTAGAAAATACAGAAAGTTTAGGAAAAACTAGTGGGATTAAAAATAAATATTAATAGCTGTTTTAATATCTGCCCACACTCCAGCATGTAATCCCCATGAACACCATGACCTCCTTAGTACAGGATAGTTTTTGGGAATCTGAGAGTTACCCTGTGGGACCAGTTCTACTGTCTGTCTCGTCCCAAGCCCAGGAGCACAGACTGGCAGGTGTCAGGAGGCTGAGCATTAGTAGTGCACCACCTCCAGCTGCTCTTCCAGAAAGATCATTCTGCACCTTCACATCATATTTGTAATCCGCCCTGTTTTGATTGAAGAGAAAGAAGTGAACTATATATGTTCATCATGAGCACAGACTCACAGGGAATCTAAAGGTATTATAATACTAGAAGGAGGAAGAAACAAAGATATAAAATGATTGTTGAGAATGCTCTAAGACAATATGAAAACTAAACCATGGGAAAGCATGACATTATTGCATATTCAGTATCAAGAGTATATTCACATTCAGTGTCTATGACCCTATTTTTTAAGTATATTTGGTTTTCTTTCAATTAGTGACAAAGGTATTTGCCACAACATCAAGGCAGCTTAATTCATTTCATTGGGCTCCAGATGATTTTCCCATGTTCATAATATGTGAAAGGATCCTAGAAAACTCCTTCTAAAATATTTTTCGTTCTGTAGTGGATTCTTGCCATGTATCTGCATAGGGCAATTAAAGATAATTCTACTACACCTGTTCTATACGTGTGTCTGGGGTGAGCATGCACATGCTACTGCATGAATATGGAGGTCAGAATGCAGCAGAGAATGTTGACATTTGACTGTCCTTTACAGACTTTTTCAGAATGTCATATCCATTCATTGCACTGCAGTCAAGGGCAATAAGGATAGCAGTTATCTGAATAATAAAGTGCTGAGGGAACAGTGGATGGATTGCCATCTATCCATGCTGTGGACTGTCATACTAGTTGCACTACAGTTGCTTGGAGACACTGCCTTGCAGGGTGAGTTAAAAATAGTAACTGTTAAAATTGTCAGGCTATGGCCTCGGTACACAGAGGCAAGAAGGAAAAGGAAAAAGCCTTCTTATTTCTGGTCATTCTGTGAAGTGAGTGAATATTCAGGTCTGCCTGTATTTGGTAGTGAGCTTTTAGTAGGAAACTCCTCAGTGTATCTATAGGGAAATCATCCATTATAGGATAACACAGAAGTGTGGGCAGAGGGCTCTCATGATGGAGCAAGGCAGTGGCAACAGATATGCCATTGGAAAACTTGACAATGTACAGTTTGAAACACAGGAGAAATGAATGCTGTTAATACACCACATTATGGATGCAAGAGGACATCACACGGTGGATGCATGAGAACATCACACAGACGATGGATGAGGACATGAAGACATCACCCTGTGGATGCATGAAGACATGAAGACATCACCCTGTGGATGCATGAAGACATGAAGACATCACACTGTGGATGCATGAAGACATGAAGACATCACACTATGGATGCATGAGGACATGAGGACATGACACTGTGGATGCATGAGGACATCACACTGTGGATGCATGAGGACATGAGGACGTCACACTGTGGATGCATGAGGACATGAGGACATCACACTGTGGATGCATGAGGACATGAGGACATCACATGGTGGATGCATGAGGACATGAGGACATGACACGGTGGATGCATGAGGACATGAGGACGTCACACTGTGGATGCATGAGGACATGAGGACATCACACTGTGGATGCATGAGGACAAGACAACATCTCACTGTGGATGCATGAGGACAGGAGGTCACCACACTGTGGATGCATGAGGACATGAGGACATGACACGGTGGATGCATGAGGACATGAGGACGTCACACTGTGGATGCATGAGGACATGAGGACATCACACTGTGGATGCATCAGGACATGACGACATCTCACTGTGGATGCATGAGAGGAGGTCACCACACTGTGATGCATGAGGACATGAGGACATCCCATGGTAGATGCATGAGGACATCACTGGTGGATGCATTGAGGACATGAGGACACACTGTGGATGCATGAGGACATGAGGACATCACACGTGGATGCATGAGGACATGAGGACATCACACGGTGGATGCATGAGGACATGAGGACATCACATGGTGGATGCATGAGACATGAGGACATCACACTGTGGATGCATGAGGACATGAGGACATCACACGTGATGCATGAGGACATCACATGGTAGGCATGAGGACATCACACTGTGGATGCATGAGGACATGAGGACATCACACTGTGGATGCATGAGGACATAGGAACATCACACTGGTGGATGCATGAGGACATGAGACATCACACTGTGGATGCATGAGGACATGAGGACATCACATGTGGATGCATGAGGACATGAGGACATCACACGTGGAATCATGAGGACATGAGGACATCACACTGTGGATGCATGAGGACATGAGGACATCACACTGTGGAGTCAATGAGGCAAGACATCACTGTGGAGCATGAGACATGAGGACATCACACTGTGGATGCATGAGGACATGAGGACATCACACTGTGGATGCCATGAGGACATGAGGACATCACATGGTTAAGATGCATGAGGACATCACATGGTGGATGCATGAGGAATGAGGACATCTCACTGTGGATGCATGAGGACATGAGGACATCACACGGTGGATGCATGAGGACATGAGGACATCACACTGTGGATGCATGAGGACATGAGGACATCTCACTGTGGATGCATGAGGACATGAGGACATCACACTGTGGATGCATGCGGCCATCACACTGTGGATGCATGAGGACATCACACTGTGGTTGCATGAGGACAATAGGTCATCACACTGTGGATGCATGAGGACATGAGGACATCACACTGTGGATGCATGAGGACATGAGGACATCACACTGTGGATGCATCAGGACATGAGGACATCACACTGTGGATGCATGAGGACATCACACTGTGGATGCATGAGGACATGAGTACATCACACTGTGGATGCATCAGGACATGAGGACATCACACTGTGGATTCATGAGGACAGGAGGTCACCACACTGTGGATGCATGAGGACATGAGGACATCACACTGTGGATGCATGAGGACATGAGGACAGCACACTGTGGATGCATGAGGACATGAGGACGCACACTGTGGATGCATGAGGACATCACACTGTGGTTGCATGAGGACATAAGGTCATCACACTGTGGATGCATGAGGACATGAGGACATCACACTGTGGATGCATGAGGACATGAGGACATCACACTGTGGATGCATGAGGACATGAGGACGTCACACTGTGGATGCATGAGGACACGAGGACATCACACTGTGGATGCATGAGGACATGAGGACATCACACTGTGGATGCATGAGGACATCACACTGTGGATGCATGAGGACATCACACTGTGGTTGCATGAGGACATGAGGTCATCACACTGTGGATGCATGAGGACATGAGGACATCACACTGTGGATGCATGAGGACATGAGGACATCTCATTGTGAATTCCTGAGGATAGACACTATGGATGTATGAGTGCACAATGACATCACATTATGGTTGTATGAGAACGTACAGACAAACCCCGAAACATGGCGCATGCAGTGTGCATCATGCTTACATTTTCAGATGTGCTTCATAACTACTACTGTAGATTCCCCAAGTATGGAGCCATTCATGTTATTTTGTGTTGTTTTTAATGTGCACTGGCCAGCATTTATAGAAAGATCGGGTTAAATATGCAGTAGGCACCACACTGATTTTAACATGGATTGACTTAATGTCTGGAGTTATGATGGAAAATAAAGAGAGGACACAGAATATGAGTCGTTTACATTATAAAGCATGAGATACTGTTGCAAATCCAAGATCCTAGAGGTATGCCAAACGAGAACTTGATCTCCTGCTACCCTAGCCTCATACTGAAAGAAGCTCAGCGCATTGTTGTCCTGCCAACGTATTAGTGCTGCCATTATTACCACACTTACTGAGTGGAGTTTTAGGTGTGCGGGGCATGCAGGGCTCGCACGTGCTCAGCATGTGCTCTGCCACTGACCTTCACCCCCAGCCCTATCTCTAGTTGGTATTGTATTTGGAGTAAGTACTTTTGTAAGGTATTTGATAAGTTACATAACCTACATCTCGCTGATCAGTTGACCTTTCTACACTACAAGATAAATAGATACTATTAGATTAATAGTCCCCAGAGCAACAAAAATTAAGTGGAGACTCTGTAGAACATAACATTTTACTTGCCACTTTCAAGAACTACTGACTTGGAAAGTATATTTTTCTTATCTTGGCTTCCTTCCTTCCTTTGCTCCCTCATTCCCTCCTTTCCTTCTTTCTTTCTTCCTTTCTTCTTTCTTTCTTTCTTTCTTTCTTGGTTGCTTGCTTGCTTGCTTTGCTAGGGATTGAACCTATAACTTTGCACATGCTGAGCAAGCCCTCTATCACTAAATTATTTCTCCATTCCAAGAGGTGTTTTGTTGAATGCATGTACTAAATACTCTGGCCAGAGATGCCAAAATAGCTTCTAATGCTCAGATGTTTCAGAATAAGCTAAGGAATATTTCAAAATATGTTTGGAAGTCGCATTCTTCTATAGGTAGAAGTCATAATTAGATATCGGTTTTATTATTGTTATTGTTTTTTCTTTAAAAAAAAAAAAAGCAGGCCCAGTGATTCAGATGTAGAGATAGGTCTGAGAAAATCTACCACAGAAAGCAAAACATAGGACCAAACATGGAGGCACTATAAAAACGATGACAATCTGTCGATATTTTATAGTGCTGATGTTAATGGTCTCATAAATACATGCAACTTCATGCAGTAAAATGTCTTTCTCTTATTCCAAAAGAACTTATGGAATTTGAAACCCTAGAGATTTCAGGATCACACTGTGATAGAACCATAAAGATGTCATCAGACACTGGACACCATCACTCAGCAGTGTGCCCTAAATGCCAAGGCTCTCTGATACATAATGTAATCAATTTTTAATCGTCACAAATAGATTAGTCCTGGTGATAGCTTCCTGTATCTCCATATGTTTGTAGATACTTCCTTTATTCACTACTTTTGTTATTCCTGTGACAAAATACCTGACTAAAAGCAACTTAAGAGAGTAAGGGTTTATTTTGTCTCAAAATTTGAGGGTACAGTCCATGTGGGGAAGGCCAGAGTGTGAGGCAGCCCGTGACACTGCATCACAGTTAGGCAGCTCAGAGATGAATGCTGCTGTTCAGGTCATTTTCTCAATCTTAATGAGCATAGAAATCCACACATGGGATGGTTACACTTCCCCAAATCTGTTTGTATTTAGGAAATGAAAAATAATTTCAAGATATTTTACTTTCATATTATGAAAAATTTGTATTCTTGGCACAACTCTTTTTCCTCATAAGAAATGACATAGTTTAAAAAAAATAAAATTTACACAACCTAGGATGTATCATCAGTATTTTTGTATCATTTTAAGGGATGTAAACTTGGGCTGGAGAGATGGCTTAGGGGTTAAAGCACTTACCTGCAAAACCGAAGGACCTAGGTTCAGTTCTCCAGGACACATGTAAGCCAGATGCACAAGGTATGAATCTGGAGTTCGTTTGCAGTGGCTGAAGGCCCTGGTGCACCCATTCTCTCAACGTCTCTCTCTGACTTGGAAAATATATATATACATTTTATCTTTCCTTCCTTCCTTCCTTCAGAAGATGATTTTCTTGCACTCACCATTTTTTCTCCTCTTCATGGCAAAACAAGAGATCTAAAGTGAATGTACATTATTTGTGTGGAGAACTCCTGTGATAGGATAATCTTTATCTATTATCCTAAAAAAAATATGAAATTTTTTTCTTCTTTCATAGTTGCTGGCTATGTGGTGGTATAGGACATTAATGATAATCCTATTGTGTCATTTCTGTGTGTGTGTGTGTGTGTGTGTGTGTGTGTCTGTGTGTGTGTGTGTGTGCGGCATGTGCACACGCATGCACATGTCAAAGTGTGCAAGTGGCGGTCAGAGGATAACCTCAGGGTGTTGTTACTTCATTTCGTTTGAAACAATCTTTCTTGTTCTGCTACTGTGATTGTCGGACTAGCTGCCCACAAGCTTAGGAATTCTCCTCACTGCCTCTCATGGCCATAGGTGCTGTTGAGTCCAGATTTATGTGACTTCTAGGTCTCCTCACTCTGATCATCTGCCTTGTGCAGCAAGCACTTTTAACCACTGAACAATTGCATTTCACCTACACCTATCATATCTTAGTACTATAATTTATATTAGGTTTTCAGTTAAATGCTGAATTTGCTTATAACTTCAAAACTATTTTATATCATTACATGCAATTATGTAAAGGTTTTTAAGTTTATACTGAGCACTTACTATTTGTACAGTCTAGGTTAAGAGCTTTAAATTTGTTTTAGAGGAAAACTGGACAGGTTAAAATAACATGAGGAGTACTTCACTCTCAGTAAGTTCCTAATGTAATGATTGTACACACAAACATGAATAACACACGGCATAAAATGAGAACTTTGGGAAAGACAGCCTGGATGTGGAGTATGGAATTGGACTTGACCTTGCCAAAACCAAATATTATCATGTGTCCTTGATGGTGAACAGTATTGCTCCTTGTCAAGGAGTGAGATAAAGAAAATGTTTCTAAGTCCAGAATCAGTTGTTAGATAAGCAAGAGGTCTCTGGGGACATGGGGCAAAGATATAAGAATAGCCCAGATGAATGGATGAATGCCTGAAAATCTCTAAGCTTTCTCCGCACCCCTCTCCTCTCCTTTCCCACCTCCTCCCCTCCATCTCTCTCACAAGCACACAGTTTGTTGATAAATAAAGCAGACCTAGGTGAAGACCATAGTTACACTTTTCCCTCTGGTTATACATACCTGGCTTGGTTAACCGGCTTTTGTCACTCCCCAAAACTGATAGAAACATCTGTGGTGGTTTTTTTTTTTCAATGTTTATAGCTTCATTTAAACAAATGTCAGAGAAGCAAAAGAAATTCTTGCTAAGGCAACTAAGTTTTACTCTGATTTAGTGGAATTACATTTCAAACTAAATAAACATCTTTACAAAGAGTTATATGTACATGTACATGTCATAAAAGTTGTAGAAAACAATTACCAACAACATGTACCCGCATTTGAGTTCAGCTGAGATGTGCGAACAGATGTTGTTTGCAATGTTTTAAAGCCATATTTATTTGGGATTTTTCATTCCTGTCAGTACTGTTGCTCTTTTGGGGAAGTGCCTTAAAACAAGGATTGATATTAGTTAAGGCTTACACACTATTATTTTTTAAAGCAGAAATAAAATGTCAAAATCATTCCAAATGGATAAATCCCATCTTAATAGGGACATATGTTTCTTGTCCTCTGCTTGCTAAACCCAGATGTTAATTAGCACGTTTGTTACGACACTGCTCTTTTCTGATTGGACCCTGGCTGAGATAACATTGCAAACAGGATAAATGTCAGATGCGTGCCATCAGTAAAACTGAGATTCATTTTGACAGTCTGGTAAAATGCTGATAACATTTTACAACTGGGACCAGAGTCTTCTTTAGAAGTTCGCATTCTTCATGGTGTCATTCTCCTCTGTGGTTTCAATATGAACACCGTGGGTTGAGGTGCGTTAGAGACTGGACATTCTGACAAGTTGCTTTGTGGAGAAGTCAATGAAATACAATTACTGTTCAACTCTGATTTAAACCACTTATGGGAATCCATTTTCAAATTCACATTTTTACAGTACTTCATGGTGCTTGAGTGAGAAGATAGATTTAGCTTATTGTTTTAACTCACTAAATCTTACAGGCAATTCTGCATGCTTGCTGGGTCGTTAATAAATGGGAACACTTAATGTGCTGTTTTAAGGGAAGAAAAAATGA
This sequence comes from Dipus sagitta, assembly GCA_036346955.1. NCBI lineage: Eukaryota > Metazoa > Chordata > Mammalia > Rodentia > Dipodidae > Dipus > Dipus sagitta. The sequence goes on from CM070789.1 coordinate 13,293,922, forward strand.
GCCTCAGTTTTATATTACGTTCATTCTGGGCTGTGCAAGTATCTTAACTCTCTTCAGTCTTTGATGAGAATAGGCTCATATAGTATAGGAAAAACAGTTAGGTTTTGAATTGATCAACTCTCAAAAAATCAATCACTTTCGATCACAAACAAGTTAACATAATTGGTGAATAGATTGGGAATAACTCAGAGCTTAATAAAATATAAACTGATGAAAATTTTAATTTAAAATTGACCCATTGCATTTCATATTTGTTCTTTATTATTCTCATTTTTCACTTAAAAGCATATTAGACATTAAAAATTCCACATTAGTTTGATTAAAATCTACTCTAGCCATGTGGAAAATGTGTATAACTTCACAGAGCATTGCCTACAAACCAATGCATTTACTTGAGCCATTGATGTCAAAGGCCGGTAGCTTAGATCACCCAAGATAAAGCCCAGGTATTTATTTAGTCATTTACTTATTTATTACAAATATATAATGTAGTACATAGAAGGAATGTCTTAAATATTTAATAACTATTACAGTATATGTGTTAAAATTACGGCTGACAGCCAACTACTAAATTACCTTCATGACCATACAAGTTTCTAGTGACTTGAGTATTTACTAGGAGGGTAAAAATGGTGGAGAGGGCCTGGAGAGATGGTTTAGCAGTTAAGGTGCTTACCCATGAGGCCTAATGACCCAGTACCCACATAAGCCAGATGCACAAGGCGGTGCATGTGTCTGGGGCCCCTTTACAGAGTGGCTAGAGGACCTGACGTGCCCATTCTCTCTTTCTCTGCTTCTTTCTTGTTTTCTCAAATAAATAAATAAAATTTAAATGGTGGAGGTTGCAGACAGGGGTGTGGTGGCAGCAAAAGTCTCAAGTTACACACACTATACTTTAATCGCCTGAGGAGTATTCCAGAGATATCAAGTGGGAGGTTATAAACATTCAAGCAGAAAGTTGGCTGGAAATACACATATTGGAATTGTCTACAAATAATTATGAAAACCATACACTAGAAAGATTACTTAGGCTGAGAAATTAATTTAAGAGAAGCGCAGTTGGAAAATTAGACTAGAGAGCACACTAAATTTATAGTTTGAGTTGGTAAGGGAGACTCAGCTAGGAGAATTGAGCGTCTATTAGATGCCAGATGAACATAGTGCCTAGATTCAACAGGAGTAAATATTTCAGAAAAGATGGAATGGGTGCCTGGTCAAATGTTACTGGTTGTCAGAAATTGAGAACAGACCTGAGTGTTGTTAAAAAAAAAAAAAAGCACTGTAACTCTGACACTGTGGAGGGAGAGGCAGGAGTATTATGAGTTTAAGACTAGCCTGGGTTACATAGCAAGACTGTCTCAAAGAGCAGGGGGAGAACAATAGCAGGAGGGAGATGGAGAGAAAGAGGGGACTGACTACCTGGTTTAACAAAATGGAAATTATTGGTGAGTTTATAGAGAAACAGGTGGGAATTTTAGAAATAAAACCTGATTGGAATGGGTTCAAGGAAAAATGAAAAGACGGGCTTTGAAGACAGTAAAAAGCAATTCTGCAGTAGATTTGCTCAAAAGATGAATGAGGGAGATGGGGCCACAGGAGTTAGTGCCCAGAGAAGACTCAAAGTTAGTCCATTAATACAGAGCAAAGTAGAGGGCAAAGGTAAATACAATGATAAATTCTGTTGGAAACTTTCCTGATTTAGCTTTTCCACAAGCATGATTACCTATAGGGCAGGGGATGTGACTGCATTGGTAGAGTGCTTTCCCAGCATACACAAAGCCGAGTTCAGTTTCCAGCACTGCACGAACTGGGCATGGTGTCACATACCTGTAACCCCAGCTCTTCGTTGGTGGAGGGGGGAGGATCAGAAGTTCAAGGTCATCCTCAGCTACATAGCGAGACAGAGGTCAAACAAGGGTACCTGGCACCGTGGCTTGAAGAGAACAAGCAGGAGGAGGAGAAGGTTTTCTGTGTGGAAAAGAACACCGACCATAAACAGAGTGAAAGCATAGGAAGAAGTGCTGGAGTTTGAAAGAGCGGAGAAGAGAATGAAATGCAGCACTGGAGAGGTCCTGAGTGGTTAAGGCGCTTGCCCGCGAAGCCTCATGACCCATGTGTGACTCCCCAGATCCTACGTAAGCCAGATGCACAAGGTGGCACACGCGTCTGGAGTTTGATTACAGTGGCTGGAAGCCCTGACCCGCCAGTTCTCTCTCTCTCCTTCTCATAAAAAAGGGCCAGTATGTTGGGCTTGCCTCACAAAAACAAAATGAGAGTAGTAAGCAGATTCCTGACGTTTACAGACTTTCATGGAGCACTGAAGAGCTACGGAAGGAAGTGGACATGTGGTGTACAGTGGGGCCAGTGAGTACGGCTGAGTTTCTCTGGCAACGTGCAGCGGGCTTGTTACATCTGCAGAGTGAACAGACAAGAACCAGAATTGCTGTTTGTTTGTTTTTGTCTAAGCAGAAGTGAGCTGGAAGGGGAGAGGGTGAGGTTGCACACGGGGAGGCTAGAAATCAAGATAATGCAGGGGTCTCAGGCAGTGATCAGGGGGACACCAAGAAAATGAGTGAGTTGGACTCAGGACAAGGTCACCGGGGCAGAGGAGTGCAAGAGTGAAGAATCTAGGAGGCGCAAGGATGATTTCTGTGGCCGGCAAACTAAGCGTGTTACGACAAGCACTACTGACAAAAGTGATAGCGTCCGAGGGTTCAGTCTTCACGGACTGATGTCCCAGTGGTCACAGTTTTGCAGGCAACAAGGGATGCAGCCTGTAATGGTTTGAAGGTGAATACATGCCCCCCCATAGCCTGACATTTTTTTTTTAAGCTTGCAACTTCAGTCTTCATCAGGCAAAGCCCTACTGGAAGGTGTGTCACTGTGGGAGCGGGTCTTTAGTCCTGACCCAAGGTGTGTCAGAGAGTCAGTCTGAGTGCTGTTTGTGTCTGCTAGCTGCTGCGGCGTCTCTCGGTGTCGTGGCTCTGTGGAAGTGGGCCAGGTTTTTCTGCATGATGGAGCTTCCCCTGCATTCTGTAAGCCTAAAATAAACCCTTTCCTCCCATCAGCTGCTTCTGGTCGGGTGTTTGTCCAACAACGTGAAGGGCAGGGCAGCACAGCCCGCACAGGCAGGAGGTATGCGATTCAGGGCAGGAGACTTTTATAAAGGAAGGGAGAGGAGGTGTTCCAAGAGCAGAGAGACATGAGGATACAGACCTCCCTTCCCATATCAGGGCTCCAAAGGGATGGGAAGGAGCACAGCTAGTTTTTTTTTTTTTTTTTTTCCCCAGGACTTCCAGGGGAGGCAGAATGGAATGCCCAGAGAATACAAATTAAGCGTGAAGGGATTTTTCTGATGCATTCTCTAAGAATTACTTCTATCTCCTCTTTTATCCCCCACCCCCAGGGTCATATGCCTCCCACCTGTCTACAAATACAATCTATGTATACTAGTGTGTACATAACATGTGTGTGTGAGTGAGACAGTATGTGTGTCGTTGGAGGCCAGTAGTTGAGGAGGTGTCCTCCTCATTCATTTTCCACCTTGTTATTTTGAGACAGAGTCTCTTACTGAGCCTAGAGTTCACCAATTCAACTAGACTAGCTGGACAGCCAGCAAGCCCTAGGGGCGGATCCGCCTGTTTCTGCCTGCTCAGCACTGGGGTCGGAGGCTTGCGCCACCACCAGGTGCTGGGATTGAACTCAGGTCCTCATGTTTGTGCTGCAAGCACTTGACCCACTGAGCAGTCCTCCCAGCACCAAAGGCTGTTCTTATAAAGGGTACTTGTCCTGGCCACAGAAAACAAGCCTAAGCTTCCTGACTACATGGGTGATTCCAACCAGACAGCCACCAATCTGCTGTCACTTCCAGAAAAAAAATCTGAACTTTTCCCTCAGAAACAAGTGTCATGTGAGGAACTGAGTGGAGGAGCAGCACTCATTTGTTTCGTTTATTGTTTGTTTTCACTTGTTCGTTTTAGTTTTTCGCAGTGCTACTGGAGATCAAACCCAGAGCCTTGCACATAGTGGCCAAGTTTTGGACCTCTGAGCTACATCCTCAGCTCACAATATTTAACCGGGACCTTCAGAGTAATGCAGTATGTAGCCCACACAAGTAAATGTAGCCACACGGCTTGGAGTTCAAAACAAGCCCCGCTGGGACCTTTGGTTCCGGTTGCCACGAGAGCATCTTGAGCACTAACATTTCCACGAATCTCCCAACGACCTGGAGGATGTAAGAAAAGTCAAGGCTCGCGATGGCTCAGTCAGTAAAGTGCTTACCAGAGAAACACAGGGGCCTCAGTTAGAACTCCCCAGCACCCATGTGAGTGCCAGGCAAGCGTGGTGGCCCTCCTGCAATCCCAGCACTTGGGAAGCAGAGAGAGAGGATCACAGGGCCACGCTGGCTGGCTAAACTAGGAAATCAGTGAGTTCTGGCTCAGATGAGAAGCTCTGTCTCAATGACTAATGTGAAGAACAGCCAAGGAAGACACTGACCACAAACTCTGACCTCTCCATTCATGCACAAATGTGCCCTCACACCCGTGCTCCCCCAGACACACACATATGCCTTCGCATAAACACCACACACATGAATATAAGGTCCAAGAGAATTTAGTAAGTGATATCTTAAGACTGAGCGATGTTACTATTGCCGTCATCTCTCTCCAGACAGTCTCGCTATTTAGCCTCGGTTGGCCTCCAACACTTGGCTCCAGCGGGCTGGGACCACCATGCCTCGCTTATGTTGTTGTTTTTGTTGTTGCTTTATCTGGTTCACACCTCTCACACAGAGTCACTTTTTTCCTGAAGAAAGAAAATCTTGCTACGTGTATAAAAAAAGACTGATTACTTGGCATAATCACCCACACCCAGCATTATAAATGAAGATGTCAAAGATATGACAGTGCAAACAGGGGAATAATTAGCTGGTGGTGACATTTCAGACACTACTTGGAAAGATATCTTTTCTAGTATTGAAGTTTAATACATTGGACAGTAATGTCAAACTTTTGCCAGAAAAAAAATATATATATATTGACTAGTTCTCATAAGATTAAAGAAGGTCAAGTTTTTTCTTGTCAAGAAATTCTGCTAAATCTGAGGTTTGATTTTAAACATTCAAAATTTAAACACACACACACAACAACAACAACAACAAAAACTTGCTGTGGTCAGCTCCGTCAACATGGATTGATTTTCTTGAAAGTAGGCTCCTATTCAACAACCTTACAAGAGATCAATGCATAGTGATGGAAACTGATCATTGATTAATTTATGATGTACATAAACTGCTATGTGGATATGAATATTTGCATTAGAAACCGGCATTATCTGTAGTGGAAGATAGATCTCAGTGTGCTTCTGTGACACATATTTATTGAACAGAAATGCTGCATTCTGCATGGGTGAATACACTGCGTTTTTCTGCTCTTGGTGACTCACTGATGAACAAGGGTAGAGAAGAGAGAACGCAATTACCTGTAGGCAAATGGGTAGGTAGAGTAGAAAGGAATGAAAAATGGGCATGCAGAAAGGAGGAGAGAGAGCAGGACAAATTTGATGAAATAAATATAATTACTCACAGGCAAACGGTACTGGAAGAGAGAAGGTAAGAGTGGAAGATAGGGCAATTACCAAGCTCTCTGTTGTCAACAGTTGCTACATTTTAAGGGTAATGCAGAGCCATTATTTAATAAAATAATTATCAGATTTTTATTTATTTATTTGCAGAGAGAGAGAGAGGGAGGGAGAGAGAGAGAGAATGGGCATATCAGGGCCTCCAGCCACTGCAAATGAACTTCAGATGCATGCACCACCTTGTGCATCTGGCTGTCCGTGGGTACTGGGGAATCAAACTCAGGTTGTTAAGCTTTGCAGACAAGCACCTTAACCACTGAACAATCTCTCCAGCCCTGATTTTTGTTTTTGAAAGATCATCTTGGTACTTGTGTAGAAAATGGATTGGAGGTGGGGTGGCAAGGGGAGGTATGGTACCATCTGCCATAACCTAGGCGATAAGAAATGGTGCTGGAAGAGGAACTGACATGGGGCGTTGATGACAAGATATTATTTATGGGGCTGGAGAGATGACTTAGCGGTTAAGCGCTTGCCTGTGAAGCCTAAGGACCCCCGTTCGAGGCTCGATTCTCCAGGACCCACGTTAGCCAGATGCACAAGGGGGTGCACGCGTCTGGAGTTCGTTTGCAGTGGCTGGAGGCCCTGGTGCGTCCATATTCTCTCTCCTTCTCTCTATCTGCCTCTTTCTCTCGCTGCCTGTCACTCTCAAATAAATAAATATTTTTTTAAAAAAGATATTATTTATGTATGAATGGGTTTTGCATGATTTCTCCCATCCATTTGTTGGCATTGAAAGGGAAGAGGTTGGCTATTTATGATGGAGATGAGTTAGAAACGAGGGTGATGAGCTAAAGCAAGGAGTAAAATTCTACAAAGTTCCTGAGGAGATAAGAGTAGAATCAGGGACATGATGAAGGGGTCAGCAGTGAATGATTTCCTGGGATTTTCAAGTGAAAATACAACAAACTGGAATCTTCAACAAGAGAACACTACTATCTCCCAGCTGTGGAGACCAGAAGTCTCAAATCATCAAGAGGTCTGTAGCATTGGTTCCTGAAGCTAGCTAGCCACTGCGTCTCCCCAGCCTTGGCTTACAATTGGCAAGCTTTTGCCAGTGTCTCTTCATACAAGATTCCTTTGGGGGAGGTCTATTTACCCAAATTGCCCCTTTTTGTAAGAACACCAATCATATTGGGTTAGGGGCTTCCCATACTCCAGAGTGATCTCATTTGAGCAATGAGTTACATCTGCAGTGACTCTCTTTCCAAATAAGACCACATTCTGAAGTTGTGCAAATTAGCACTGCATCATGTAAACTTGGTGGAGGAACACGACTCAACATATAATAAATGAACAGCAAAATATGTCTTCCAGGGCTGGAGAGATGGCTCAGCCATTAAGGTACTTGCCTACAAGGCCTGATAACCTGGGTTTGTTTCTCTTCTTTCTGTCTCTGCTTGCAAATAAAATAAGTACTAAACACACACACACACACACATCTTCTATTGCAGCAAGAAAAAAAGAGTATGAGTGGTGTGTGTGTGTGTGTGTGTGTGTGTGTGTGTGTGTGTGTGTGTGTTTGATATAGAAAGTTTAGGAATTTGCATCCTACTTTTGTTTTCTCTGAAGTGAAGACAAAGTCATGGGCAGAGCAGTCTGAATTGGAAGTCTTAGCTTCCCAAGGGAGTATTGATAGAACTGTGGCATAGAATGAGAGAGAAGGCTGACCCAGGAAGCTGTCATGCAGCTCTGAGGGATCCTATCCCATCAGCCTGGAAGTAAAGGAAGTAATCAATAATTCAGTGTGCCTTTTAGATAGCATGACAGAAGTCCCATGGAGAAAGCTGTGTTGGTTATGCCGTGGCTTGCAATCAAACCTGACAGTTTCACTAAGGAAATGCTGCCCTCAGACTCATCAGTCAGCTGTTCATTTTGAGTTCAAGTTACATGCCCACGCTTTTGTGATCATCTAGATTTTTATAACTAAAATTAGATGTAATTAGAATTTCCTTTACAGCAATTATGATCTATTTCCTCCTCTAGACTTTGCTCTAAAGACAGAGGTCAACTTATGTATCCTCCTGTCTCTAAATACCCTCCAGCATTCCTCAAAGGTGGGGGTGAATTTATGGTTCAGTGAGCATTGCTAGACATGAACATACAATAATGTGACTCACTAAGTGAGCAAGAGGGTCCTACTGACAGTAACTTCTTTAAGATAATGGAACCAGTTATCTTTTTATTTATTTATTTATTTTGAGAAAGATAGAAGCAGAGAGCGAGAGAGAGAGAGAGAGAGAATGGGCTCACCAGGGCCTCTAGCCACTGCAAACAAACTCCAGATGCTTGTGCCACCTTGTGCATCTGGCTCATGTGGGTACTGGGGAATGAAACCTGAGTCCTTTGGTTTTTCAGCAAGCATCGTAATCACTAAGCCATCTCTTCATCCCATGAAAATAACTTTTCTCAGAAAGCCTTATCCAAAGATACATATATTCCAGGAAAGGGAGGTGTAAGATTCATGCATAATTACATAATCACAGAACATAAATGTTTATAATGACCTGTAATAAGCAAGCACACTAGAACCTCCTGTAGAAATATAATCTGACCTTCAATCACATAACACATTAGCTCCATTTGTATGGAACAGTGGTATTGACTTGATAACAACCTTTTCTCTGTTTATGGGTTCTATAACAGGTACCTACTAAAACCATACACATAGTAATGCTTTCACACAACAGTGCACACGAACAGTAAATCTCAGAAACCAAGAGGCGTTATATTTTATCTTGTTTTTCAGAGTGACTGTGTGATTCGTTTTTTTCTCTCGGATCCTGTACAACAACCAACAATTGAAGAAGGGCTACTTACTGACCCAGGCAAGTAAATTCCTCATGGCTGCCCTATGCAGTGACTATGTATGTAATTATGCAAAACCACTATACTATCTTTAATTTTCAAATGGCAATGTCTTTCTGAAGCTATTTAACCCTGTGAGAACTTATTCTTCAAGTTAAGTTAAACACTGATGTGTTTGTCCAATTAGAATAACTATACAACATCACACTATTAACCCCCATCAATTAATTGATCATTTGGTTTAAAATCTCAGAGGAGAGATAATCTTGAAGCTTAATCCACATCTGAAAGAAAAAGAAACAATGACAATTATAAAAATCAATAAATAAAAGCAAAAAAAATAATAAAAGAGTGATAATTGCAATACTCTATCTTAAAGCTCAGCAGTATTCTACTTCCCTCACAAAGTCTTGTCAAGAGGCCAGAAGGACTCAATTCAGTCGCCCACCCTATTCTACTCTAACTGTTTTCTGAGCTGTATATCTTATGGTCTTTTAATAATTTCACCTAGAATAGCAGAGACTCTTTTACACTCTGTTTAAGCATTTGTAATATAATTCCATTACAAGATGGGGCCATCTGATAGCATACTAGATTTAACCTCAAGATTTACTGACCCAGAATTTCCCAGCCCGCCTCAACCTTTCCTTTCAAATTCCAGTCTTCCTCTTATGCACACCCATTCTAGATTTGTCTGCTTACCACTCCTTGTATCTGACATCCCAGTTACCTATAACTCAGTTGTGGGGGTTCTATACAGCCAGTTGTATAGCATAGTTACTTATTAAATTGTGTAACTGTGATTGCATTTGTGTTTCTCCTAGATGAAAAAGAATTTTAAATCAAGGACTCTGTTCTGCACTATGTATTGCTCTCTATTTATAATTCCTGAAATAATGTATGAAGGCTTCTTGCACTGCCTCCATTCCCCGCCACACACACTTAGCTCGTTATTTAGCAATGCTTTCTAAGATGCTCTGCTTACATAAGGAATCCATCAGCAACACTGTATAAACAACGCATTTCTCATGTCCTACATGACTCACCTAAGGAAAAATTTCCACAACATAAAATATTTCCATTTTTTTACTGTAACAAATCCTAAATACCTACGAGATCTTCTTTTAGAAATAATATTACATAGCCAGACATGACGGCTCACACTTTTAAAATCCCAACATTTGGATAGCTTACACAGGGTGAGCTCCTGGCCAGCCTGAACTATGTATTCAGTTCCAGGCCAGCCTAGGCTACAGTATGAAACATTGTAAAAGAAATGAAAAGAAGAAAGGAAGGAAGGAAGGGAGGGAGGAATGGAGGAAGGAAAGAAGGAAGGAAAGAAGGAATGGAGGGAGGAAGAAAGATAGGTATAAAAGAAGAAAGGAAAGAAGGAAGGGAGGGAGGGAGGAAGGAAGGAAGGGAGGGAGGGAGGGAGGGAGTGAGGGAGGGAGGAAGGGAGGAAAATGAAGAGGAGGGGAGGAAGAAAAATAAGAGAGCGGGTTTAGGGAGGAAATCAGTGGGGAAATGTGCTAACTGTACAAGCATGATGGCACAAACTTGTAACCCCAGCACTGCCAAGGCAGGGGCAGGAATTTCTGGAGCTCACTGGCTACTAGTCTAACCAAATCAATGAGCTCTAGGTTCAGCGAGAAAACCTATAAAGTGGAGAGTGATTATGGAAGACACTGATCTTCACCTCTGGCCCTGGCCATGTGGATATGTACACACCCCATACATATGAACCACACACACATGCACACAACACACACATGTGCATGAAACAAAAAGTACTATTACATGAAGAACTTTTATAAGCAATATTATAAACTTGAATAGTCTCTATTTTCAAAAACTAAAACACAGGTTTGTACAATAGGCCTCTATTCTGTCACTATCGCCCCCTCAAGAACATTGCTTTTCTTTGTTCCAAGAAATTAAACTTCAGGTCAGTATAATTATTAGTTTTGCTCATGGTAATTATTTCTCTGAAAGTTATTTTTGAAATGCATATGCACACCAAATATAAGGCTATTTTTATAAAAAAACAGATAGCACTTTGAGACTTTTCTCAATGTTTAAAATTTCTTATGTCATCAGCACTTGAGATTGCTTCAGTGGTTGTGGATAACTCATAGTGGCTATATTACAGACAGCAGATTAAATGTAACCCATTGTCTGAAAACAATAGGATGCATCCTTCCAAGCACAATATGCAAATTGCTACACAAACCAGGGCAGCAGGAAGTTATTTCTTCTTACAGTTAGTTCCTCCTCAGGACTTCATGTGGCTTAATCCTCACAGAATGTCTGCTGCCTGTAAGCAAGAAACACAGCATTTATCTTAAGCACTCTTCTTGTCAATGAGTTGAAAGTTTAAGCTTTTGCTGCTAAGTGGCTAGTGGAAAGTTAACTCAAGTGTATTCAACCTCATGTGAAAATTTCAGACTTTACCATTTGTCTACCTCTAAGAGGGGGATTCTAGATAGCCTCATATCTGAGTGCATGCTTTATAAAGATCACAGGGGAAATTCTCTGTCACCCTAGAGACACTATGAGTCCTCTGCTCTTACTCACTAACTAACTATGCTTTGGTAGAACGGTAGAGGGATTTATCTGTTTTAAAGTGCCAAACAACTCATCTTTAATAAAAACTTCCTTTCTTGGTTTCTCATTGCCCTTAGGCAAGACCAGCTTCATTCATTTAGATATAGGCGTGTCTCACAGGGGGTCAGAAAGGTACTGCCCTGGATTCAATCCTTTGCTGAACATTACATCTCCCAAATTTTAAAAATATTCATTTATTTATTTATTTATTTATGTATGTATTTATTTGAAAGCAGAGAGAGAGAATGGACACACCAGGGCCTCCAGCCATTGCAAACAAACTCCAGATGCATGTGCCACTTTGTGCATCAGCCTTTACATTGCTGCTGGGGAATCAAACCAGCTTTGTTAGGCTTTGCAGGGCAAGTACCTTAACTGCTGAGCCATCTGTCCTGCCCATGTCTCCCTATTTTTAAGACCAACATCTTCGTAGCATCCCACAAGCATCTGAAACCCACCAATGTTCCTGTTTACTCTACTGTCTGCCCTGCTCCATCTTCAATTTCTTTTGCTAATTCTTCAGTTGGGACCATCTCTTCAGTATCCCATGGAATCATTTCTGTCTGCATGAGTCACCTAATCCTAACTGCTAACCCTGCTTCTTTGTTCTGTACCCTTCAGATGCCAATTCACCTATCTTTGCTTTACATTTCTAGAATGCTATTTCTTCACAACAGAAATTACAATGACTATTCGTGTGTGTGTGTGTGTGTCTTTGCACACCAGAAATTCGTGAGCTCACAAGCAAATGCTATTACACACCAACTCATTCCAGTGCCTAGCACACTGCTTACTTTAGATGCTTGGTAAATAATTTAAATAAACAATCAAAGAAAAAGTCATGAAAACACATTTACAGTCTCCACCAAAGAGGATTATCATTTTTCAAAAAAGAACAAGAGAGAAGAAATGAAAGTTCAGGGGCCAGAGAGATGGGTCAGTGGATAAAATGCTTGTAGCACAAGGTGCGAGGGACAGTCCACCTAAAATTCCAGCACTAAGGATGTGGAGATGGAGCAGCCCAGAGCAAGCTGACCAGCTAGACAAACCTCGTCAGCAAGCTCTGGGTTCAAGTGAGAGACCATCATTGCCCAGCTAGTACACATGAAAGGGTAGGTATTTGCAAAGTACCCAGATAATGAAATGGGTGATAGAGTAGAGCCTGGCCTTAAACAGCAATCATTGGTGTTAAGAGGACTGATGGATGACCATGTGAAGACAACACTGACAATTATAGCTGGTGGTAAGCACACACTTTTAGACATTACGTCACGTCACTGCCTCCACTTTATGATGCACATTTAAACGAGGACTTGAAGCCATGTAGCCCACGTGCCAAGGATTCGCTAGCTAATGGTCTAGCTATTTGCTCTGCCAAACACCAGATCTAGCATATGTAAACTAAATAATGGAACTCAGCTTCAGCTGTTCACTTTAAATGTTATTGATGCGTTGTTTGATAGGAGGACTGAGTTCTAATGTTCTGAGTCACTGCAAGGTGAACATAATAGTGATGCATTATATGTCTCCAACGGGAATCCGTACAGTAAATCTAAGCATATGAATTACTCCTGTAGGGCAACTAGGAGAAGGATCCCAACTTTCAATATAATTGGGTGGCCAAGGGAAATAGATATCACGCATACTAACTTTGCCTTTGATTCTATGAAGAAACAAATACTGTCAAGAGAAATATAAATCTAAGATTACTAAGGGTAAATTCTGGAACAAAAATAACAACTTCCCTATGTATCACAAATGCACAAAAGTAAACACAAATTATTTAGTGAAAGGTTTTCGTTAAGATGACAAGAACTAGGGCTGGAGAGATGGCTTAGCGATTAAGGCACTTGCCTTCAAAACCAAAGGACCTCTGGTTTTTTTTCCCAGTACCCATGTAAGCCAGATGCACAAGGGGGTGCATGCATCTGGAGTTCCTTTGCAGTGGCTGGAGGCCCTGGCACGCCCATTCATTTTCTCTCTCTCTCTCTCTCTCTCTCTCTCTCTCTCTTCTCTCTCTCTACCTCTTTCCCTCTCTGAAATAAATAAATAAAAAGAAAATATTACAAATTTTTTTATCCTGAAAATAAAGAGTATGTGTTCTCCTAAAGTGCCTAGGAGTCTGCACGAAATGAGGCCACAAAACATTTAACAAATTCCAGAAAGCAGAACTACCTAATCATGATACAATTAATAGAAATATTTGAAAGCTGGAAGGCCATTAATTTTGGAGGTTTAAAGTTAAACTTTTGTAAATCACTTTTAGGTCAAAATTAATTACAAACCAAATTTTCCAAATTCTCAAAAAAAATTCTCTAACTTAGAAATGGTGGGAGACTCTGAAACATGCTCAGAGGAAAACTGGAAGAATTAGCAGAACCACAATACCAAAGGGAAACAAACAGAAAGATGGGTAACAATGTAAACAGATGTTAATGACTTGGGATACACAAAACAGTAGAAATTATGAAACATTCCAGAAATAGAGTAAATGATAAATTAAAAAAGGCATTCAAAACAATGAGTAGAATGTTAAGTTTACAAAACACAAAGGAATATGTAAGAAATAACAAGAGAAAGACATGAAATTAAATGATACTAAAAGACTCTTCATTTACCTGTGTATAGATAAACTGTAACCCTATCTGAAACTGACATGTTTAAAGGGAAATTCAATTTATTCATCAGAGAAGACGGTTGTAAGAAGATTATAGGTTGAATAAATATGGACTGGACACTACAAAGCTACCCAAAGTTTTACAGTTTTTTTTTTTGTTGTTGTTGTTGTTGTTGTTGTCTTTTGTTTTTTCGAAGTAGGGTCTCTCTCTAGCCCAGGCTGACCTGGAATTCACTATGGAGTCTCAGGGTGGCCTCAAACTCACAGCAATCCTCCTACCTCTGCCTCCTGAGTGCTGGGATTAAAGACATGTGCCATTACGCCTAGCTAGCAGTTTTTGTTTTTTTTTTTTAAGTAACCAATCTATCTGGTTTCCAGGGCAATTCAACGAGACATTTAAAAAGAAAATAATTCTATTGCTACTTAAACAAATCAAGCAAAATGATCCACACTGGGTTTTGAACCACATAAAGTACTCACGCCAAGAGCTTTAAGATTCCAAGGGTTGCAAATAAAAAGCCAGAGACAAATCGCACTTAAGAATATCAGTGGAAAGTTCTGAATGAAATATTAGAGAAAGCAATCCATTAGCATACCAAAAGAATAGAATCCATCAGGACAAAAGACAGTTCAATATTAGAATTGGGCAGGTGTGGCGGCTCTCATCATTCATCCCAATACCTGGAAGGCTGAGGCAGGAGGATCACTGTGACTTTGAGGCCAGCCTGGGGCTACAGAGTGAGCTCTAGGTCAGCCTGGGCTACAGTGAGAGCCTTCCTTGAAATATATATATCAGGACCTGTTCATAAGGAGACTGAAGCAGTCTAATCACATGGTTATCTCTATGTACCCTGGGATGGGCATTTGGTAAAATTTAATGAACTTTCTTAATAAAACAATAAAGTGAAAATAAATGGATAATGCCTTTGCCTGAGGAAATATAATGATTATGGCTTCCCAAGGCCTAGGCGAGGCATGGTAGAGAAATGTGGGAATGAAGACTAAGTCACCACAGCCAAGGTCAACACAGAATCTTACACTGGGTGGAAAACGCTTGCCACACAGGGTTCACTGGTCTGTCGCCTGCAGGCTTTTACGTTCTCTTAGCCACCTTAAGTGAATTCCAACCCGCCTGTATTCTGTGCAGCTGATGCCTTTACTGCTGGGTTACTCTATTTGCCATATTACAAACTTTACTTATTTATCACGTTCATTGTTCTTTGTATATCTCCCATGCTAGACATATGCCAAGAGAGGAAAATTCTCCCCTCTAATCCAAATGCCTACCACAGTGGCTTGTTCATGATAGTTCAATAAATATTTATGAAATAACAAATGAAATAGAATAAGACATTAGACGCATAAAATTTGGCCCAAAGACAAAAAAATAGAAAGGAATATATCTAGAAAAATAAAAATCAACTACAAATGTATAATGTATAACAAATAAAATAATTCAATTACAGTGTCACCTATTAAATTGATGTATACAAATCTATCAGGTTATAGATACCCATTGTATGTGCGTGTGTGTGTGTGTGTGTGTGTGTGTGTGTGTGTGTGTGTTATTAGCTAGCTAGAATATTTAAAAGTCAAATGATTTCACTAGGCTACGGATATGGCTCAGAGTTTAAGTGAGAGACCTTAGCTCAGTAAATAAGACAGAAAACACCCAATCAGTGACATGGGGATGCCATACTCTACACTCCAAAAAAATAACAAACAGAGGGGAAAAATTAACTGCAAATAATGAAAGCATGTATGTAGACAAGGAAAACATGGGGCATCTTTTGTGATCCTGATATATACGCTGCTAAAGCTGTGGCTGAAAATTTCCCAGTCTTAGCAAGTTTCATGACTTAAATGACAAAGTAGATGAGACATTTGCAATTGATCCGTGACAAGAGATCGATCAACTAGCACGTAACAGTCCTCTAAAAGAGAATGTCAATAAAGGGCTGGAGGGATGGCTCAGCAGCTACGGCGTTTGCCCACAAAGCCTGACAACCGAGGTTCGAGTCCCCAGTGCCCACATACAGCCAGATGCACGAAGTGGCACATGTATCTGGAGTCCATTTGCAGTGGCTGGAGGCTCTGGTGTGCCCATTCTCTCTGTCTTCCTGTCTTCTATCTCTCGCTTCTTGCAAACAAATCAATAAAAAAAATTTTTTTTAAATGGTAAGAAAAAGACCAAACACCCAAACAAAAACTTGAGTAAAGTAAGTGAAAAGATAATGCACACAAAAATTACAAGTAGCTCTTAACCAAATGATAAAGGTATTCAACCTCATTCATAAGACAGATGCAAATTAAATTACACTGACAGTCATCTTCTTTTCCTCATCAGGTTGGCCAAAACCCAACAACTTAGTTAGCAGGCTTGGTTGTGAGTCAGCAGGCACTCACACAGGTGGGCGGTAACGCAGACGGGCACAGCCTCCCTGAGGACAAGCAGCAGTGGTTACCACAGTGATCCTCGCTGACACCTTCAGCTAGCAAGCGCAGCTCCTGAAATCTCATGCTGTAGTGTTCACACCGGGGGACACACTTGGCTTATAGAATACCCTGCCCACCCAGCCATCCGCTCGGGTAAACTACGGCACTTCCATGCAAAGGACATTATAGTTAAAAATTTAAAAAAAAAGAAAGATTGGTAATGTGAAACTATCTCCTAGATCTTTGTACAGATTAGAAGATCTGTTGGGCTCTCAGAATTGTTTCCATGGAGCAATGCTTCAATCTCTCTGGAACGATATGGGAAACTAATAAAGTAATGGTGAGGAACCTGAATGGGTAGGTGTTAAGAGCAGGAGGAAAAGTTGGATACATAGCAGACATGTAGGACCTCAGTGTACCGATGAAGAAATGGGAAGCTTGAAGGCCAACGAGCCTGGAAAATGCAACAGGGAACAGGGAGAGACTCGGCTACAAAGTGGAAAGGCAAGAAGTGACATCTGAGGTTGTCCTCTGACCTCCATAGGCATACCATGGTGCGCGCACGCACATGCACACGCACACAGAGAGAGAGAGAGAGAGAGAGAGAATGAAAGAAGTTTTGCCTACTTTAAAATAAAGGTTTTCTATTCATTTATTTATTTATGTTTATTATTTTATTTTATTTTATTTTATTTTATTTTATTTTATTTTATTTTGGTTTTTCAAGGTAGGGTCTCACTCAAGCCCAGGCTGACCTAGAACTTTCTCTGTAAGTCCCAGGCTGGTCTCGAAATCACAGTGATCTTCCTAAGTGCCTCCCAAGTGCCAGGATTAAAGCAGGATTAAAGGTGTGTGCCACCATGCCCAGATCAATTTATTTATTCATTCATTCATTCATTTATGAGAGAGAATGAGGGCTCCTCTAGCCACTGGAAATGAATTCCAGACTTGTGTGCCACCACATGCATCTGGTTTTGTGTGTTCTGGGGAGTCAAACCTAGGTCCTTAGTCTCCACAGGCAAGCCACTTTAACCTCTAAGCCATCTCTCCAGCAAGCTTTCATGTTTAATTATATGTATATATCAGCCTTTGAAAAAAAAGTAGTTAAATGATGAAATGCTACTTTCGTGCAAGCAGGCACATTAGACACAGCGAACGCTGTGTCCATGGCTGTCGTGCTCTGCATTCACACAGCTGCACACAGCTGTCCTCAGGCTCAGTAATCTATCGCCTGCCCCGAGCGAGGTCACTGTAAGAGCACAGCTCCACAGTCAATTGCAGCAGACCTGAGTGTCCAGCCTCTCCCTATGCAAGCCAGGCTGGGCTCCATCTTTTCTGCTTTCCCTCCTCATATAGACTGCTTCCTTTGTGTGGGGGCGCTCTCTTTTCCCCCTTCCTAGTGGGTTGTTTCTAAACATGGCTTTACAGGTCACGTAATCCTGCACCATTTGTTTTTCTGGATGACCTCGGGTGGGGGGGGGGGGCTTTACTTTCATGGGTGTGAAATGGAGGCTCTGCAGCCCTTCATAGGTTTGCAGTGAGGAATTACTGAATGACTGTGCATAGAGCTCTTAGCCTGGCACGTGCTAAATCTCACAGATATATTAAGTCTCGCTGCTACTTCACAGCACATTGGCTATTAAGACTTCCCAGTGACCTGCATTTTTTTCCCCTGGGTTCTGGACTCAAGCATGTTATGAGGGGAACTTGGGTTAATAACCCTGCATAAGAGGCCATGGGTGGAATATAATCTTTAATAAGTAGCAATTGTACCTTTACTGTGTTGACACCCAATCTTAAATTTATGCTAATTTCCCACCCTTGAATTAAAACATCTCTGATTAAATACACTAAATTTCTATTTAACAATTCTTCCACTCTTCAGTTCAAATATAATATTCATGGTGTATTAAAAAGTCATCAGTATTTTTAGCACCTTCATACCAAAAGCCCACCAATATTTTTTTTTTTTTATTATGCAATGTAATTTGCCTCAATGAGAATTAACTTACCTGAGCTGGAGAAGTAGCCTAGTTGGCAAAGTGATTGCATTGCGAGCATGAGAACTTGAATTGATCCTCAGAACCCATGTACAAATGAAAAAGCCTCACACTTATAACCCCAGTGCTGGGGAGACAGAAATATAAGGGTCTTGGGCCTCACTGGAAAGCCGGTCTAAACTACTTGGTAAGCTTGAGACCAATGACAATCCCTGTCTCAAAATAAAAGTGAATGATCCCTAAGGAATGATAGCAAAGTTGTCCTCTGACCTCCAAACACACATGTATACACATACATGCAACTCACACACGTGCACACCCACATCTACATTAAAATGCACACTCAAAAGGAACTAGCATAATGTTTACCATTATGATGAAGATATTTTTATAATAGTCACATAAGAAAATCCTTTCAATTGTAAGAAATACTTTTTCCCATATAATTAATCCACATTACTAAGAATAAAATCAATCAATATTACCTACATGTGATGCTTAAATGGCTTTAATAAGTATAAAAGAAACATGTGGGGAGAAAATACCCTACTCTGGCATAATTTTCAAGTATTAAGGAAGATTATAAAACTAAACTGTCAGTAAAGAGTAAAAACTGCAATGTGTCTACAATTGAATGCTGGCAAAAATTGTTTTTGTCAAGAATCTACTTTTATTTTGTAAATTTCCTTAGCAATGTACACCCAGAGAATTATCAAGGGAAATATTGATAAAAAACTAAATTATGCTTAATGCTTGGACAATACATGAGAAACTCTTAGTTTAAAAACCTAAAGTCTTGGGCAGGAGAGATGGCTTAGTGGTAAAGACACTTGTCCACAAAGCCAAAAGACACAGGTTTGATTCCCCAGTACCCATGTAAGCAAGATGCACAAGGTGGCTCATGTGTCTGGAGTTCATTTGCAGTGGCTGGAGGCCCTGGAGCACCCATATTCTCTCTTTCTCTCTCTCTCTCTTTCTCCCTCTCCCTCTTTCTTTCTTTCTGTCTCTCCTTGAAAATAAATAAAAATATGTTTTTTAAAAAAAACTAAAGTCTTCATTTTAATGAAGTAGTGATATGACTCAGAAGAACTAAGGTTGCCTTTGTTATTAAATAAATTCTTGGTGTGTATATTATGAAAATTTATCAGCTTATACACTTTGCAGGTATAGAAAAGATGCAAACCCTAAGATAGACTGAATTCTACTAACCAAAATGAGACAGTTAATGTAATTACAAAGCAGGATGTGATAAGGGCTGAGCCAGGAAAAGTGACCACAGAAACCATTTTGCATTTTGATCAGGTCTTGAAGAAAGGCTAGAGTTCAAAAGACAAAAAATAATGGCAGACAAGACCATTGCAAATGTAAGGCATAATGTGGGAGCCGACTGGAGGAAATGGTGGGGAATGTGTGCAGAGCCAAGTATGTGGTCCAGGGCTGGAGGGATGGCTTAGCGGTTAAAGCGCTGGCCTGCAAAGCTAAAGGAGCCAGGTTTGATTCCCCAGGACCCATGTAAGCCAGCTGCAAAAGGTGGCACATGCTTCTGGGGTTTGTTTGCAGTAGCTGAAGGCCCCGGAGCATCCATTCTCTCTCTCTCTCTCTCTCTCTCTCTCTCTCTCCCTCCCTCTTTCTCTCTCAAATGTAAATAAAAGAAATTGTTTTAAAAATGTAGTCTACAGTACAAAATCAACACTGGGGTTGAGGCAGTGTAAGTCATAACTATCAAAATAAGGCTGGGAAATTCAGAATAAATGTCAAGAGCAGTGGGAAGCTATAAAAAGGAATGAATCAATCAATAAATAATATCAATCAAGTGAATAATCTGGGCTGGGGAGATGGCTCCTGGTCAAAGGTACTTGCTTGCAATAACTGCAGGCCTCCATTTGGTTCCCCAGTATCTAAAGTCAGATGCACAGAGTGGTGCTTATGTCTAGAGTTCATTTGAAAACTGGAGTTTCTCTCTTTTCTTCTCTCTCTCCCTCTCTCTATCTCTCCCTTCCCTTTGCTTGCAAATAAAATATTTGATAAAAAGAACAATTTTGGTCTGAAGAGACAGCTTAGCTATTAAGGCACTTGCCTGAGAAGGCTGAGGACCCATTTTCAATCCCCTAGTACCCACAGAAATTGGATGCACAAGGTGACGCATGCATCTAAGGCTTGTTTGTAGCAGCTGGAGGCTCTAGTGTGCCCATTCTCTCTCCTCTTCCTCTTTAATGCATACATTAAATTTTTCAATAAAAATGCCTAATAAAAAGAATATTAGACACAATGCCCATTGCTGTATGACATTTCCTGAACAGTCTTAACACTCCAACATTACCTGAATAATGTGTCTTTTACATTTAATTTATTGATCCTTGTGCTGGTTAATCTCGGTTGTTGGCTGTTGTCAGCTTCATGCTGCTGAGATGAACATCCAAACCAGACACCGTTTATGGAAGGAAGGGATTGATTCCAAGCATACAGACCCAGGGGAAAGTTCTATCTACGGCAGAAGAAGCTGATTCCCACGCTGGAGAGAGAAACACCACCAGCCAGCAACATCAAAAACCAGCAAACACAAACTGGCAGGCAGCAAGCAGGGACCCAGTGGGCTGGAAACCAGCTCGGTCCCCACAAACACACCTTAGGGCTGGGCCCCAGGATCTGCCCTCAGCCACACCTCCTCCAGCCAGACTGCAGGAGACCCAATTTACAAGCTTTAAGAAAACACCTGAGTCTATGGGGGGGCGGGGGGACACACATTCAAACTACCACATCAGTTTAACAGGATTCAGAATCACCATGGAAACAAATCTCTGGGCCTGTGAGGGGTTTTCTATACTTGGGAGTTTGAGGCGGGAAAGACCTCAGTACCATTCAGTGGACAGAGGGTTCTGCACCACATGGAAGGAGAAAGTAGCGGGGTCCCAGCGTTCAGCGGACTCTGCTCTCATATGGGCGACTGCGCGTCACCTTCTCCCTCGTGCTTCTCCCACCATACCCTCCCCGCCTTGGTGACTCGGGTCCCCTTGAACTATAATTCTCCCCTTAAGTAATTTTTGTCCGATATTTTGTCATAGCCTGGAGAAAGTTAATTAGCACAGTCCTGCCTTAGTCTTCAAATGTTGGAATTCTCTGATGGGGCTGATCCTGACTTAATGCGCTAAAACGCCATTGTTTTTGCAGGAGAGATATTCCAAGACAAGAATCCTAAGATACAGTTGCTGATGACATATGAGGGCGTGAAGCTGACCATACTAGTGAAACACATGAAAAACATCGTAAGTTCATTGTATTCAACAAGAAACATGGAGACCTTCCTTTAGAAATTACTTGCTTCTTTGGGGCAATTAGTGCCAACATTAGTAAGAGGAATGGGTCTAACAGCCAAGCTTAAATGAGGAAAAGCAAGCCAATTATGTTTCGGTCTCAGTATGACTGTGATCCTTGGAGTAAAAATGATGGAATATTTCACAGGGAAAGTCACAGAGAGAAAAAGAGGACACTATTAAAGTGTCAAGAAAACCTGTAAATAGGTTCTAAGAACATAGAAATAGCTGGAGGACTGAGGCAAAAAGAAAAATACCAAACCCCAAGAATTTCTGTCAGCCAGTGATGGTACTGGTTCTCTTGCATGGAGTTAGTCCTTTCCCTGTGAAGCCAATAGGTCCTCCCACAAGCACCCCATGGTACCTTGATTATATATTATCATCTTAGTTGCCATATTTTGATGTCATTGTTTATGTGTATTTTTCACCCCAAAAAGTGTTACTTTACAAAAAAGTGGGAATCACATCTTTATATCTCCAAATGGAGAAAAAAAAGCTATGCAATTGGTGGGTGAAGGGGAGAAATGGTTAAAAGCTTTTATTTGCAAGGCCTGACAGCCTGGGTTCAATTCTCCAGTGTTCACATGAAAGGCAGATGCACAAAATGACACATGTGTCCAGAGTTCATTTGTAGTGGCAAGAGGTCCTGGTATTCATTTCTCTCTCTCTCTCTCTCTCTCTCTCTCTCTCTCTCTCTCTCTCTCTCTCAATTAAATATCTTTTTATAATATATATAATTAGTTGCCAGGCGTAGTGGAGCATGCCTTTAATCCCAGCACTCGGGAGGCAGAGGTGGGAGAATTTCTGTGAGTTCAAGGCCACCTTGAGACTCCATAGTTAATTCCAGGTCAGCCTGGGCCAGAGTGAGACCCTACCTCAGAAAAAAAAGAAAGAAAAAAATATGTAATTAGTCTATAAGGATAACTAACAACCCCATGTGCTACTATACCCCACTCAAGGGTGGATGAAGTCAGAGGCAAGAACAGTGCTTGGAACTTGTCACTAAGAAAGATATAGAGGGCTGGAGAGATGGCTTAGAGGTTAAGGCATTTGCCTGTGAAGCCTAAGGACCCAGGTTTGATTCCCCAGAACCCAAGTAAGCCAGTTGCACATTGTGGCACATGTGTCTGGAGTTAATTTACAGTGCCTGGCATACCCATTCTCTTTTTCTGTCTCTCTCATAAATAAATAAATAAAAATAAAAATATTAAGAAGGAAATAGAGTGTGGAAGATGATTGATTGGAGCATGGGTATGGTAACCCTCAAAGGTTTACCATCTGAGGTTTACCATCATTTCTGGTCTTCCCTGGGTCTAGCAGAACAGCACCCCCCCCCCAACACACACCACAGTGTGATTACCAGGAGACAGTTACCAGATGGGGAAAAAGCCAGCAACACAATTTTGACTTTCTTCTTCATGCACATATCTCTCTGAGGATATGTCTGGGAGGATGTAATGGTAAGTAATCTCTTCTCCACATGACACGTGTCTGGTACATATTAAAACTTATTAAATGTTTGTTCCGTGGATAAATAATTGGCATAATTTTCAGGGGACAAGTTCGTCACACAGTTCGTACTAGCCAGAGATCCAAGAGTACTTGTTGGTACAACTGTGATGCTCACACTCAGAATTTTTTAGAACATCTGAACAAATATTTTTTAAAATTTTTTGTAGATCTTTCACTAATTGAAATACTTATCTTTTGGGCTGGAATGTAGCTCATTTGGTAGCGAGGTCATCCTCAGCTATATAGTGAATTCAAGGCTAGGCTGGAATACATGAGACAATGAAATCAATAAATAATGTATTTATCTTTCATTGCTTTAGATATGAATGACATCTCAAAAAAGAATAATAGCTGTTCAAGAAAGTTTTATAAAGGGAAATGAAGATTTAGTCAGGTATTATTTTTTGTTCAAGGTAAGGTCTCACTCTAGCATAGGTCGGCCTCAAACTCACAGCGATTGTCTTCCCTCTGCCTCCTGAGTGCTGGATTAAAGGCGTGCACCACCATGCCCCTCAGTCAGATATTATTTATGGCTATATACAGGTTCATGGACCTTGAACATTTATATAAATATATGCTAAAATCATAGAATATTAAGAAACATTGCTGATGACATGAAAAGGGGTTGTATATGTGCTGGGGAGACGGCTCAGTGGATAAAGTGTTCACTGTTCAAATATGAATACCCAAGTTTGACCACTAGACCTCATGTAAAAATGGAAAATTTCAAAAAAATATTTTATTTTTATTTAGTTCTTTGAGAGAGGGGGGCTGGAGAGATGGCTTAGCGGTTAAGCACTTGCCTGTGAAGCCTAAGGACCCCAGTTCGAGGCTGGATTCTCCAGGACCCACGTTAGCCAGATGCACAAGGGGGCACAAGCGTCTGGAGTTTGTTTACAGTGGCTGGAAGCCCTGGTGTGCCCATTCAATCTCTCTCTCTATCTGCCTCTTTCTCTCTCTGTTACTCTCAAATAAATAAAAATGAACAAAAAAAATTTAAAAAGAGAGAAAGAGAGAGAAATTAGGCAGGGAAAGAGAGAGAAAGACACAGAGAGAGAGAAAATGGGTATGCAGGGCCTCCAGCCATTATAAAGAATTCCAGATGCATGCGCCCTCTTGTGCATCTGGCTGAGGTGGGTCCTGGGGAATCAAACCTAGATCCATTGGCTTTGCAGGCGAGCACCTTACCCACTAAGCCATTTATCCAGCCCCCCAAATGGAAATTGTGGTGGACTTCTATAATCCCAGCACACTGACAGAGAGATTGGATGCTGAGACTGGAGAATTTTCCAGAAGCTCACAGCAAAGTTAGGAAAGTTAGGTCCAACGAGAGAAATTCCGCCTCAAGTGAAGTGGAAAGGCAAGGAATGAGCCAAAAGTTGTCCTGTGAGCTCTACATGAGCAATGTGGTATCCGTGCTCCCCCACTCACACAGACGCAGGTACATACTCACGAGCATACATATGTGTGCACACACACGTCACTTTTTTTAATTTGTTTATTTTTTTATTTATTTGAGAGTGACAGAGAGAAGGAGAGAGGGAGGGAGAGAGAGAGAGAGAGAGAATAGGCAGAGAATGGCTGGAAAGCCACTGCAAACAAACTCCAGACTTGTACACCCCCTTGTGCATCTGGCTAACGGGGGTCCTGGGGAATCGAGCTTTGAACCGGGGTCCTTAAGCTTCACAGGCAAGCACTTAACTGCTAAGCCATCTCTCCAGCACACATCATTGTTTTTAAAGAAGAAGTCATATGTGAGTGTGGCATGTGACTGCAATGCTTAAAGACTACGCACTTATTTCAGGGCCGTCGTCGCTCACTTTAGACAAAGCCTATTGAAACTGCTTTCTGATCTGGTGTGCCAACCACAACGTAAACTTGGTGGCATTATCTGACAGTCACGCCTAATTTTTGATCAAAAGCAATATTAACTAACTTGGTAACCCATTTCATTCACCAGATGAATTTCCAAATTACTTCTGACAATTTTCAAAACTGCATTTTATGCTCAGATGAAGTTGCGCAACCCGAGGCAGTTTAAAGCCAGCCTTGATGAGCATGAAAGGTGGGGGAGCGGCCAGCGGTGAGAAAGAGCTCACATCGGGGAGAAGGGCCAGTGAGCAGATGAGTCCTTCCAAGGGTTAACAAGAGCGTGCCCGTGAGTGCCGTGTGTTACCCGCACCTCAGAAACCAGTTACTGTCGCTGCTGAATGTCACCACTCCATCTACCTCCCAGCCCCTCGTGGTTCCCTTTCCTCTTTTTCAGGGATGTGGAGTTGAGACAAGATTTTTCTGTATATCCCAGGCTGGCCTGGAACTTACTCTGTAGCGAGGCTGGCCTCAGAGTCACAGCAATCCTCCTGCTTCAGCCTCCCAAGTGCTGGGACTACAGGAATGGGCCACAACACTGCACCTCTCTTCTTCCTAGGCTCTGAGCTTTGAGAGATTCTATACTCTGAATTGCAATTCTAGACCTTGCCCCTTCTTATTTTTTTAATATTTTATTTTTATTTATTTGTTTATTTGACAGAGAAAGAGAGAGAGAGAGAGAATGGGTACACCAGGGCCTCCAGCCAATGCAAACGAACTCCAGATGCGTGCTCCCTCTGGTGCATCTGGCTAATGTGGGTCCTGGGGAATCAAACCTGGGGAATCAAACCTGGGTCCTTTGGCTTTGTAGGCAAACGCCTTAACTGCTAAGCCATCCCTCCAGCCCCTTTCCCCCTTTTTCTACCTGTAGTTTCATAGCTTCCAAAATCACTTTCATATTGTTTACTTCCCCTTTTGCAATCCCAGCTCTGAACTCTCCTCTAAAATCCAGAGCTGAATGGCTCTTGAGAGCCCTCCTCGAAATTCCGCCGTCACCTCGAGCTCAGCGTGCGCCCAGTCATATTCTCATTTCAGTAAGTAGCTCTTTCAAGGTCAAAACACTTACTATCATTTTGACTCCTCTCCTCCCACAAGCTGCATCCAGTTGATCTTCAAATTCTGTCATCTTGCTTTGAGAACAAACCTGGAAGCCCCTCACTTCCTACCCGCCCCCACCGTTACCATCATGCCTTCAACCCCCCACCTGAATTTCCATGGCTTCTGCACAGGTCTTGATTCCACCCTTGTTTCTTTGCAGTGTCTTCCTAACCTTGGAGAATTAAAATCATATCCTGAAATTCCTTCCTTCATGTTCCTTTGGAGGAAATGTCTCATTGTATTTTGAATAAAAGCCAAGATACTTACTAATGACAAATGAGTTTGTAGCAGTCTGGCGGCCACCACATACGCAACCTCAACAGCTGCCTTAAGTTCTCTCAGATCACTTCACTTCAGCCTCAGTGACATCATTGTTGCTATTCCTGGCATATGGCAGGCATATTGCCGCCCCGGGACACTTGTGTCCACTACCCCATATGTCCTGAAACTTATTCCCCATGCTGATGCCTCGGTATTCTCCATGGCTCAGTCTCTCATGTCCAGGAAGCCTGTTTCATTGTACTGTACAGTGAGTCTTCTCTTACCTCATAGGTAAAACTGTACACCAACCTCTGTATTGTCACTGATGTCACTTTGCGGTTTTTTTTAAATCATTTCTTTTTGAGAGACAGAGAGGGAAAGAGGGAGAGAGAGAGAGAAAATGAGCACACCAGGACCTTTCAGCCACTGTGTCTGTTTCTTCTCTCTATCTCTATTTGCAAGCAGAGCAAGACACACAGAAGAAAAACAGACCGAATGGGCACGCCAGGGCCTCCAGCTGCTGAAAACGAACTCCAGGTGCATATGCCACTTTGTGCATCTGGCTTTACATGGGTATTGGGGAAGTGAACCTTTGTCACTGGGCTTTGCAGGCAAGTGCCTTAACCGCTGAGTCATCTGTCCAGCCCTACTTCACATCTATTGATGCATTGTTAAAGGAAAGAACTCCATATTACTCCTCAAGTGAACAACTAAAGACTAGAATTTTTCCCAACTTCTAAAAACCCTCACAATAAACTTCTTGTATGCCACATCCTCATTGCTACTTTAAATGATTATTTCTTCTGCTTATCTGCAAATAGAGATGGTATTTTAATATATAGGCGAATAAAACTCCATCTATGAATTCTTAACATATTTCTTGTGCTCATTTCAAATTCTAGCTAATTGTTATTTCTTTAATATGTTCACATAGCAAAGCAATCAGCCCACAGAAGTTATGCTTGATTTATATTAATATTAAAATGAATTATTATGCCTGAAGTTCCGTGCTATCTAATATTAAGTTTGATGAAAAGAAATGATTATCTTATATTAAATCTTCGAAGCTTTACTCTAAGAATTGCTTCCCTCCTGTGAGTTCACCAGCTAAAACAAAATTGCTAAAATCTCTTCCCTTTCAAAGCAACGCATGATTTTACCCTAGTGCATAGAGACTGACAAAGACTGCAATTACTTGGGAACCTGGCCAAGATGCTTCAACAATATTTCATCTGGTATGACAAAGGAAAATATAAAAATCATTTATATATGAAATATTTTGTAAAGTCTCTTACTGCCTCACTCCAAGATGCAGTCTTTGCTGACTTCTGCAAACGGCTGTCAATGCACTTTCTCCCAGCTTCATAGACTCCTTTACTCTGTGTCATTTCTAGTCTGCTTTACTTCCCCTGCTTCAGAATATGAGCATTCCAGAACCCTAAAAGTAACCAAGGGCTAGAGAGGTTGCTCAGCAGTTAAAGTCACTTGATTGCAAAGCCTGTTGGCCTGGGTTCAATTCCCCAGTCCCCACATAAATCCAGAGCACAAAGTGGCGCATATGTCTGGAGTTCATTGGCAGGAGGCCCTGGCATGCCCATACTTACTCGTTTTCTCTGCCTGTCTCTTTCTCTCTGTTTCTCTCTCTCTCATAAGTAAATAAAATATAGTTTTAAAATGTGATCAATACCACAATACTCTCTCCTGGTATTGAATCTGCCCCTGCTCTCAGATTCTCCTGCTCGGAAGCAAAATACTTATTTAAAATAAGGAGCATTGGGCTGGAGAGACGGCTTAGCAGTTAAGGCACTTGCCTGCAAAGCCAGAGGCCCCAGGTTCAATTCCCCAGGACCCATGTAAGCCAGATGCACGAGGTGGTACATGCGTGTGGAGTTTGTTTGCACCAGCTGGATGCCCTTATGCACCCATTCTATCTCTCTCCTCCCTCCCTCTCTCTCTCTCTCTCTCTCTCTCTCTCTCTCTCTCTCTCTCTTTCTCCCCTCTGTCTCTTGTCAGATAAGTAAAAATCATAATATTTAATAAATTGAGGAGCATTGACACCATGAAAACTAGGAGCTGCTAGTTATGCAACTCTTTCACATGATGCAGACTGGGAGAAAACAAGTGCTATATGAAATCAGCAAGAGAGAGAGAGAGCACATCAGAGCTAATACAAACTCTGACTAGACACATTTGCTAATGTTTTCTCATTTTTATTTTTTAAATGTTTTTACAATTTCAATGTGCATTCGTGTAGCCTGGAGATCCTTTTGTTTCTGAGCATATATTAACTGTGCAAACCAATGGGCTCTGTGATGACATGCCACGGACATGAATAATCATATTTACACCCTCCATTGCACATCCCACCTCCCCAAAGCCCTCCTTTGACTTCCTTGTCTTCTTCCCTAAATTACATATACGAGGCAAAACAGTGATCCTTGTCTTTTTGGATCTGGCTTATTTTGCCTTAATGTGACATCTATTTCTGGTACACATGATCCCATTCTTCTTTGTGGCTGTGAATATTTAAGTCATATTTTATTCATCCATTCATCCATTGCTGGGCCCCTATGCTGATCCATAGTTTGGCTGTTGTGAATAGTGCCATGGTGAACAGAAGTGTGCAGTATCTTTATAGTAAGCGGATCTGGATTTATTTGGGTATGTACCCAGTAGTACAGTATAACTGGATCATCAGCTATCTTCTTTTACTCTTGTTGTTGTTGTTTGTGGGGATTTTTGTCTGCTTCTTATTTGTTTGTTTGTTTGTTTTGAGGCAGCTCTGTTTTCTATAGTGACTAGGATAATTTATACTCTCACCAACAGTACATAGGAGTTTTTTATTCCCTCTGGTACCCTTACCTGCATTTGTTATTTGCTTGGTTTCTTGATGCTTTCAACATAATTTCACTTGAATTTTAATGATAGCTATAGGTGATCACCATACTTTGTATATTTATTAGCCATTTGTACTTCATTTGAAAAGTGTCTGTTCAGTTCATTTGCCAGTTTTATTGGTTGGATTATTTATTCTACAAATGAACCTTGGCATTCCAATGATATTTGTAATATTCCGATTTTCACCTCTACTTTTATTCCTTTGGGTCTTTTCCCTAAGTCTCTTTTGATGAGTTTGAATAAGGGTTTGTCAGTCCAGTCATTTATTTTTCAAAGAACCAAATCTATGTTTCACTCATTTTTCAAATTATTCTGTGGGTTCCTATTTCAATAATTTCCACTCTGATATTTATTCACCTACCAATTCTGGGTCTGCCTTGGTATTACCTTTCTAAGACTTTGAGGTACAATATTAGGTCATGTATTGATTTGAAATCTATCATTTTTAATGTAGGCACTCAAAGCCAAATTTTTTCTATTAGAACTATTTGCCCTATGTCAAAGATCTGTAGTATTTTCATCTTTATTTGATTCTAAGAAGTATTTAATTAATTCTCCAGTGACAACCCAGTCATTCATAAATATATCATTCAATCTCCATGTCTTATAGTTTTTCCTTAGTTTCTCTTGCTGTTGATTTCTATCTTTATTCCATTATGATCTGATGTATAAATTATTGAAAGTTTTGTGTTTGAAAAGACTGGTGAGAAAAATGTATATTCTAAAACTGCTGGGTGCAGTACTCTATAGATATGGTAGTTAAATTCATTTAATCAATAATGTAGTTTAATTCTGAAGTTTCCATGTTAATTTTTTATCTAGATTATCTGTTGTTAATAGTGAAGTATTTAGGTCTCACATTAATGTTGTAACTTAATTTACTTATATGTCCCCTTTTGTCCAATAGTATTCATTTTATGAAACTGTGTGTGATGACATTTGATACATATTTATAATTTTTGTATCATCTTTCTGGTTTGTTCCCTTTATTACTTACTATACCATCTATTTAAGTTCCTTAAAATTGTGGATCCAAGTCCACTTTCTCATACAGTTGACTACTGCTTGTTGTTGTGTGACACTTGCTTGGTGTCATTTTTAGTCTATATGCTTATTTGCCAGTGAAGTGTGTTTCTTGGAACAGTAGATGATTGAATCCAGTCATCCAGGCTTTATGGCTTAAAGTCAGAGCTATGACAGTTCATTTCCCAGGTTATCATTAGGAGGTAGTGTGTATTCCTGCAATGTCGTTTTGCGGATGTTTTCAGTCTTTGTTACTTTCTTGCTCCTCCATTCATTTTAGAGGTTGGCTGGCTTACAAAGCGTAGCATGTTTGACTCTGTCCTTATCCTCACTCGTTCAACTACTATCCTTGCAAAATGGGTGGAAATTTAGGAAACAGATTGACATTCTGATAAAGTTGAGCAAACAGAAATCTTATACAAATCCCAATAAATAACTTGCAAGAAAAAAAAAAAACCTGGTAGAAATCATAACCAACACACTAGATCAAGCAGGAGAAAAACCATTCAGGCATGAAAGCAAGGTGGAAAGATTATTATATCACATTCATGTGAATATTTTTAAAATGAGGATTATGGGGCTGGAGAGACAATTCTATGGTTAAAGCGCTTGCCTGCAAAACCTATCAACCCGTGTTTGATTCCCCAGCACTCATGTAAAGCCAGATACACAAAGTGGTCCATGCATCTGGAGTTTGTTTGCAGTGGCTAGAAGGCTGGTGCACCGAGTCCCTCGCTCTCTCTCTCTCTCTCTCTCTATCTTTCTTTCTCTCTCTCTCTCTTCTTGCAAATAAATAATAAAAATTATTAAAAATCATTTTCAAAAAATAATTTGGGGGCTTGAGAGATGGCTTAGCAGTTAAGGTCCTTGCCTGTGAAGCCTGAGGATCCTGGTTCAGTTCCCCAGGATCCACATAAGCCAGATGCACAAGGTAGCTCATACATTCAGAGTTTGTTTGCAGTGGGTGGAGGCCCTAGTACACTCATTCTCTCTCTCTATCTAGCTACCCCCCCACTCTCTCTCAAATAAATAAAATATATTTCTAAAAAGGAACTATGACCACAACTTTCAAGAACTGTGGGATGTGATGAAACACCTAAATCTTGCAGAAGTCTTGAATAAACCACTTAATTCATCTGTTGATTTGACCTCTTTCAGGTCATTATCCATTTTTAAACCTAGACTTTTGAACAAACTTTGACCTACTTCAGTATCTTTTTTGATTCCATTATTGATGAGTACTGAATTCTTTGGAGGAGTCATATTGTCTTGCTTTTTTTTCATGTTTCTTGCTTTAAGTGGTGACTTATGTAACTGTTGGGAAAGATACCTCATCTGTTTTTCTATGATGGAACCCAAAAGGTCCAAAAGTGAAGAGACTTTTCTCTTGAAATTTCAAACCACATTGTCATGCAAGGAAGAGAGAGAGAGGCACCTATAGTAACAACTCAAACACAAACCAGACAGTTAAATATACTTTTTTTTTTTTTTTTTTTACAAAAACTACTGGAAAGAATAGCACAGCACAGCCAAATATGGATAGAAAAGAAAGTAGCTAGGATACTGGTGAAAAATGAGTTAGGAGGGCTAGAGAGATGGCTTAGCAGTTAAGGTACTTGCCTGCGAAGCCCAAGGACCCAACTTCCACTCACCAGAACCCACTTAAGCCAGATGCACAAGGTGATGCAAGTGCACAAGGTCACACATGCACAAGGCGGCGCAATTCAATATCAGTGGCTAGAGGCCCTGGTGCACCAATTTTCTCTCTCTCTCTGTACTGCTGTCTCTCTCTCATAAAAAAAAAATAAACTAGAAATTTAAAAAACAATCAGTGTCAAGCTCAAAAAAAAAAACACCAAATAGAGGAAGAATAGAGAAAGGATTACCAATACAGGGGAGATAAGAAAAAGTATGCGAAATGAGCATGGGATCAATAACAGTGAGAGAAAGCGCAACAGAGGAAATGCAGAGCAGGAGAAAGTGATCTTTTAAAAGTGAGACAGCATTTCCTTCAGGCTGGGCAGATACAAGACGGAGACATTTCACTCCCCCGGCCCCAGTTTTATCATGCTTCTGTTTAATGTCAAATGTCCCCCTAAGGCTCATGTGTTTGAACAGTTGCTCCTCAGCTAATGATGTTGTTTGGACCGTTGTGAACCCTTTTAGGAAATGAGGCTTCTCTGAATGACGTGGGTGACTGGGGTGGGCTCTGAGAGTATTTTTTTTGTTTTGTTTTGTTTTTTGAGGTAGGGTCTTGTTCTAGCCCAGGCTGAACCGGCATTCACTTTGTAGTCTCAGGGTGGCCTTGAACCCACGACAATCCACCTACCTCTGCCTCCCAAGTGCTGGGATGAAAGTTCTGCATCCTAACATCCTGCTGGCTTTGAGACTTTTTATAGTCCAGCTCCACTCATGTCGCATTTCCTCTCAGCTGCATGATTGCAGATGCACTGTGACCAGCCACACTGTATTCATGCCACCATGTCCTCCCTCACCTGATACACTTTGTCCCTTCTCAAGCCACAAGCCAAAAATACCCTTCGTCTCTTCCGTTGCTTCTTGCCAGGTCACAGAAATGAGAAAAGTCGCTTATGACTAAGTCATAAGAGTAGTGAGTCATTTTCTCTCTAAAGTCCCCAGGAGCCTAGACCAGGAAGAGCTGAGCCTGGCCTGCTGTTCCTTCCCTGATGCTGCCTGGAGTTACCGACAGAGCTCTTCAATGGGAGCAGCGATGCCGTGGTGTCAGAGCCTCAAGCTGCTCCCACAAACTAAGCCCACGTACACCCACCTGGGTGACCTTCAAACCTCCATTCCACTGTGGTCATGAGACAGGACAGAATGACAGTGGAAAATTAAGGGGACATGGGAAAAGCCAAAGAAGCTTCCTACTCTGGAATTTGGATGGGAGGGGAAAAAAAATGAAACGTCACACAACTGGTCAAATCCACGTGGTTTACAAAGTTAGCGCTTGTTCACCTACTGAAGCGTCTTAAACAAAGATGCTGAAAACCAACACCTATGCTCACACAAGGCCAGGATGTTGTGGTCTTGAGATTAACTGTGTTAAGCACTCTGCTCTTACCCTAAAACTAAACAATGTACCTCATGACACCACTTTACACTTTCCTTCAAAAGAAAATTCTTTAGGATTAGACAAACAAGTAAAACGCTCTTGTGGTTTGATTTGAAATGCTGCATAGGCTCACTTGTTTAAACACATGGTCACCTGCTGGTGGTGCTGTTTAAGTTGTGGGGTCTTTAGGAGTGAAGCCTTGTTGCAGGAAGTGTGTCACGTCTGGTGGGCCTTGAGGTTGTACAGCCCCTCCCTACTTTCCGTTCACTCTCTGCTTCCTGATCGTGACCAAAATGTGACCAGCTCAGCCTTCTGCAACCACGCCCTCCTCACCAAGATGAACGTGTTTCTCCAAAACTGTAAGCCAAAATAAACCTTCCCTCCTTAAGTTGCTTCTACTCAGGTACATGCTCACAGCAACAGAAAAGTTACTGGTACAACCACGTCATATTCTTATGTAACTTTTGAACTTTACTTTTTAATGTTTTAAGCCTTGTTGTAAGATGTTTCTCTTGAACAACCTAACTTAGAAAGTCACAGAATTATATATGTATATATATACATATACGTGTGTGTGTATTATATATATGTATTATAATTATTACATATATATTTATTATATGTTATATACTATAAAATACATATGGTATATGATATATATGTGTATACATATGTATATATTACCTTAATGCAATTTGCTCTTAAGAAGCCCCCACTTCTTTTTTCTTTTATTTATTTATTTATTTATTTATTCTATTACTATTATTAGATATGGACATATTTTACATGTAAACATCACATGTTGGTACCAACCTTTCCCTCCTCCATGCCCCTTTTATGAAGAGGCCTTCCTCATTGGTGATGTAGGTCAACCCCATGGGAATTGTGGGTCATGCATTATAGGGGCAGCAGTCAGTTATGGGGGAGAGGCAGTGTCTCTGTGCAAAATGTCCCAATTTGTGGCTCTAACAATCTTCTGACCCCTCTTCTGAAAAATTCCCTGAGCCATGCTGGGAGCATTGTAAGTCTACTTCAGTGATGGACACTTAGGAGCATCTAGATGCCTGGTTTGGTAGGTGTTGAGCATCCTCAATATCTTTCTTCATCACCCTTGTGCTGATATCAGCTTAACTAAGAGATTAGCGTTCTTGCTCATTCCCCCAGTTCCTCTGTGGCTTCAGCTGGGGCCGGGGTAGAGTGAATTGAGTTGTTTATCTCCTCAGGTCCAGCTCCCATCTGAACAAAAGAAGCAGATTCTCCAGTGCCAGTTAAATGGGATAACAGTTATTAATTTAGAGAGAATTACAAGGGTTTAGACACTTTTATAGTCTAAGGTAAGTGGGAGCTTGACAATGGAAAGCAGAATCATTATCTAGATATGGTTCTGACTTATTTCCCAGTTCCAGATATGGTATCCTTTCCACTGAGTGGATCTGTTATCCAATCCAAGAGCAGCTGGTTACCCACCATGGCTGTGTGCCACTATTGCACTTGTATGAGCATCACGTCAGGTTGTTTGCTTCTAAATCCCTTAGACTTTGAGTTGCTCAGACAGGTGTTGGTTGCTTTCCCCTGGTAGCTCATGTAGCGCCTTCCAGCACTAGATGGAGAAGCCCTCACTTCTACATCAAATTTTCTTTCCCCCATACCTCAGGCTACTCTTCTTAAACTCTCTTATTTTGCTTCACTCCAGTTTGTCCCGTTCTCTGTGGCATAGATCTCTCTTTAAGTGAGGGGAGGTCCTAGGAAGGGAAAGGAACTCGTCCAGCTGCTGGCCTCCTCTGCCCATGGCTACTAATCAGGGGCATATTTTGTAGCATTTAAATAAATTTAAATTTATTGAGACCAGTTTTCAGCTCAGAATGTGATGCAGCCTGGCAAATGTTCCATGTCCTGCTATTTTTTTGTTGAGTGAGATGTTCAAAGAATGTCAGTTGGACCACAGTAGTTAAACATGTTGTTCACGTCTTCTACAGCCTCCGTGATTTTCTATGCACTAGTTCTACAAATTATTCAGGTAAAGGGGTTAAAATTTCCAAATATATTCATCAATAAATGTAGCACTTTATGAACACTCAAGATTAGTATTCCATTATCACCTCCTTTATCATTGTAAAATCGACTCCCTTATTCACCATAGTATTTTTTGCTCCCAACACCCATTGTCAGAGAGCTATATAGATAATCCAATTTTATATTGATCAATATTAGCATGATACACATTTTTCATATTTTTTCTTTTTGGTTTGTTTGTTTTGTTGGCAATAGTGTCTCAGTATGTAGCCCAGGGTGGTTGACCTCAAATGTGTGATCTTCCTGCCCCAGCCTTATAAATGCTAGGCTTACAAGTGTACACAACCCCACTACTTTCATTTTAATTTTAATCTATTTGTATTTTTATGTTTAAAGTGGGTTGCATATATATATGCATATATATAACTATATATGTATATATATATATATGCAGATAGACAAATGATGGATGATATATTCATAATGATAAAATAGATAATATATTCTATTAGATCAGATAGATAATAAAAATAAACAACATATTAGATAGGTGCATGAGAGATACCTGATAAAATATAGAAAAAAACAGGTGCCAGGCATGGTGGCGCATGCCTTTAATCCCAGCACTCAAGAGGCAAAGGTAGGAGGATCACCACGAGTTCAAGGCCACCCTGAGACTACATAGTGAATTCCAGGTCAGCCTCAGGTAGAGTGAGACCCAACCTCAAAAAACAAACAAACAAAAACAAACAGGTGATAGAAGATAGAGAGATGATGCTCAGACAGATGAAAGACAACAGTGTTACCGTAGGCAGTATAAAAGCAGGCCCTCACATATAAATGCATTCACTGAGTGTATAATCATTTTCTCACCAGGTTTTCCAGACCCTGTGTTAACGAATGGTTTTCTACACCCACAAGAAAGTGCATTCCATTTATTGATCTGAGCTTTATTAGCTATTGTTTATTACTCCACACTCTCAGAAACCAGTCCTGATTGTCAGTGCATCATGTTCGTTACACCTATTAGGCTACTGACACTGACATATTATCCACAACATTGATTTAAATAGCAACAAAACCATTTAGTAGGACATGATTTGGTCATCTCTGAGACATGTAAGTAAATGATTTTGGGTATCTCCAGATTATCAGTTCTTTCCCTTTACAACTCAGTTTTCTTCCTACATGGGCAAACATCATAGCGCCATACCTCTAATCTTGCCGTTTCTTAGGTGTTTCAAAGAATTCTTCCACATAACATAATCTCTCTCCCTTAATTGTGTATGGTCTTTGTGCCTGGGCATAGAGGCTGAGGACCGGGAGATTTGGAATCATTTAGAGCAGTGAAGCAATTTAAAAATGAGAGTTTAGTTACCAGTCAACTCATAAACAGCTCATCAATAGTTTCTATTGAGTAGAACCTAAAAGATAAACAAGGCTTAAAGCCTCAATTCCTACAAGTTATTGAGACTGCAAAGTGGGAAGCCTTGCCAAACTTCACAAGGTGCTTCAGTGACAAAGCTTGAAGCTGCCAATTCAATTCTGGATTTCTAGAAGCAATTCAACGCACAGGTATTGAGTCAGATAAATAATTCTGTGACTGTGACTTCTGTGAGTCACTAACTACATTATTTTAAAGATAAAACATTTTGAATATAGTTGTCCACAGGTTGTAGGAATCCCCTGCAGACATTCAACTCATATTAAATTGTGTAATTTTGCATGCAACAAACATGCATCCTCCTGTATACTTTAAATCACCTCTAAGTTACTGGCAGTGCATACTGTGCTGTAGATGCTTTGGAAATAACTGTTATAGTATATTATTTAGGTAATAATTTAAAAATAAAATATAAATTTTCAGTAGAGTTATAATTTTTCTAACAGATTGACTTTTTATAATGCAAGAGTGAGAGAATGAGAAAGAGAGAGAGAATTGGCACACCAGGGCCTCTAGCCACAGCAATTGAACTCCAGACATGTATGCCCCCTTGTGTGTGTCTGGCTTATCTGGGACCTGGAGAGTCGAACATGAGTCTAAAGAAAAGACTTTGTGGGCAAGTGCCTTAACTGCTAAGCCATCACTCCAGCCCAAGACATATTTTTTTTTAAAAATTCTAATTTT
The DNA here is from genome assembly GCA_036346955.1 of Dipus sagitta. Taxonomy (NCBI): domain Eukaryota; kingdom Metazoa; phylum Chordata; class Mammalia; order Rodentia; family Dipodidae; genus Dipus; species Dipus sagitta. The sequence goes on from CM070789.1 coordinate 13,331,210, forward strand.
CAGTGGTTGAATCCAAACCTGCAGATGTAGGTCACATACATATGAAGGGCGCACACACACACACAAAGAGATGATTATACCAATGATCTGCTAATACCTTGAAGGCAGAAACTATTTTTATCTTTTTATCTCTTTACTCATAGACCACACAAAATTTTAGACATATAAAATTAGGTTTTAAAATCTATTTCAAAAGTATGACATTAACTATTGAGAATGAGTCTTGTAAAGCACTTAAATTGGGATGAAATGAAGCAAGGATCATCTTAATTCATGAAAACTGGAAACCGTCCCACTTGGAGTAACCAACACATACAGCCTGGAAAGATAATTTCAGTATTTTTGTTGTTGTTGATTTTCAAGGAAGGACCTCACTTTAGCCCAGGCTGACCTCGAATTCACTTCTCAGGGTGGCCTCGAACTCACAGCAGTCCTCCTACCTCTTCCTCCCGAGTGTTGGGATTCAAGATATGTGACACCATGCCTGGATAATTTCAGTATTTAAGAAAAGCAAAAATAAATTGTAAGCACTTCACTTGCATACTTCTGTACTTATTTCCCACTGTAATTTTATTAAAAGACCCATGTCTTGATGACCATCCTAAACTCAGAACTTACAGTTTGGTGGGCACATAGATGACAGAATGCTTTTTTTTTTTTTTTTTTTTTTTTTTTTTGAGGTAGGGTCTTGCTCTAGCCCAGGCTGGCCTGGAATTCACTCTGTACTCTCAGGGTAGTCTTGAACTCATCATGATCCTCCTACCTCTGCCTCCCGGGTTCTGAGACTAAAGGCATGCACCAACCACGCCCCACTCAAGAAAGAATGCTTTCCTCCTATGCTGTTTTGTTACTATCATAGATCTCAGGTTTTGATAATTCTGTCATATTTTAATCATACTCAGCTACTTGTTCCTAAAGCTTATATTATCCTGTGATTGGAAACATTAAGTTTAAAAAAAGATGGAAAAATTCTCATGAATTATTACTTTGGATTAACCTAAAGAAGTTTCCAAAGAGTCTGATGTTTCTCAACTATCTTGTATCTTCATCAGATACTTTACAAAACTTGATCTAGATGTGCCTACGTTATTTGCCTATCTCCATGAAAAGTCAAATTAAATAGAGCCGTGCTTAGGCATACAGGTTGTAGAGAGTCTCCAATATGATGGGGGCAGTAATGCTACCTGGTGGGTTACTGTGGGCTTCAGATATAATAAATGCTCATCCTGCAGTAGCTGTTATTACTTTGTATGGAAAATAAACAGCCTCCTGATGAAAGGACTCAAGGGTTGATGGCATACCGCACAATGCGAGATGATTGGATTCACTTTATGAGCAGCTGAAATGGTGTTCGACTGCTGCTTGTGGTTGATTTTGTTTCGTTTTGTTTTTTAACCAACCTGCTGCTGCTCCTGTGTGCCCTCACTCTCCATGATTAAATGGGTTTTCAAGGCATTTTCACGTCCTCTCTACACGAGCACGAGTAGCGTAGGCTCTATGCGATCTGGATCAAGAAGTACAGGGAACAAAATGTCACATTTAATTATTCATGCATCTGAAGCCATACCAATTAGACTGGTCAACATTGTGAACAAAGGGTTACTAAGCTATATACATGCTTTTAAAACTTAACAAAATAACTAATAACCAAGCTAACAATGTCCTATATTTCACTCGTGTTGAGAAAGAAATCTTTCCACTAGTAAGTTCTAAAAATCCCTGAAAACTTTCATTTCTATGCTTTTAGATTTTAAGTTCATTCCTTCTAAGCTATATTTTTTTTAAAAAAAAAATTGTTCTTCAAATGTCACTATTTGTTAAATTTAGGAAATTTAAAAAAAAATTAAAACAATTTTCTAGGGCAGGGTCTCACTATAGAGCCCAGGCTGACCTGAACCTCCTGCTTGTGCTTTCCAGGACCTGAGATTACAGGTATAAATACCATAACCAGCTCACAACAGCCGTGATTTGAAAATATTAAAATTACATTAATGAAACAAGATGTTTATATTTGACAAAATAGTAGGATGTCTTGGACATGGGGAATAATTGGTGTTAATAGGGGTCCCGCTTCTACCCAGGGTTCCCCATGGTTCAGACTCCCCATAGACATCTCTACAATTCAACGTGAGTACCGTAGTCACCAGAATAAAGGAGTAGGCCTATTTTTTTTTCCCTGCTCTTCCTTGTACTACATAGAGAAAGGGAGCACATGACAACCAGTGGCTGGAGAGGACTTGGGGAAAGAAGGACCCTGATTCACTGGTGACGGTGCAAACTTGTGCAGCCACTGTGGAAATCAGTGTAGAGTATCCTCAATAGAGGTGAAAATAAGATTACCGTATGAGCAGGGCGTGGTGACGCACGCCTTTAATGCCAGCACTCGAGAGGCAGAGGTAGGAGGATCGCCCTGAGTTCAAGGCCACCCTGAAACTACATAGTTAGTTCCAGGTCAGTCTGGGCTAGAGTGACCCTATCTTGACAAAACAAAAACCAAAACCACAAAGAAGAAAGATGCCCGTATGACTCAAGGACAGCGCCTTGGGCACATAGTCAAAGGACTTAACGTCAATGTGCCATCGAGACACTTGCACAGCCGTGTTTACCACAGCAGTGTTCACAATAGCCAGGGTGTGGAACCAGCCCAGATGCCCATTAGCAGGTGAATGGATAATTAAAATTTCGAACACATGCACTAAGGGATTTTATGCAGCCATTAAAAAATTAAATTTGGGGGTTGGAGAGATGGCTTAGCAGTTAAGGCGTTTGCCTGCAAAGCAAAAGGATCCTGGTTCGACTCCACAGGACCCGCATAAGCCAGATGCACAAGGGGGCACATGCATCTGGAGTTCGTTTGCAGTGGCTGGAGGCCCTAGCACACCCATTCTCTCTCTCTCTCTCTCAAATAAATAAGTAAATAAATAATATTTTAAAAAATTAAATTGGTGGGCTATAGAGATGGCTTAGCAGTTAACTAGCTTGCCTGCAAAGCCTAAGGCTCCAGGTTTGAATCCCCAGGTACCCACGTGTGGTGGTTTGATTCAGATGTCCCCATAAACTTAGGTGTTCTGAATGCTAGGTTCCCAGCTGAGATTTGGGAATTAACGCCTCCTGGAGATAGTGTATTGTTGGGGGCGGGTTTATGGGTATTATAGCCAGTGTCCCCTTGCCAGTGTTTGGCACACTCTCCTGTTGCTATGGTCCACCATATGTTGGCCAGGGGTTGTTTTCCACCCTCTGCTCATGCCATCATTTTCCCTTTCATCATGGAGCTTCCTCCTCAAGCCTGGAAGCCAAAATAAACCTCTTTTTTCTCACAAGCTGCTCTTGGTTGGTTGATTTCTACCAGCAATGCGAACCTGACCACATAAGCCAGGTGCACAAGGTTTTGTATGTGTCTGTAGTTTCTTTGTAATAGCTAGAGGCCCTGGTATACCAATTCTTTCTCTATCCTTATCTGCCTCTTTCTCCGTCTCTCTCTCAAATAAAATAAAATATTAAAAATAAATTTTGGTATTTGCAGGAAAATGGAAGCCACTAAAATTCATTACGTTAAGTGAAATTAGACCCAGAAAGGAAAATACCACATGCTTTCTTTCATATGTGGAACCTAATTGTAATATGTTGTATACATATATGTGCATATACATATGTGTGTGTGTGTATTTATATGTGCTGGTAGGTAATGAAACTAAAACTAGGATCATTAGAGGGAAGGAATCGCCCTCTAGGGAGGTGAGAAATAGACCAGTAAAATATAGGTGATGGGCAAGCAGAGGGGCGGACTGAGTGAAGGGAGGGGCTGTAGGAGAGGGACACGGGGGAACAGTGAGGCTGGCTCACAGTAAGAGAAAGGAGGATGCTGCATAGATGACAAGACTCATTGCCTTAAAATTTGTTTAACAAAAAAAGGAGCGAGGAAGGAAGGAAATGAATTCAGAGAGGAGGCGAGGACTGTCACAGAGTGAACAAGACCTCCGGAAAGACCTCAGCAACCAGAGGTCAGGTTTCCAGGAGAAAGTGGGGAAGATGAAGACTAAGGACTGTCTGAGACTGACTAAAACTCTCCTGTTTCCAGTCAGGGGTAGGAACGAGTAAACCACGACCATACTCACCTCCGGAGTTCTTTCAAAGACATCAACATTAGGCTGGAGAGATGGCTTAGCCCTTAAGGTATTTGCCTGTGAAGCCTAAGGACCCAGGTTCGATTCCCAGTACCCACATAAGCCAAATGTACAAGGGGCTCATGTGTCTGGAGTTTGTTTACAGTGGCTGGAGGCCCTGACACACCTACTGTCTCTACCTGACTTTCTTTCTCTCTCCAAAGAAATAAATATAAATTTTCAAAAAAAAAAAAAAGAAAAGAAAAAACTTTCAGAGCCTCAAGCAGGTCCCAAGGAAGGAGTGAAAACAAGAAGGTATTGTTATTGCAGGAGAGAAAACTCCTCATGTGTTATCACCTGAAGCCCTTGCAGTGGGACGTGAAGTGGACACGGAAGACAGTGAAACCGGGTAGACATTGGCTAGTGTGTTTGTGAGTTAATTTTTAACCAAAAGGTTAAGAACTGAAAAAATTCAAGGGGGTTGGCTGAGCAGTTAAAAATGTTTGCTTGCAAAACCTGTTGACGTGGATTCAGTTTCCCAGCACCCACATAAACCTGTTCACTGAGCAGGCTCATTTGCAGTAGCAAATAAATAAATAGTGAATAAAATATTTTAAACAAAATATTTATTTATTTATTTGCAAGCAGAGAGAGATAGAGAGAAGAAAGACAAAGAGAATAGGCACACCAGGCCTTCAGCCACTGCAAACGAACTCCAGATGCATGCACCACTTTGTGCATCTGGCTTCACGTGGGTACTGGGGAATCGAACCTGGGTCCTTAGGCTTTGCAGACAAGCACCTTAACCACTGAGCAATCTCTCCAACCCCAAAGCAATTTTTAAATATAGAAAATAATCAACATTTCAATAGCCAGTTAAAAATTAATAGAGTTCAGAGTTAGGATGAGCAACCAAAATTAAGTTTAGATGACCTCACATTCCTTGTAAGCACCTTCTAAAAATATTATGCTGACTTCTTCGAGAAAGTTCAAGTGCTGGGTACAGCAGTCTACCATGAATAAATACCTCTACACGACACAAGAAAATGCCCCATTGCTGAGACGGGGTCTATGGAGAACTCTGTACCCCAAACCCTTCTGATTCGTTTTGTTGTTGTTGTTTGTTTATTTATTTGGTTGGTTGGTTGGTTGGTTTTCGACGTAGGGTTTCACTTTAGTCCAGGCTGACCTGGAATTCACTATGTAGTCTCAGGGTGGCCTTGAACTCGCAGTGATCCTCCTACCTCTGCCTCCCAAGTGCTGGGATTAAAGGCGTGCGCCACCACACCTAGCCCCTTCTGATTCTTAAGGTCCCTATATAGTCTTTATGCAAAAGGTCAAAATATAGCCAGACTGAAAAGGAAAAAAAAAATCCCAAGGTAAGAGAGCTATACAGGAAGGGATTATTTAATCATTTTAAAGTGAAATTTGATATGCATAAGCGTAGGGGCAAAGGGTAAAACAAGAAGTACTGATGAAGAGGTCGTGTGTTTTTTTCCTTTTAAAATAAGTGTTTTGAGAACTTAAAGGAACAGGACGTGAGTGAGTAAGAAGGAACGGAACTGCTGTTGATAACACAGCTGCATTGGGAGAAAAAAGTTTCTCTAAAAGACCTGGGAGATCAATGTCTGCATTTAAAGCTGTTAAAGGACGAATGAAGCCTGCTGCTCACATTTAATGCAATCCCGGCTTAAATCGAAGTCTGTGCTTTCTCTATCATTCTAAAACCCCAGGACATTCTGGGAGCTTGTCAAGGACACCAACTTTGAAATAGAAGCCTGAAGCTTGAGTGTTTGCTGAGTGGTTGGTGATGGTAGTTTCACAAAATGGTTTTAATAGTTGGTCATGGCCACTTGCAACTTATTCTTCAGGCAACAAGGAACCTCGAACATTTTGAGAAGGGAAGGGACACAGTCAAATGAACTTTAGGGCAAGTTAAATATACTAGGGATGTGCAGAATAAGGGAAAGAATGAGATGGAAGATTACAGAGCAGTTGACACCCCATTCCACGACCGGGCATGGTGGTGGGTCCTGAGATGGGAGGATCGGGAAATTGCAAGCAGTCTAGACTACCTGGCGAGACCCAATTTCATGCATCCCCAAATAGTCCTGTCATTATAAGTCAGGAATTAAGATCTGGGGAGGGAAGTGAGCTGGGAAGAAAAGATGGAAATGTGGGGTGGGGGGTACTGAGATGTCCTGGCTTGGTGGGTAGTGTTTGCCAAGCCAGAACAAGGAGCTGATTTTGGATCCCAAGTACTACATAAATAATGGACATGATGGCACATGCCTGTTTTCTCAGAGCTTGCGAGGTGGAGACCGGAGGAACCAGGGGCTTTATGGCCAGTGATGTAGCAGAATCTGTGAGCTTTAGAGTCAGGGAGCAACCCCATCCTAAAACTAAAGTGGAAAGCGGTCGCGGGGGACACTCTGCATGGATGCCACACACACACACACACACACACACACACACACACACACACACAGGAAAAAATGATGGAAATTGATCTTGGTACAAAACTGTATTTGAGGACAGGGGTGTGCCAGAGATGAGAGGTAGTGTTAACAGAATTTTAATGAGCTGGAAGACAATCTGTTTTGGAGGCATGAGGAAGGATAGGAGATGGATTGAGGAAGGGTTTATTGGATGTAAGCATGCCAAGAAAACACTCAGGTGGAAATGTACAGAGATCACTAGACTTGGATGATAAACATCAAGTAAAGACTCTTATTTGGGAGTGATCTACATCACTGATTCTCAGTTTTGGCCAATTTTTCCCCCAAGGTGACATTGATAAATGCCTGGGACATCTTTTGTTTGACAACTAGAAAGATGCTATTGCTTAGCATTTAGTCGTAGAGGCAAGAATGCTGTTGAAATTCCTCACAATGCTCAGAGCAGACCCCTGCAACAAAGAATTACGAGTCATGGGGGTGGGGTGCTGGAAAGATGATTCAGCAACTAAAGGCACTTGCTTGCAAAGCCCGCCAACCCAGGTTCTAGTCTCAAGCCAGACACAAAAGGTGGAGGTGGCTCACATGCTTGGCATTCATTTACAGAGGAAAGAGTCCCTGGCATGCATAAGTATGGACACAACACACACACACACACACACACACACACACACACACACACACACAGGAATAAATAATTTTTAAAAAGAAAAAAATCATATAGTCCCAAAAGTTTATGGGACTGAGGCCGTGAAACCCTGCTCTATGTGAACGTCATAGTATATTAGGATGTTTGCCCAATCAGCACATGTAGTACATTCATGTGTACTTTATAGGAAATAAAAATTCTAACAATTCCTACCTCTTACTGTCTTATCACTGCCCTCACATGGAATGCCATATTTAGTCTTTAAAATCGGGTGAGATAGGTATCATCTTCAATCTACACTTTGCAGAAGGAAAAAAAACATGATTTGATGCAAAGCTAAAATACCTGCCACATTAGTCAGTGTTCACCAGGGAAGCACAACCAGCAGGATAGAGATAGATTCGGAAGCAGGTTTTTATAATGATATGAACACCGATAAAGAGATGACGTGTGGCATGGGCTGATGGGATTGACTGTGAACCCCCAGTACCTGCTCCGTACAAGCTGGAGATCCAGAGAAGCTGGCGGTGTATGTTCCAGTTCAAGTACAAAGACCCAAGAACTAAGAGAACACAGGGCCAGTCTGAAGACATGAGAAGTGTAATGACAGTCAGACATAAGAGCAAGTCCTGTCCCTAACATTTCGTTCTACTCGGGCCCTTGATGGACTGAATGATGCCCACCCCACAGTCAGAAGGCAGTAGTAGAGTACCTGTCTACACACCCAAGTGCTCATCTTGGACTCTGGATGTAGCTCAGTGTAGGACACTTACTAATATGTGGGAGGTCTTAGGTTCAGTCTTCTGTATGTAAAATAAATCCAAACTGTTAATTGTTTTTGGAAAGACCTCCTAAACACATCCAGAAATAAGGTTGAGGCTGGTATGTGAGGATCCAGTGGCTCAGTCAGGTTGACACACCAGATCAGCCATTACAAGCCAGCTTGGCAGCAGTATGCATCTCCCTCACCATACTTAGCTTTCTGATGAAGACAGTGGCTGGGCACAGTGGCATGTGACAGTCATCCCAGCTACTTGGGAGGCTGAGGCAGGAGGATCACTTGTAGTGCACTATGCAGATCGCATGTCCGCACTAAGTTCGGCTTCGGTATGGTGACCTCCCAGGAGCGGGGAACCACCAAGTTGCCTAAGGAAGGGTGAACCGGCCCAGGTCAGAAATAGAGCAGGTCAAATAAAGACAGTGGCAAAGTCATAATTCTGTTGGACATGCTACCATCATGTGGCCTACAACCAGAAACATTCCAACCCTTTCTTCAGCAAAGAAGAAAAACTACTTGGGTGTTGTCTAATTTCGTTAAAATCCTGTAGCTCAAATATTATGATGTAAAGTGTAAAGTTAGCAATAATTAAAGACTGTGACACAAAGTCAATGACTTTATCATCCATGTCAGGGGAATAAGAGGGGAGAAGCAAAAATATTTTCTGTGCACACCCCAGTACCAACATAAGCCAGATGCACAAGGTGGCATATGCATCTGGAATTTGTTTACAGTGGCCAGAGGCTGTAGGGTGCCCATTCTTTCCCTTTCTATCTGCCTCTCTCTCTCAAATAAATAAATAAGTAAATAAATAAATAAATTATTTTAAAAAAAAAATCCTTACAAAACAGCCTTCATTGCTGTAACCGGTCCTGTGATTTCACTGGTATCTGTAACTGTTATCTTCCATGCTATATTCCCTGTGCTTTCTGCGCATAACACTTCTAGTCGCAGTTCTACACCTCATGGGGTATTGTAGTCAGCTCCACAGTGCTGCAATGACCATCCGATGAGACACAGTTTATGGAGGGAGGGATTTATTTCAAGTTAGAGATCCAGGGGGAGTTCCATCAATGGTGGAAGAAGCTGGATCCCTTTCACGGATCCAAGCAGAGAGAAAACCGCCAACAGCCAGCACCACAAATGCGAACAGCCAGAGCTCAAGCACACCTTTGAGCTGTGATTCAGATCCGCCCCAAACCCACCTTGGAGCTGGACCCCAGGATCTGCCCCCGTGACATCACCTCCAGCAGGGTGCTAGGGACTTAAGCAGGAAGCTTGACCTTTATAAAAATACCTGAGGTTATGGGGGACACACACTCACATTCCAACCATCACAGGTGGCACCTCTAGGGCTGTGTCCATCTCTGTTTTGAGCAGGCTGGGCACTCGGCAGTGGGCGTAGGTAGATCAGCTTGGCGAGTGGAAGTCCATGCTGCTGAGTGCATAACAAGCGTCCATCCTTTCCACAGTGACTACGTTGCTCATGAGCCCACTGGGAAATGGCAGGGGTGACAGCTGCCCACAGAATGGGTCTCCTCGAGGCACTTGATTAATGCAGTCCTCAGCTGGCACCCTAGTTTGGTTAGAATTTACACAGCACCCCAAATAGCTGCAGTTATTTTTGTGCATTCGAAAATAATCTATCCACACAGCTCTTGCCTGAATTTCTGAGTCTCACCAGTTTTTCCTGCCTCCTTCTTTTCAAGTCCCTGACCATCTAGCCAGACCATTGGCCACAGCTCAAGAGTGGCATATAAACACAGCAGGCAGTTGTTCATCCAAGCAATGTAAACAGGCAGGTGCCCAGCTTGAGTTTCTGCCACTGAAAAGATCTCCCTTCGCTGCCGCCTTCAGACTCATCCCAGAACAGGCCTGGAATGCCCGGGCCATCCACATCTGGGCAGTGCCGTCATAGTGGGCAAAACAGTCTGTAAACCAGGTTTGGGTTTCTCTTGCTTGCTCAATCAATACTAGGGTGCCTGGGGTGGGAGTTGCAGCCCCATAGCAGAGCACATGTGTAACGTACTCAGGCCTTGTGTTCACTTCTCTGGCACCTAAAAACAAAAATCACGTGGAATTGTCTATGAGACCACAGCATGCAGTCTGGGTGGAAGGACGAGGGTGCAGTCCCAGGACTATAGACTTCGTGCATTGAAGCCATGTCATATGACCTCCGGGGCATTAGGGCACATGTGAATATCATTTAGTGTTAGAGTACTAAAATATATTTGATACAAGTTACAGATTTGGGTAGGGGAGAAGTCTCGGCAGTTAAGAGTACTTGCTGGCAAAGTTTGCAGGCTAGGGTTCAATTCTCCAGCATCCATGTAAAGCCAGTTGGGCAAATTGGCATATGAATCTGGAGTTTATTAGGAGGGGCCAAAGTCTCTGGAGCACTCTCTTTGTGTGTGTGTGTGTGTGTGTGTGTGTGTGTGTGTGTGTCTTTCTCAGAAATAAAAAAATATATTTTTTAAAATTTTTTATTTTATATACTCTTATCCCCTTACCCTAACTCCTGGGGGCTCACCTCGATGGAATTATAGTAATCACTGTGAGGTCATGAGGTCCTCAGTCAATCCCATCATGAGACTTCCTACCTCTACCACACCTGCCTGGCCCAGGAGAAATTGCAGAAGTGACACATTAATACTGCTCTTACTGCTAGCCTGACAACCATCCCCAGGTTAATGGTGACAGACACTTAGAATAATCAAGAACTATGAAAAAAGTAATTTAAAGGCTTTTATTAAGATTGTTTATTTATTTATTTTTATTTGAGAGAGAGAGAGAGAGAAAGAAAGAAAGAAAGAAAGAAAGAAAGAAAGAAAGAAAGAAAGAAAGAAAGAAGCAGATACAGAGAGAGAGAATGAGTGTTCCAGGGCCTTCAGCCACTGCAAATGAACTCTAGATACACCTTGTTCATATAGCCTATGTGAGTCCTGGAGAATTGAACCTAGGTCCTTTGGCTTTCCAGGCAAGTGCCTCAACTACTAAGCCACCTCTCCAGCCCTGAAAAAATATTTTTTAATTTCATATTTTCCAGTTAAAAAAAATGAGCCCTTGTTTACTCAAATTTGACTTTTACATCATCCTCTTTAAATATATGTGAACCTTCTCACTTTGTCAATCCAATTGTTTAGGATTTTAGGGTCATTTACTGTCCACTGGACCAAGATCACAGAAGCAAGATCCATTTTCTTGAAGTCTCATGGTTTCCAGTTGTTTTGAAGTGGAATGGTAGAGCCACTCTTCAAACAGTGAATTAAGAACTAAGATTGTCCATAGTAGATCAGAGGGGAAAGTGGGAAAGAATGGAAGCTCTTAAGTCCCCTCCTCAGGGGACCTGAGGTGACAGGAAGTCAGGTGGGAGACAGAGACTCCAGAAGGAATTTAAAGCTGCAGATCTAATTGCCCTTTTCATTAAACTGCTTTATAATTAGATATCATATAATACATGTCTTAATAGCATTAAGGGCTCCAGCTCATTGTGTGTGTTTAACCCGAGTTTTCTGAATTCCAGAGAACTGTACACTGTTCCAAGGCACTTAATTCCTAGTTCTGCTTATGACTAATATCACCTCTTGACTGTTTTTGACAAAAATGCAAATTTAAATTTTACTATGAAAAGCAGACTATAAAAATGGACTTTTGAACCTAGATGTTGGGAAGATAGCTCAGTCGGTAAAATGCTTACTGTGCAAGCATGTCTTGAGTTTGGTCCCCCAAACCCACATTAGAAAAAAGCCAGGGGGCTGGAGAGATGGCTTAGTGGTTAGGCACTTGCCTGTGAAGCCTGAGGACCCCGGTTCAAGGCTCTATTCCCAAGGACCCACGTTATCCAGATGCACAAGGGGGCGCACGTGTCTGGAGTTCATTTGCAGTGGCTGGAGGCCCTGGCACGCCCATTCTCTCCCTCCCTCTCTCTCTCTCTCTCTCTGTCTGCCTCTTTCTCTCTCTGCCTGTTGCTGTCAAATAAATAAATAAAAATAAACAAAAAAATTTTTTCTTAAAAAGCCAGGTATGGCACTGGGGAGATGGCTTAGTGGTTAAGGTGCTTGCCTGCCAAACCTAAGGACCTATGTGTGACTCCCTAGATGCACAAAGGTGAGGCAAGTGCAAGGTCGCACATGTCCACTAGGTGGCACCAGCATTTGGAGCTCGATTTCAGTGGCTGAGGCCCTGGCATACCAATTCTCCTCTCTCTCTCTCCCTCAATATAATAATAATAATAAAGCCAGCTCCCACTGGGGAGATGGCTCAGCAGTTAAGGTGTTTGTTTGCAATACCTGCCACTCTGGGTTCAGTTCCCCAGTACATACGTAATGGCAGATGCAAAACGTGACACATTCATCCGGACTTTTCTTGCAGTGGAAAGAGGCCCTGGCATGCCCATAGTCATTCCTTCATTCATCCTCTCTTTATAAATAAATAAATAAACATATTTTTTAAAGTAAGCCAAGTATGGCAGCCCTCATTCACGATTCCTGCACCTGGGAGATGAAGACAGGCGGATCCCTGGGGCTCACTGCCCAGCCAGCAGGCCAATGAGAGACCCTGTCTCAAAAAAATAAATAAATAAATGAACACACACACACACACACACACACACACACACACAAAATAAGCATAGCATCTGAAAAATGATATCCAACATTGCCTCTGGGCTCCGTACTCACTAACACATACATACCCACACCCCACTCACACGCACGTGCATCCACACACACACAAACATGCATACCGAGTACATATACAAACTTAAGATGGAGAAATATTTTCCTTTAAACTGTAGCTGTATTATTTCTGAGTAAAGATGTTTTTCTTTCGATTTCTCTCTTGTTTCCTGATGAACTCAAGTGACTGTAATAAATCCTGCTCCTGGCTGTGGTCTGGATACTCCGTGCCAGCCATGTTTTTGTTTTCTGTGGTAGCAACGACATGAATATTTATGGCCATTTCCCTCTGCAGCATCTCCCAGATGGCTCCGCGCCGACTGCTCATGTGGAGTTTTACCTTCTACCACATCCCAGTGACGTTCGTAAGAGGAAAACAAGGTCTGTCCCAAAATGCACAGACCCCACCTACAACGAAATTGTGAGTATGATTCATCTGTCCAGCCATTTGGTATTTTTCTTACTTTTTTTATTCACTTACCAACCAAATATGGAGAGTTTGCAGTCATTGGGAACATTGTCCCATGAAGGAATGATGTTTCCCAAAATAGCCACGGTGTGCTGACCACTGTTCTAGAGACCATGTGACCTGGAAAGCAGAGCTCCTACTCTCAGAGATCCTGCAAACCAATTTTCCGATTGTGGCTGACCTCCAGCAAGAGCCAAGGATTGCTTTGCATACAAACCTCAACCCTGACTTCATCGTATTTGCTTGACTTGGTTCACCCTATTTCTCTGAACTCTGTTCTCTTTTACTTGATTTTCCTTACATAATACATAATAATTACATAATAATTGTATCACAAGCTACCTTGCATGTCACAATGTCTCATCAAATTCCTTTGACAAAATAGGAAAAAAAAATGTATGCAAAATACAAATTAATGGGAGCTGGGGAGATGGCTGGGCAGTTGAGGAGCTTGGTGCACAAGGATGAGGGCCTGAGAGGATTTGATACCAACCTAGTTCAATGCCCCAGCGCACATGTAAACAGCTGGGTGTGTCCACACACATCTGTAACGCCAAGCCAGCAGGGGACAGAGAACAGAAAATGGTTAGGGCTTCTTAATGGAAAAAAAAAAAAAAAAACAATGAAAATGGCTCTCAGAAATGGTGTGGAGGCCAGGGAAACAGGGACCCAGGCAGGTGAGTGATTAAAGGAACCTGAAGTTCTCTGGCCTCTGCACCTGTGCACACAGGGTGTGTGCATCTGCCCCCCCCCACATGTACACTGCACTGCACATACCATATCACACATACTCTACGCATACACACATACACAGAGGCAAACAGAAAGAGAGTGAATATAGGCATGCCAGGGCCTCTTGGCCCTGTGAACAAAGTCCAAACACATGTGCCATTTTGTGCATCAGCTTTATGTGGGTACATGGGGGAATCAAACCCTGGGTTGTTGGACTTTCAGTCTTGACAAGCAAGCAAGTGCCTTTAACCGCTGAGCCATTCTCCGGCCCAAATGTACTCTTGAATCTGGGGAGTTCATCATGCATCCAGATAGTTGTTGTTTGTGAGACATGTGCTTCTGAAATATCCTGTTTATAAGGTCTTTTCCAAAGAGAAACCTTTCATTTTGATGAGGCCTCACTTAGCTTTCCCTTTTAATGGATTTGTATCTGCTATCAAATTGAAGAACCGTTTGCCTATCACCAAATCCCAAAGATTCCCTCCTGCGTTTTTCTACATGTTTTATCATTTTACGTTTTATATCAGATATGCTGTGCCCCATGGAGGACAGCCAATTCCAGCACCGCTGGTGGCAAAAGCAATTTCTCTTTTGATTTTCCCTGGCATGTTTGTCAAAAGTCAGTCTAAAAATATTACTGTCTCGTAACCTTCCACCTAGCCACACTCTCAAGATCACACGGGACAGCTTGTCACTCATTCCCTGAGTGGTCCGGATGACCTCACTACTCTTGCTCTGCCCTGCCTATTGTAGTGCCAGCTTCCCGTGACATTCTCACTCCTGACGCTTACACAGCATTACAATCCTGCATGCGCTCCTATAGTTCAAGTGCCTCAAATACTTCCCTTTCCTTCATATGTTTTGTTGTGTGGTGTGTGTGTTCTAATGTATGTGTCCATGTGTGCGGAGGCCAGACATCAATGTCAGTGTCTTCCTCAGGCACTTTCCGCCTTATGTTGTTGGGATAGGGTCTGTCACTGAACCTAGAACTTATTCATTTAGTGAGACTAGCTAGCCAGGAAGTCTGAGGGATGCTCCTACCTCTGCCTCTCCATCACTGGGATTACACACCCAGACACACACCACCACTTCTAGTTCTTAATGGGATCTGGAGATCTGAACTCAGATCTTTATGCTTGGGTGGCAAGCACTTAGTGTATGACAATAGATATTTCATCTAGTTTTATAAGTGATACTGTTACGTATAAATGTATATGTAATGTTAGTGTGGGCTATCCACACACAGAAAGATAGCCTCTGAGTTAGTAAGTGTGGGCTATCCACACACAGAAAGATAGCCTCTGAATTAATAAGAAAAGGTATTTTGGCATTTTATTCTTTGTCATGTCAATGCTAGAATACATATCACCCACAATACAGAATCTGTTTCTTTCCATATTCATTGAATACAAGACCCCTATCTCCGTCTCAGGAAACCTTCCAAACTCCATGCCATGCTTTGGCATCTGTAATCTATGGAGACACATAACAGGAAGCCACTGGAAATTCAGGAAGCCTTTCATATACTGGCTTTAATTCATTTTAAGCTGCATGGATTATAAATACATCAGGATGTACACATGCATAAAGACTGTTTTATCATTCTTGGAGTAGACATCAATCTTGTTGTGGCTTTGAAATAATTCTAGGTCTTCGTACATCCACAGCCCATGATTGGAAATGGCTATAATTCTTTCTACAATGAGCCCTGTTGGTGGCACAAGCACATATTATAACCCTGCTTGTGGTGTGAGTGCACACCCTGTAACCCTGCTTGTGGCACAAACGCACACGATCTATGTCTTGGACACATTTGAAATGACTGGGAAAAAAAAAAAAAAACATAGTCGACACATAGACCATTCCAATGAGGACAGAATGCAAACCGTGTGTGTGGGGCTGTCTGGAGAGAACCGTCAGGAAGGGAAGCAGCAGCATACGCCAAGTCTGGCAGAGAAACTGGCTGCGTTGAGACAGCCATGGAGAACCCAGACCGTGACGTCCCAAGCTTTCCTCCTCCTGTGCCTGTGCCTGTGTCAACAGAGCCAACAAGACTCACAAGCATTCAGAAGAAATTATGCTAATGTGGGCTGGAGAGATGGCTCCGTGGGTCAAGTGCTTGCTGAGCAAGCCTGAGGACCTGTGTCCAGATGCCCAGAACTCACACCGATGCCTGGCATGGTGGTACATGCCTACACTCCCAGCACTGGGGAGACAGAGAGAGGGAATCCCTGAGACTCGCCACATAGTTATTCTAGCCGAATTGGTAAGCTCTAGCTAGGTTCAATGAGAAACCCCAGACAACTCAAGACAAGTGGGAACACACTTGAGTGAGCCACCTATGATCAAGCCCTGGCCACATGTACCCGTGCACACGCACCAGCACGCACATGTTCACCCACGCATAGATAAACATGCTTATGCTCGTCAAACACAGCACGCACACACAGTTACGCTAATTTCGCTTTGATTTTACTTTCTCTTGCCCTCAGTTGTGATGTGGGACCGTTTGGTGGACGCTGTCCCTGTATTGTTTCTGTGCCTCTTCAAGGACACCTGGCTGGATGTCCCATTCAGAGCTCTACTGCTTAGTAAAGGACACCTGGCTGGATGTCCCATTCAGAGCTCTACTGCTTAGTGAAGGACACCTGGCTGGATGTCCCATTCAGAGCTCTACTGCTTAGTGAAGGACACCTGGCTGGATGTCCCATTCAGAGCTCTACTGCTTAGTGAAGGACACCTGGCTGGATGTCCCATTCAGAGCTCTACTGCTTAGTGAAGGACACCTGGCTGGATGTCCCATTCAGAGCTCTACTGCTTAGTGAAGGACACCTGGCTGGATGTCCCATTCAGAGCTCTACTGCTTAGTGAAGGACACCTGGCTGGATGTCCCATTCAGAGCTCTACTGCTTAGTAAAGGACACCTGGCTGGATGTCCCATTCAGAGCTCTACTGCTTAGTGAAGGACACCTTGCTGGATGTCCCATTCAGAGCTCTACTGCTTAGTGAAGGACACCTGGCTGGATGTCCCATTCAGAGCTCTACTGCTTAGTAAAGGACACCTGGCTGGATGTCCCATTCAGAGCTCTACTGCTTAGTAAAGGACACCCTGCTGGATGTCCCATTCAGAGCTCTACTGCTTAGTAAAGGACACCTTGCTGGATGTCCCATTCAGAGCTCTACTGCTTAGTAAAGGACACCCTGCTGGATGTCCAATTCAGATCTCTACTGCTTAGTAAAGGACACCTTGCTGGATGTCCCATTCAGAGCTCTACTGCTTAGTAAAGGACGCCTGGCTGGATGTCCCATTCAGAGCTCTACTGCTTAGTAAAGGACACCTTGCTGGATGTCCCATTCAGAGCTCTACTGCTTAGTAAAGGACACCTTGCTGGATGTCCCATTCAGAGCTCTACTGCTTAGTAAAGGACACCTCGCTGGATGTCCCATTCAGAGCTCTACTGCTTAGTAAAGGGCCAGAACCTTGTCAGAGTCCACTGTGCTTACACAGCCTCCTCCCGCCTCCTCTCCGGGGCCCCAGCACAAGCCGCTCCCTCACCCAGCTGGGATTTCTCAAGCTGGCAAACCATGCCAGGAAGTGAGAGATGCCCTCACATTCCTCTTTCTGTGAATCTCTTAGGGGGCTAAAAAGGGAAACGACACTGAGAACCAGTGTCTCACGGAACTTTCCGTGCAAACAATTCTTTCTATTTTTACTCAGGTCCCTCTTTCTTTAATGCCCGGACATTAGAGAGGTTAGGACAGGGACACGCTGTGTGGCCCAGGTTCAACCCTTAAAATACTCAAGCACTGCTGGCAGGGCCTCACCTGTCTATTGGCCATTTCCCAGAGTGAGCCCCTGCACATTTTGTCAGCAGACTCCCTGAAATCTGCTGTCACAGTAACCCCGTGGCCCCACTGGGGCAGGGACGGAGCTCAGGGCACTGATCCCGCAGCCCTTGAGAAACAGAGCTGCACTTCAGCTCCAAGACCATCGTTCCTTCCGTCCTGTGCAAAGACTCGATACAAATGCAGATACACCATAGCGGAGTGATGGGACTGCACTCTGTATTTTCTCTGCCTTACCTCTCCTTAGATACTATCCTGAAAAAAAAAACAAAAAAAAAACAAAAAAAAAACATAAAGGGGAAAGGAGAAAGGAAAAGTCGGGGCTGTCACACGTGCTTTGCACGTCTTAAAGTCTCTGGTGGAGCACCACTGACTGCAGTGTCCCTAGTCCAGACACTGGGTGCACTCAGTCTGCAGGAATGGCTCACTGCGTCCCAGACGGCAGTGGGCCACACACAGGAGGCTGCTTCCCTGAGCCCCTATCACCACGACTTTGTAGGAATTTTAACTTGATGACATAAACACAACATGACCCAATAACATCATTTTGGAATATGTTCCCCCATTAAGGGACATATGTACATGTAACCATATATGCAAATGAAGACATGGAGGCCCAGTGGTTACACAACCTCTTTTTCAAACTCTGAGCTGGCTGGTCCCAATGTCCGTGCTCATGCCATGGTGTCGTATATAGTCTCTTCACCCACAGTGTTCTTGTGCTCAGTTATTTCAAGCTGTTTTTTTCAAAATATTTTTATTTTGATTGGGCTGGAGATGTGGCTTTGTAGTTAAGGCTCTTGCCTGCACAGCCAAAGGACCTAGGTTCAATTCCCCAAGACTGATGTAAGCCAGATGCACAAGGTGGCACATGTGTTTGGAGTTTGTTTGCAATGGCTGGAGGCCCTGGCGTGCCCATTCTCTTTCCCTCTATCTGTCTCTTTCTCTCTCTCTCTCTCTCTCTCTCTAATAAGGCAAAAAAAAAAGCTAAAATATTTTAAATATTTTTGTATTTATTTGCAAGGAAAGAGAGAGAGAGCGAGAGAGGGAAATTATGGGCACACTAGGGCCTCACACCACTGCCTACAAACTCCAGATGCAAGTACCACTTTGTGCATCTGGCTTTACGTGGATAGTGGGGAATCAAACCAGGTCATTAGGCTTTGCAAGCAAGCACCTTTAACTGCTGAGACATCTCTGCAGCCCAGTGACATCAAATGGTCTCTCTCATCATCCTGCCTTCTCCTCCTCGTCACTCACCACACCGGCATTCGACACAGGGGTCTCCACTTGATGGCACTCCCACTGCCAATGGGCTTTAGCATGGGCCCCTAGAGCCTTGTGTCCAGTGACGTTCAGAGCATGCTTCTGTGTGATTTAATATGTACTCATAGATTAAACACTTTCTACTTGATGTAATAATTCCAAACCCACAAATTCAGTATTTGTCAGGGGTACTGAATTCTTGCCTCATGCTGATGGGTAAAAAATTACTGTAACGTTTAATTAAATGAGTGTTGTCTTTTATGCTGTTTATATGAAGGCAGAATACGTAGTAAGACATTTGGTGATAAAAATATTCAACTGTTGTGATGGTTTAAATCAGATATCTCCCATAAACTCATGTGTTTTGAATGCTTGGACCCAGCTATGGCAATTTGGGAGGCGGTGCCTTGCTGGAGGAGGTGTGCTGCTGGGGGCGGGCTCAGGGCTGTTACTTCAGCTCCCCTGGCCAGAGCTCAGCTCGCTCTCCTGCTGCTGTTGTCCACCTGCTGTGGCAGAGGCGACGTCCAGCTTCTGCTCGTGCCATGTGTTCCCCTGTCATCGTGAAGCTTCCCCTCGAGACTGTGAACCCAAATAGACAACTTTCCTCCCTGCACATGATTTCCCTCACCCGCTTTCTCCAGCAATGAGAAGTTAACTATAACAAAAAATACCCACTTGTGTCCTTCTCTGATACTACAAATTATTCATTGCACCACAAAACACATTTTTAATACTTTTATTTAATTTATTTATTTATTTGTTTGAGACAGAGAGAGGGAGGGAGAGAGAGAGAATGAGCATACCAGGGCCTCCAGCCACTGCAAATGAACTCCAGATGCATGCACCACCTTGTGCATCTGGCTGATGTGGGTCCTGGGGAACCAAACTGGGGTCCTTTGGCTTTGCAGGAAAGCACCTTAACCACTAAGCCATCTCTCCAGCCCCCCCCCCAAATGGTTTTTACCAACACTATAGTTGCACCTAAAGCAACTCAGAGTGTGTAAAGTTTAAAAGACATCAGCCACGTTTAAGAAAATCATTTTTGCATTAAAGAAGATCAGGTTTTAAAACATCCATTAAGGGGCTGGGGCTCAGTCAATAAAGCTCTTTGTCATTCAAATGTGAGGACTGGAGTTGGGATCCTGAGCACCCACATAAACTCTCCGTGAGTGTGAGTCTGGCGGCCACCTGTGATGCCAGCACTTGGGAGGCAGAGACTGGGATATCTTAAGTTACATAAACTTTGCAAATTCAACATGTTTGTATTTAACCAGGAAGACAATGAATTCTTAAAACCATTTCATGAGTGTATCAGCTTACCAGATATGTGTGAAAATCAACTTCGTCTGGAAGGGTGTGATGCAAGATGCCAAAAAGTAATTCCACTTACCAGTGCGTTCAATGAGCATTTTTATGATGCATGTATGTCCGTACACGTGTGAGTATGCACGGGGAGTCATGAGGTGGCCACGGCATTCTTTATAATTCTAAGGGAACCCTAAGGCTGGAATGGGATGATTTGAATGAGCTATACTAGAAAACTCAGGGGCTGTTTCTCATGTCTCTGGTGAAGGAGGAAGTTGGAGCAGAGTGGGCTGGGTTACCGTAATGCAGTTCACATCCCTTGATTAACTTCTTAGCTGAAAAGTGAGTCATTCTTTAGGGAGGTGAATGAGTTGATCCTGAATTGAACTTCATTGAGAACTTTGTGTGAGCATCGTGTGTGTGTGTGTGTGTGTGTGTGTGTGTGTGTGTGTATGCATTCACACACCACACATGGGCACACATGTGGAGATCTGAGGACAACCTGGGGGTATTTGTCCCCTTCCTTTGATCTTGCTTCAGACAGGATGTCACTTTGCCTTTTTCTCCACCAAGTGTGGGGCAGCCTCGCTGGGCTTCTGCAGGCTCTGCTTTGCATATATCCAGCTTTAAGATGGTGCTGAAGACGCAAACTTGGACCACAGACTTTCAAGCGAACACCGTGCATCACTTAGCTGTCTCCCCAGCCCAAAGAACTTTTGTTTTCTGCAGTATTGGGGATGGAACCCAGGGTCATACGCATTCCAGGCAACTGCTCTACCCAGGAACCACAGTCCCAGCACTCGAGGTGACCTTCATGAGGTCATATAATCGGTAACCTCACTGTGTGACTCTTCAGAAACTGCACCCAACATACTACCCATCAAATTGCCCTCTAAACTTTTAGGTTTAGTCCATAGGGTGAAGCTGTTCTCACCTTTGGTGGGAGATGCTCTTTTTTAATTTTCATTGATTTATTTGCTTGACAGAGAAAGAGAGAGAGAGAGAGAATGGGCGCACCAGGCCCTCCAGCCACTGCAAACGAACTCCAGATGAGTGTGCCCCATTGTGCAGCTGGCTAACGTGGGTCCTGGGGAATCGAACCTGGGTCATTTGGCTTCACAGGCAAATGCCTTAACCACTAAGCCATCCCTCCAGCACAGAGATGCTTCTTTTGTAGATAGCAGGGACCACTGGGGAGACTCAAAAGCCATCAAGTGCTGAGAAGCTGTGACAGCTTATTACCCAGCACTAAGTAAGACAACCCAATCACCCCCTCCAAGGCTCAGGCAACGTTGTGGAAGAAGAGGCAGAAAGAATGTAAGATTTGGGACTGTGTCTTCTGGACACGAAGCGGCAGTCACATTCATGGCCTCATAGTAGCTGCTGTTCCCTGTGCAAGGCTTGCACACTGCTGGGCCCATCCAAATGCCACACGTGCTGAAACTCTCTGTGGAGCCCCTGGTTGTCCGAGGGCTTCCCTCTCAAGTCTCCTCAGCTTCTATTCTGCATATAGAGAATATTTCTATCTTGTAATGTGCCCGGAAATAGCAAATTGGTAGCACCGTATGAAACCCTTTTGCTCAATGTGTTCCACCACGTTTCCCTGGCAACCACATGAAATTTCCACTCAAGCCTCCTTTCCTGCATGGTGGGTAACTAATATCATCATAGTGCCACATGGCCAATGTCTCTTTACCTCAGCATGTCCCTCATTATAATCACTGTAACTTATTTCCTCAGTATTATAAAGCACAACTGAACCTAAACCATTGTAAAAGAAATTGTCACATGAAAGAGAACAAAATTGTGTATAGCATAATTACAGGTCAGATTCTTAAAAGGTAATTATATATAGAAGACAAAAAGAATACCAAAATATTAACTATAATTATCTCCCCATTGTAGAAATGAAGATTTTTCTGCCCATTTTTGTTCTTGTTTTGTACATATTGTATTGAGTAAATGTGAATTTTCATAATTAAAAATTATTCAAATTTTAAGTAAAAAGTAGTTATATAATGTTTTTAAATATATATTTTTTAAATTTATTTATTTGAGAGAGAGAGGCAGATAATGTGAGAGAGAGAATAGGCATGTCAGGACCTCTCACCATTGCAAATGAATTCCAGAGGCATGTACCACCTTGTGCAGCTGGCTTACGTGGGTACTGGGCAATTTAACCTGGGCCCTTAGGCTTTGCAGGCAAGCACTTTGACAACTAAGCCATGTCTCACCCTGGTTTTTTGATTTTACATACAAGAAAATTTTACTTAATGTTTTTCATTTAAACAATGAAAGGAACTCATAGAACTTGATCTGTCTTTCCTCATGGACTTCTGACATAAAAAAAAAATGCATTCAAGTTCCTTTGTTATTTGATAATTTGAAGGGCATTATCAAATTTGATAATTTGATAAAATTTCAGGGCCAGAAAAGATAAAAGATATTTAATTTTTTCTATAGATGAAATTTCAGACTCCTTAAATGTAGGATGGGAAATTATTAGTGGAATCAGTAAATTCTAAGATTCTTAGAGAAATAGTTATTAGGCTCCATTAATATTAGCAGAATAGGGCTAAAGAGATTGTGGTTAAGGCGCATGCATCTGGAGTTCATTTGCAGTGGCTGGAGACCCTGGCATACCCATCCTTTCTCTCTCTCTCTCTCTCTCTCTCTCTCTCTCTCTCTGTCTGTCTGTCTTTCTCCCTCTTTCTATCACTCTCTCAAATAGATAAATAAAATAAAATATTTTAAAAGAATATTAGCAGAATATTAGCTCCCTCCATTTTTTTTCAGAATTGGTATTAGAAATGAAAGGTTTTAACACTCCCCAGCCCCATCAAGGTATAAGATGTTATCAGCAAATTCCTTTCATTAAGAATACTGTTCAAAAGAAAGCTGCACTCAGACATATCTGATTTATACTTTCATTTTTCTATCCTTTCAGGTGGTATATGATGAAGTCACAGAGCTCCAAGGACATGTCTTAATGCTTATTGTGAAGAGCAAAACTGTGTTTGTGGGAGCAATTAACATCCAACTCTGTAGTGTTGCACTCAATGAAGAAAAATGGTATCCGCTAGGAAACAGCATCATTTGACCGCTGCTATGAGCATTTAATAGGAAGTGCTTGTATTTTTTTCATATCCTGATCTCATTATCACATAAGGAAGTCATCTTTGTTGTTAAAGATAGCTTAGAATACTACAGACCTAAAAAGAACTTGGAATCAGTCTTTTATACTCATTGATTCCCTGTGCTTCTATTTTCTTGGAATCCTTTCACTTTAAATGGAGTCCTCACTGTGTAAAATCCAATATGCAAAATAACAAAAGGCCAATTAATTTCAATCTACCTTTTAAATCAAATATAAGTTTGCATCACATCTTAATTGCTCATACTTAAGAGCAAAAACTTCAATGTATTTTCTAAAGAATAAATAAATGAATAAAGCTTGGTGGTTAATTCAAAAGCTAATACACCTGTAACTGATTGTTAAATATTAATTTAAATATATTTGAGGCCAGGGAGATGGCTCAGTGGTTAAAGGCCTGATAGCCTGGAGTTTAGTTCTGAAGCCATCCATTATGTGAGATGCAAAAAGTGACTTCCACTGACAAGACAGCCTGGCATACAACACACACACACACACACACACACACACACACACACACACGTGTGCAAATAACTACATACATAAAATTATTTAAAATGTAATTTTTCTAAAATAAATATCAGCTGGAGTGATGGCTTAGCAATTAAAGCACTTGCCTGTGAAGCCTAAGGACCCAGGTTCATTTCTCCACGTCCCATGTAAGTCAGATGCACAAGGTGGCACATGTGTCTGGAGTTCATTTGCAGTGGCTAAAAGGCCCATTCTCTCCCTCTCTGTCTCTAATAAATAAATAAAAATAAAATATTAAAAAACTCCTGTTTTTGCATATTATGTACTGTTTCTCTAAACTCATCTTCCTATTCACCATGACCTGAGTAGACAGTGCTACAGAGCTCTATGTGCCTAGTTGGTACAGCCAGGGCAGTGGACTGCATCCTGTCAGACAGCCAACCAGAGATTGTAAGGAAAAAAAGTGCTATTCAAACTCTATGTGCCTAGTTGGTACAGCCAGGGCAGTGGACTGCATCCTGTCAGAGTCAACCAGAGATTGTAAGGAAAAAATACTGCCATTCAAACTCTATGTGCATAGTTGGTACACCCAAGGCAGTACACTGCATCCTTTTAGACAGTTGACCCAGAGATGGTAAGGAAAAAAAAAACTGTCATTCAAATTATTGAAGTGCTTTTTTAATTCTACTCACTCAATGTTTCTTTGTGCAAGAATTAGAAAGGGAATTTAAGCTGCTTTGTTTAAGTGTCATAAGCACACAAGCACAGAAACATCTGCATATCTCTCACTGAAACTATTTCAGGGCCAGAAACGAGCCAGTATGATTATATCTGACACACAGGACGATGCAAACCCGGAAGCCGGGAAGCTGTGGGCAAGTCTCTGTGCTCTGTCACTGTGGCACCTCTCTCCGACGTGCTAGGCGATGTGGCTGATCCTCCCCTCTGCTGAAACCTCACCACTTCCCTGCCGCGTCCTCATTTCTCAACTGATGGCTTTGGTTCCTAATCACTGAGAGAAAGTACAGGCAGCCGAGGACTGGAGAGATGGTTCAGTGGGTAATGTTCTTGTCTCACAAACACAAGGTCCTGAGTTCAGGTCCCCAGCACCCACATATAATTCCAGGCATGGTGGGAAGCACCTATAGTCTCAGCACTGGGGAGGTAGAAACAGATGAATCCCTGGAGCTTGCTGACCACATAGCACCCTGTTTCAAAAAATAAAGTGGAGGCCTGAGGAAATGGTCTAGTGGTTAAGGTGTTTGCCTGCAAAGCCAAAGGACCCACGTAAGCCAGATGCACAAGGGAGTGCATGTGTCTGGAGTTCATTTGCAGTAACTAGAGGCTCTGACATGCCCATTCTCTCTCTCCTCTTTCTCTCTCAATCTCTCTCTCTCTCTCTCTCTCTCTCTCTCTCTCTCTCTCTCAAATAAATAATAAAATATTAAATATAGAAATAAAATAAAAAGCCAGGTGCGGTGGTACACGCCTTTAATCCCAGCACTGGGGAGGCAGAGGTAGGATGATCACCATGATCACTGTGAGTTCAAGGCCACCCTGAGACAACATAGTGAATTCCAGTTCAGCCTGGGCTAAAATGAGACTCTACCTTAAAAAAACAAAAAATAAAATAAAATATATAAAGTGGAGATGACAACCAAAGATAGTGTCACTTCTGGACTCCGCACACATACACACACACACACACACACACACACATCATGCATAGGCATACACACGGACATATATACACACAGATGGATATATGTGCACACATGTGCACACACATACACATGCAAAAAAGTGAAAGGTAGTAGAGGCAGTCAATGGAAATGTCTAGTCGTGAACTATACCACACCTCCTGCATAAGCATCTTCCATTCCACCTCCTGCCAGAGAACAGATGCTCCTCCCCAGCCAGCCACCAGCTGTGCATTTCAGCTCATCCCTCTGACAGGTTGTTCTCTTCAGTGGGATTTTTCCTTGTTACCCCACACACCAATCCATTTGCAGCAGAGTACCTCAAAACCCTCTCTCTGCTCTCGCTACTTTCTGTCCTCCAGTTCACCTCCACCCATCCATCATCACATGGTGATCCCATGACTTCTACAAAAGGGCTTCTGCTGCAGTCCCTGAAGACTTCCATGTGGCGAATCCACAGCTCTAGTCAGATCTCACTGTGTATCAGCAGTGGTGATGTGGAAACTTCCTCGTGCCGTTTTCCTACCCAGTGTCCAGCATGGCACACCCTCTGTGCAAAAGTTGCTCCCTCGTCCTTCTCCCATGAGAATACACCCTCTCCTCCCCCCCCCCCCAGGGTTTGTGCTGCAGTGGCCCAGGGGTCATTGCTAAATTACACCCTGTTAATCCTCTCAACCTTATCAAGGCTTTAAATATCACTGCATGTCAATGGTTCCATATTTATAATTCCAATCTAGGACCTCTCATGAATCCCAACAGCAAAGACCAAATTGCTTGCTCAATATCGTCCTTGGGTACCTAGTAAATACCTCAAATTAAGTATCTCCAAAGCGACACTTCCAATCTTTCCCCTAAGAGAGTGAGAGCACATGTGAGAAAGGAGAGAACTGGGGCACCAGGGCCCGTGTGCCACCGTGTGTGCATGCACTGCCTGTGCACATGGGTCACTTTGCACGTATGGCTTATGTGGGCTCTTAGGGAGTCGAACCTGGGTCCACAGGCTTCACAAGCAAAAGTCCCTTAATTGCTAAAGCCATCTCCCTATCTCAACAATGTCTGAAGATTACAATGTCTCACTTTAAATAACAAATGGAGGGCTGGAGAGATACTTTAGTGAGTAAGGCACTTGCCTAACAAGCCAGGTTCAACTCCCCAGTAACCACATAAGCCAGATGCACATGGTGGTGCATGTATCTGGAGTTCGTTTGCAGTGACTAGAGGCCCTGGAGCACCCATTGTCTCTCTCTCTCTCTTTCTCTCTCTTTCTCTCTCTCTCTCCCCCCTCTATCTGCCTCTTTCACTCAAATAAAAATAAATAAATAATAAAAAACCCAAATCAATAGCAATTTGAACCAGATAATTATAAACAAGAGTTCTACTTACAATATCTTGCCAAATAGTTAAGAATGTCCAAATGTGTACACAAGGTTATTTTAGAATATATCTACCTCACACAAGAGAAAGAAATCATGGAGGGCAAGTGAGAAACTGAAAAGACACCATGGTAGAAAACAGGAAGGAAATGCTAGGTTAAGGACTTCCAGATCTGTAACCACATTACCTATAAGGGGATTAAGCCCTCCAATAAAAGCCAGAGTTGAAATAATGCATTTAGAAGGCCATGATCCAATTATGAGCTCTCTGCCAAAGACTCCAGAGCCAATGACATTAATGGGTTTAAAGTGAAAGATGGAAAAATAAATTACAGAAACAGTAACTGAAAGAACTGGAGTGGCTGTTGTCCATATTTGCAATAACACTTCAGAAAATTGTTACAGGAGACAGGGAAGGAAATATGTATTACATGTCAAAGGATAAAAACATCAAGATGTTATAACAATTATAAAAATGCATGTGGATTCCTAAAATATACCAAGCAAAAATTTCAGACTTGAAGGGATAAGCAACCTTTGAAGATTTCAATGCCTCATTTTAAATAACAGAGGACTGGAGAGAGTTTAGTGGGTAAGGAGCTTGATAAGGACCCAGATTCAATTCCCCAGTACCTACGTTAGCCAGATGCATAAGGTGGCGTATGTATCTAGAGTTTGTTTGCAGTGGCTAGAGGCCCTGCCGCTCCTATTCTCTCCCCTTCTCTCTTTCTGTCTCTCTCCCTCTCAAATAAATAAAATAGTAAATAACAAATAGAATTTGACAAAAGACAAAATGAAACATGTGAGTGGCACCATAACCGTATAGAGCCTCAAGCATATAGAATAGATCACCAGTAATAAATATTAGAGAATAAATTCTTCTCAAGTACACATGGACCACTCCCCAGGCTAGATGACCCATTAGGTCACAAGAAATAGTGTAATTGGGTTTGTAGCATATTAAAAGTTTGTATAATTATTTTTATTCTTTTCTATAAATCTAAAATTAATATAAAAGTACATATTTATTTTAAAAACCCTCTCTAGGAGGTGGGTGTCCTCATCTTGGGCACAGTTTCTGAACAAGAAGCAAACGCCCTGATTATGGCTCAGGACTAGAATGCTTCCTGTTTGTGGTGGTGTATGTGATCTGTGCTGTCACACACAGGCCACCATCGGGGTGGAGGGGGTAGCTTCCAGGGACACTGGCCTCAAGTTGAGAATGGGAGATGTTTTACCATATTAGGAAGTCAAATAAGGATTTGCGACAAGAGCCGCCACCATAACAGATGTCCAAACATTGAAAGAAGGCAGGACTAGGTCTCATATTCAAGAGGGTTTATCTACATGGACATATATACAAAATGACTATCACTTAGGCATATGACTGCGTAAAGCAGTAACTAAGTTCTTGTTGAGGAAAGCTCCCTCCAAGGAGCAGTGGGCATGACTCTCCAGCCCTCGTACACTGGCGGGTCTTTGGTGGAGCTGAAATCCACATGAATGCGTTTATCTACTCTCACTCCGAAATCCTGAGTCACTGTGTAGCAGTCATTTTCTAGTGGCTTGGGCAAAAGACCTGATTTTTTAAAAAATCAGTTTAAGGGGAAAAGGATTTATTTCAGCTTTCATTTCAGGTTCCAGGCCATCGTGGTGGGACAGACACAGCAGCAAGCACTTAAGACACTTGGTCACATTCAGTGCCCAGTGAGGCCACAGAGAGGGTTAAATGCTGCTGTTCAGCTAGCCCTCCCCTTTCTACATAGCCCAGGACCCCACCCCATGAAATGGTGCTGCCTGTAATTAAGACGGGTCTTCACACCTTAATCACTCGCAGACCTGTGCAGAGGCTAACCTAATCTACGTAATCCATCACAGATGATTCTACGCTGTCAGGTTGACAGTGAATATAAACCACCACACCATATTAAGCTCTTGGGCAATTCTGTATACTATGCGTCAGGAAGAGAGTCTTAGTCAGCAAGCTGCAGGCTAGAGTGTGGCTGTTTTGAAACCATGATGGCATTTTTCTTTGGCCTCTTATTGGAGGTTTCTTTCTCAGTGAGTGTCCACATTTACCAATTTGTATAAAGCAAATCTAACATATCATGGTATGATTTAAACTTCACAACATGTTGCAAAAGAAACAAAGGTAGCTCTACTTTAAAAAAGAAATTTGAAATCTCAAAAAGTTAGGAAATGTTCTGACACCCAACAGTCAAACCTATTTCTGGCTTGACTTCAAGATCTACACAGTTTGCTCCACACCACTCTGCCATCGCAAAGTGGAGGATTCTAGCCACAGCAGTGGATCAATGGCGTAGCAAGCAAGGGAGAACTTTGCATCCTTTGTATAAGAACAGATGTTCCCCCAAGGTCTACCTTTGGGAGAGAATACCCAGTAGATAATCATATTTCGGACATAGACAATGTCAACCTCACTGAGCATAGCCCTCATTGATAGTTATGCTAGAGTCTGTGTCTTTCTCAGCCTCAACTTGTATTGTTCTAACTTCTTTGGGTGCCTCAGATACCATCAGATAGTGGAATTGAAAGTAAATAAAGCCCACCCACACTTTCAATAACATCCCCTACAGAATATTGCATTAAAGACATTATTTCTCAAGAAGTTACACATCAAATTTTCACAAAATAGTTGTGTTCACCCTGAGGTCAAAAAAAAATCCTTGGAATGTTAGAAACTCAGAAGCGATAGCTTTACCACTATTTTCTGTTTGTGAAAGACTTAATGAGGTGATTCAAAGGCAGAATGCTCACTCATCTATTGGAAACCAGAGGGAACCTACACACATTTAACATTTTGACGGTTAATTTCAAGCGTCAATGGGATTGTATTAAGTAACATGTACAGCATTAATGAGGCTAACCTTTTGTCGTGTAAGTGAGGGTCGTTCCAGAGAGATTTAACTGAGGGTGTAAGATGGTGCTGAATGTGTGAATAAAGGGAGGGGGGGCAGCCTGCTGTGCATCAGTATTCATCTTCCTCTGCTTCCAGTTGGGTGCCACAGAACAATCTCTTCCCAACGCCATGCCTCCAGAATGCTAAATTGTATGCTCTGAACTGTGAGCCAAAATAAACCCTTCCTCCCTTTGGTGGTTTGATTCAGGTGTCCCCATAAGCTTAGGTTTTCTGAATGCTAGGTCCCCAGCTGGTGGTGATTTGGGAACTGGAGCCTCCTGCAGTTGAAGGATTGGTGGTGGTGCGTTTATCGGTGTTACAGCAGCTTCCCCTCACCAGTGTTTGGCACGCTTTTGGCTGTTGTCGTACACCTGACGTTGGCCAGGAGCTGATGTCCCCCCTCTGCTCATGCCGTCATTTTCCCTGCCATCATGGAGCCTCCCTGCGAGCCTGGGAGCCGAAGTGAACGCCTTCCTCCCACAAGCTGCTTCTGGCAGGTTCCTCACGCAGCCACTCGAAACTGACCCCAACACTCCCTGGGATGGTTTTTGTCTGATATGTGATTGCCGCAAAGAGGAAAGGCATTAATACACTCATCAAAAGGACTTTTGCAAGAGAAGGACTGAGAACGTCACTAATCCACCTGCCATTTATGAGGACTGTCAGGGCTAAAACATGAGAGGCATTTGCCTTCTCCAAGGAGAGCAAGCCTGCCCGACCTACATCTTCTGCACACTGAAGAGAGAACCGGGTCTGGGAGAGGCCCATCTCCCTACAGTGAAGCACCGCCCATCTCAGGCATATACTTCCAGCCCTTCAAGGAGGCCACTTACTCTCAAAAGTGTGTTTGTAATTCAGAAATGCTGCCTGCTGACATTCCAAGCCTGCAAGTGCATAGGGAGCTCACAGCAGCTGAAAATCCTGACTGGTGGTTTCAGACTTTCAATTATAAATGTGGGCAGGGATAAAAATTACTTATTTATATATGAGAAAAAATAAATCAGGTAGGTGGTCAGAGTAAGTTCTTTCATTGGGTAAAATTGAGTGCAAGGAATAAAATAATAATGATGGAAGCTACTATTCATATTGCATTCAGGACTTAAGTAGTGTTCCAAACTTCTTTTATGCAATAGTTAACTCAATCCTGGTAACAATGATTTATTTTTTATCCTTCTGATAGGAAACCTGAATTTAAAATATGAATAATTTTCCTAAACTCCCAGAGCTAATTGTTAACAAAGATATGAAGCCAAACAGTCAAGACTTAGATCTATATTTATAACCACTGAGCTCTATTTTCTATTGACATACATTGTGACCTCTTTGCATCCTAAGTGCAACATTGTTTTATATTATTTTATAAATCTGTGTGCTAGGTATAATTATCTTTATGTTTACAAAAAATACAAAGATGGCTCAGTGGTTGAGGTACTTGCCTACAAAGACTTGGGTTTGATTCCCCAGTACCCACTTAAAGCCAGATGCACAAGGTAGCACATGCATCTGGAGTTTGTTTGCAATACCTAGAGGCCCTGATGTGACCACCCTTTCTCTCTTTCTCTCCCTCCCTCCTTCCCTCTTTTCAACAGAAAATTTCCAAAATATTCTCAGTGAAACTCTAGAACATTTTTGTCAGCTCAGACTCAAAATTTAGACTAAGGTACCTAAGCAAAAAAAGTTCATTTGTCACACTTATGTAGTCTGTGAAGTTCAAGATCAAAGCGCTAACAGATTCCATGGTTGGAGAGAGCTGGCATCTCTGCATAGACACAGCTGCCTTCCTTCTGCGTCCTCTGTGGCCTGCTGAGGGAAGACGCCCTGGCTCTCTGCCCACGGGGAAATGAATCCTGTAATGTTGGCTCCATCATTATGACTTTGTCTATACCTGCTTCTCAAAGGCCTCACTTCCAAGTAGCATCCCATTGGCAGTTAGGGCTTAAAGTAAGAATTTAGAGGGCTTTGCACTTGCCTGCAAAGCCTAACAACCCTGATTCAATCCCTGGTACCTACATAAAGCAGATGCTTAGAATGGCACATACATCTGGACTTCATTTGTAGTAGTTGGAGGCACTACTATGAGCTCTCTCTCTCTCTCTCTCTCTCCTCTCTCTGCTTGCAAATAAATAAATAAATACAAATATTTTTAAAAATAAGAATTTGAGGATGTTTGAAAAGACATAGACATTCTGTCTGCAAAAGATATCAAATCACTAGAAAGCTATGTACTGCTTTGAGACATAAGCAATATAAAAGTGGAATGATTTAAGAAACAATTTCTTTTACAATGTATTCTATTCTGATTGCTGACTTTGATTGCCAAGTTGTTCCTTAACTGTAGAAATTGCCTTTACATGTATGTACACATTAGCAGCCAAATGAACAGTGCCCAAGTCAAATTCCTGACTTAGTTGTCATTGTTGCTGACAGCTAGAAGTGATTCTGGATGTCATCTAATTTTCAGCAACCTCATTTTTAAAGGTAATTAAATGAGCTGGGAGAAGGGAAGGACCTAGCAAAGATGACTTTGCTATGTGACCTTGAATCCTTGTTTCAACTTTTTTTTCTTCAATCTTTATGGTTTCCATCCACAAAAGGGTCATCAGTTTTATCAAGGTTCAATTAGTGCATAGAAAGCACTTACCACAACACGAAGAACAGAGTAAGAGCAAGGACTGGACCAACACCCAACGTTGTCCCCTGGCCTCCACACCAGCACAGACACATTATACACACAGAGTGATTTTTTTTTTTCAAAATGTAAGTACTGTCTTAAACCACGCAGGCTGCCATAACAACAGTGCCGTAAGCAAGATGGCTTCTATGCCACACATGTTTCTCATTCACACCTCTGGAAGCTGAGCAGAGCAGACCAAGCTGAAGGCACGGGCAGCCCAGGTGTCTAGTGAAGGCTGTTTCCTCATAGACAACGCTCTCTGGCTGAGTCCTGGCATGGCGGCCAGCAAGCTCTCTCAGGCTCTCTACTGCAAGATACACCCCTGTAACCTTGTCAATTCCAAATACCCAACTCCTAGATATCAGCTCATGGGTGAATAGATCATATCAAAGACCAACTTGAATTGAAGGTCATAACTTTGTGGTGGATCAGAATTGTTTTGGGCTTTATAGTGTTTTTTTGAGTTTTTAATTTCTTTTTATTTTTGTTCTCAGTGAGTAGAATCTAGTTGGTACCATTGTTAGCCTCCTCCCTGTCCTCCCACCTCTGCAGAGACCCTCCTCATTGGGGAATATGGGTCATGCATTGTGGAGCTAGCCATCAGTTATGGGTAGGAGGCAATATCTCCATGTATCATGACCCAATGTGTGGTTCTGACTTTCTTTCCACCCCCTCTTCTGCGAATTTCCCTGAGGAACGTTGGGTTCATTTTAGATCTGCTTCAGTGATGTGATCTTGGGAGCCTCTGTGTCTCTGGATATCTGGTTTGGTAGGAGTTGATTGTTCTCTGTGTCTATCTCCTTCACCCTGGTTCCAGGAGCAATGATTCCAGGTTCACCAAGAAAATAGCACTCTTGCTTCTCTCCCCAATTATTCTTGTTTCAGCTGGGGCCCTTTTAAGGTGTGATGAGGTGGTTCTCTCCTTAGGATCTATGTCTATCTGAAAAAGAGAGGCAAATTCTCCAATAGAGAGTAAAGTTAACAACAGATAAATGGGATAACCATTTTTTTAAGAGAGAATTTAATGGGTATAGGCTCTCTTGTAGGCCATGATTGGTGGGAGCTTGATAATGGAGGAGGGGCTCATTTTTTGATATGATTCTGACTTGTTTCCCAGCTCCAGCTATGGGTTCTGTTCCACTAAGCAAATCAGTTAGCCAAATGAAAAGCAGTTGGTTTCCCACCATGGCTGTGTGCCACTATTGCACTTGTGTGAGCATCATGTCAAGTTTTTTGCTGGTGAGTAGCTTAGAACATTAGTTACTTGGACAGATATTGCTCATTTTCCCCTAGTCACTCATGTAGCACCTTCTGGCACTAGAAAAGCTAACAGTCTTGGGACTGACTCTCTTCCAGCTTCCAGCCATGTCACTCCATGTTACATATCAATAGTATATGGTATCTTCAGCAGTAGGGTCTTACCACTAACCTTTGGTGGGTCATCAAGTACTCTGTCATAAATCTGCCTTCTTTTGGGAAACTTTGTAGGTCTCTCTGATCAAGAGCTTATTGTTGATGATAGCCACATGGTGGTACTAGGAGTTACAGGTCAGCACCCAAGAAGAGAAGGAATAAAAAGATAACTAATATAAAAGAGACAGAGAGAAGAGAGAGAAGAGGGAGAGAGAGAGAAACAGAAACAGAAGAAGTTGAAGGTCAGTCTTCATTGTACCCTCTCCAGGGCCTTGCGATTCAGGTGTTCCCTCTAAGGGCTTGGTGAAGGTTCAACCACTTGGTCTGTCTTTTAGGATGTAGAATTTTATGGTACCATTGCTGTTTGGGTCCAATTTGTGTCCCCCACCTCCACCCTTACCCTCACCCCCACCACATCCACCCTATTTTCTCGTCCTTGAGATGTTTGCTACGTATGTCGGCAACTTGGGCAGATTCAGGTTAGGAGCTGTAGATGAGTGAGACTATGCAGTGATTATCTTTCTGTTATTGGGTGAGTTCACTGAGAATGATCTGTTCCAGGTTTGACCATTTTTCTTCAAATTTTATTGTGTTGTTTTTCCTTACTTCTGTGTAGAATTCTATCATGTAGATACACCACATCTTAGTTATTCATTCGTCTAATGATAGATATCCGGGTTGATTCCAGCTCTTAGCTGTTATGAATTGAGCAGCTATAAACATGGTTGAGCAAATCTCTCTAAACTGAGGCATGGAGCTTTTAGGGTATGTGCCCTATGTGTGTTGGTAATTCTATAGTCACCTGTTTTAGAAGTCTCCATATTGTTTTCCAAAGTGGTTGTACAATATGACATGCCCCCCAACAGTGGATAAGGGTTCCTATTTCTCCACATCCTCGCCAGCATTTATTTTCATTTGATTTTTTGATGTTTTCTATCCTTTCTGGGGTAAGGTGGAATCTCATAGTTATTTTAATTTGCATTTCCATGATGATTAGGGATAATGAATATTTTCTTAAATGTGTGTTTGCCACTTGTATTTCTTCCCCTGGGAACTGCCTGTTCAGCTTTTCCCCCCATTTTGTGAGTGGGTTGTTTGACTTTTTATTGTTTAGGTTTTTGAGTTCTTTGTAGATTCTAGAGATTAGGCCTCTGTCAGTTGAATATTAAGCAAATATTTTCTCCCATTCTGTGGGTAATCTATTGGCTCTGCTTATTGTATGTTTGTCTGTGAAGAAACTTTACAGCTTTATAAGATCCCAATGGTGGACTGATGGTTTAAGATGCTGTACCACTGGGGTTTTGTTCAGGAAGTCTTTCCCCATTCCTATATCATGGAATGTTCCTCCTAAATTTTCTTCCAGTAGTAGCTGAGTTTATGGTGTTACATTGAGGTCATTGATCCGCTTGGACTTGATTGATGTGCATGGTGACATGTGTGGATCAAGTTTCAATTTCCTGCATGTGGTTATCCAGTTTGTCCACCACCATTTGCTGAAGATGCTGTCTTTTTTCCAGCCTATAAGGTTAGGGCCTTTGTCAGATATCAAGTAGCTGTCATTACTTGCCCCGAAGTCCTGGTCCTCAATTCTATTCCATTGGTCTATACTCCTGTTTTTATGGCAGTACCATGCTGCTTTTATTACTATGGCTTTGTAACATAGCTTTAGATCAGGTATGGTGATGCCTCCAGAAGTATTTATTTCGCTGAGGATATGTTTGGATATGCAAGGTCTTCTGCATTTCCATATGACTTTTGAGATCATTTTTTCTATCTCTGTGAAGAAAGGTATTGGAATTACATTAAATCTGTATATTGCCTTTGGCAGGATTGCCATCTTCACAATGTTAATTCTGCCTATCCAGGAGCATGGGAGTTCTTTCCATTGTCTCAAGTCCTCCTCAAATCCTTTTTTGAGTGTTTTTATGTTTTCATTGTATAGATCTTTCACTTCCTTGGTTAATGTTATTCCAAGGTATTTTGTTGTTGTTGCTATTGAAAATGGGACAATGTCATTTATTTCTTTCTCTATATCTTTGTCATTTACATA
This sequence comes from Dipus sagitta, assembly GCA_036346955.1. Taxonomy (NCBI): domain Eukaryota; kingdom Metazoa; phylum Chordata; class Mammalia; order Rodentia; family Dipodidae; genus Dipus; species Dipus sagitta. The sequence goes on from CM070789.1 coordinate 13,367,245, forward strand.
CAGAAAGGCTATTGGTTTTTGTGCATTGATTTTTTTATCCTGCTATTTTGCCAAAGGAGTTTATCACCTTTAAGAGTTTTGGGATGGAGACCCTCTGGTCTCTTACATATAGAATCATGTCATCTGAGAGTAGCACTAACTTAACTTCTTCCTGTCCAAATTGTATTCCTTTTATTTCTTTCTCCTGTCTTATTGCTTGAGCTAGGACTTCCAGTACTATATTGAAGAGCAGAGGTGAGAGTGGACACCCCTCTCTTGTTCCTGATCTCAATGGGAATTCCTCCAGTCTCTTCCATTGAGTTTTATTTGGGCTTTAGAAGCTTTGTATATAGCCTTTATTGTGTAAAGATATGAACCAACCATGCCAATTCTCTCCAAAGTTTTGATCATGAAGTGATGTTGTATTTTGTCAAAGGCCTTTTCTGCATCTACTGAAATGATCATGTGGTTTTTGTGTTTAACTTTGTTTATATGGTGTATTACATTGACAAATTTCTATAGTTGAACTACCCCTACGTTCCTGGGATGAAACCCACTTGATCAAGGTGGATAATGCTTTTGATGTGTTGTTGAATTCGGTTTGCGAGGATTTTGTTCAGCATCTTTGCATCTAAGTTCATCAGGGAAATAGGCCTGGAGTTTTCTTTTCTTGTGGCATCTCTGCCTGGTTTTGGTATTAGGGTGATACTAGCTTCATAGAAGGAGTTGGGGAGATTTCCCTGTTCTCCAGTTGTGTGGCACAGTTTGAGAAATATTGGTTTCATTTTTTCCATGAAGGTTTGATAGAATTCAGCTGAGAAGCAATCTAGTCCTGGACTCTTCTTTTGGGGGAGGTTTTTGATTACCTTTTCAATCTCAATGGGTGTGATAGGTTTCTTTAGGAGATTAACCTGCTCTGAGTTTAGCTTTGGTACATGGTATGTGTCTATGAATTTATCCATTTCCTCCATATTTTCCAGTTTTGTGGAGTAGAGGTTTTTGAAGTAAGACCTGATGAATCTCCCAATTTCACTCACATCTGCTGTAATCTCTCCTTTCTCATTTCTAATTTTGTTAATTTGAAGCATCTTTTTTTTTTTTTGCATGATCAAATTGGCCAGGAGTTTGTCAATCTTGTTTATTTTTTCAAAGAACCAACTCTTTGTTTCATCAATTTTCTTAATTGTTTTCTTAGTTCAAATTCATTAATTTCTGCTCTGATCTTAAATATTTCTTTCCATGTGGAGTTTTTTTGGTTGGATTCTTCTTGCTTTTCCAGTGCCTTTAGGTGGATGGTTAGGTTATTGATTTGGGATCTCTCTGTCTTTGTTATAAAGACATTTAGTGGGCTGGAGAGATGGCTTAGCGGTTAACCAGTAAACGGCTTGCCTGTGAAGCCTAAGGACCCCGGTTCGAGGCTCGACTCCCCAGGACCCACGTTAGCCAGATGCACAAGGGGGTGCACGCATCTGGAGTTCGTTTGCAGTGGTTGGAGGCCCTGGCGCGTCCATTCTCTCTCCCTCTCTCTATCTGCCTCTTTCTCTCTGTCTGTCACTCTCAAATAAATAAATAAAAATAACAAAAAAAAATTTAAAAATAAAAATAAAAAAATAAAATAAAAATAAAGGCATTTAGTGCTAGGAATTTTCCCCTGAGGACCACCTTCATTGCGTCCCATAAGTTTTGGTACAATGTGTTCTCATTGTCATTCATTTCTAGAAATTTTGCAATTTCATTTTTTATTTCATCCACTACCCATTTATTGTTTAAAAGTGTGCTGTTCAGTTTCCAGGAGTCAATGGGATTCTTGGTGGGTCTTTTGTTGTTCATTTCTAGCAATATAGCATTGTGATCTGACATCATGCAGGGGATTATGTCATTCTTCCTAGATATATGGAGGCAGGCTTTGTGACCGAGTATATGATCTATTTTAGAGAAGGTACCATGGGCTGCTGAGAAGAATATGTAGTCCATATTCTGTAGATGTCTGTTAGGTCTAAATGTTCTATGGTTTTGTTGAGCTCTCTCACTTCCCTGTTGAGTTTCTGTTTGGATGATCTGTCTATTGCTGATAATGGTGTATTGAGGTTCCCAACTATGATGGTGTTGGTGGTTATTTTTGTTTTATTGTTGAGTAGGTTTTGTTTTATGAATTGTGGTGCACCTGTGTTTGGTGCATAAAGATTGATGATTGTGATATCCTCTTGATGGATCGTTCCCTTGATAAGTAGGAAGTGGCCTTCTTTATATTCCTTGATTATTTTTGGTTTGAAGTCTATTTGATGCAATATTAGTATGGCTACACCTGCTTGTTTCTTATTCCCATTTGCTTGGATTATAATTTTCCACCCTTTCACCCTGAGGAGGTGTCTGTCTTTAGTGGTGAGGTGGGTTTCTTGAAGACAACAGATTGAGGGGCCTAATTTTCAGATCCACCCTGTTAGCTTGTGTCTCTTGATGGGTGAATTAAGGCCATTGATATTTAGGGTAGTGACTGTGAGTTTTGATTTGATCCCTGCAATATTAGGTTGGTTTATGTGGTTTGGTGTTTTCATGGACTTTGAAATTTTCTGTGCCTTCTCTGAGTTTGGTTATTGTGATCTGCTTCTTGTAGGCACTTTAGGTTTATTATTTGATTCCTCTGTGTGGAGAATTTCCTGAAATACTCTCTGTAGTTTTGGTTTTGTGTTCATATAGTTGTAAAGCTGAGTTTTGTCATGGAAAGTTTTTCTTTCACCATCTATTATGAGGGATACTGTTGCTAGGTACAGTAGTTTGGGTTGGAAGCCACAGGTTCTTAGAGTTTGCAGTGTTCCATTCTAGGCCCTTCTGGCTTTCAGGGTTTCCATTGAGAAGTCTAAAGTAATTCTGATGTGGTTACCTTTAAATGTGATGTGTTGTTTTTCCCTAGCTGCTTTTAGGACTTTCTCTTTGATGTCGATGTTTAGAGTCTTAATGATAATATGTCTTGGAGAGTTTCTCCTTTGGTCCAATCTGTTTGGGGTTCTGTTAGCTTCTTGTATCTTGATGGGCCTTTCTTTTGAGTGGGAATGTTTTCTTCGATTATTTTGTTAAATAAGTTCTCCATGCCTTTGGTCTGAATTTCTTCCCCTTCTGGTATGCCCATGATCCGAATGTTAGGACACTTAAGGGTATCCCACATTTCCCTCATGTTCTGTTCACAGAAATTTTTGAACTTATATAAACTTTTGCACTCTCAAACAGTTTCCTGTGGTTTGTCTTCCAGATCTGAGTTTCTATCCTCCACATGGCTGACTCTATTCTTGAAAGCTTCTAAAGAGTTTTGGGCTTGTTCAATTAGGTTTGCATTTTCTAGTACTTTTCTATGTATGGTTTCCATTCCTCTATCAAGTTCCCTTTTCATATCATTTTCTAATTTTCTTGATGCTTCCTGAATTCATCCTTGCATTTCTTTATTTCTTCATTTAGCATAGCCAGCTGGTTTTTTACATCCTCCTTTTTTTTTTTTTTTTTTTCTGCTCTCCTTAATATCCTTTTTAGGTCTAGTCTCATGATGGCAGAATCCACATGATTATCAGTCCTTTGTTGCTTTTCTTCAAGTTCTACCAGTAGCTTGGTCAGGGTTGCATTGCTCATAACTTCATTTTGGGGTTCTGATCCTAACGTCTCTTCTGTACTTTGATTAGAGACATCCAATTTAGGACTGGAAGATCTTATTAGGCAGGGCGGAGTGGAGTGGATCCAAAGTTTTGTGTGGGCATGGGTGGAGTGGAGAGGGTCCGAATTCATGGGGAAGGGGCAGTATTGAGTGGAGCAGGTCCAACATCACATGGGGTAGGGGCAGGGCAGGGCAGAGTGGAGAGGGTCCAAAGTTGCGTGGAGGCAGGGGTGGAGCAGAGAGGGTCCGAATTCATGGGGGATGGTGTGGAGTGCAGTGAGCTCAAAGTGACGTGGGGGCGGAGGCAGGTCCAAATGGAATGGGTCCAAAGTAGTGGGTGGGTGGGGCATAGCAGAGAGGGTCTGAAGTCCCATGGTTGTGGGGGTAGAGCAGAGAGGATCCAAAGTCAGAGGGGCAGGGTGGAGTGGATATGAATTCCCGTGGGGGTGGGGCCAAGTGGAGATGGTTTGAGGATGCACAGGCAGGCAGGGGGACCCAGATATAGCAGGTGGAACTACTGGCCTGGGTCCCCTTGCCTGCAATTAGTGTGGGAGTATCCTGAGGCTAGGACTCTGGCTAGGACAGCAGTTTGGGGGGGATTGGAGGACTGGTGGGTTACCAGAGAGCATGGGAATCAGGAGATTCCCTTTTTCCCCCTTCACACCCTTCCACTGGAGATCTATTAGAGATTGCTCTCCCCTAAAAGACCCAGTGACCCCCTAATGCCTTGTCTCTCTTTCCCTGGGAGTTGTGGTGCAGTTAGGTGGATGCCATCTTGATTGGAAGTCCTGGTTTTATAGTTTTTGATATTTCTCAGTTTTGCAGAATTAACATGTATTGATTAAGAAAACTATGATGTTGTTATGGTTTCATGAGAAAATGCAGGTGTCTCCTTCATTCTAACTCAATTCTCAGCAACTTCTCTGCTCATCTAGCCAAAAGCTCTTCTGAAAAAAGGTGAGGGTTGGGCTTTTAATGATTGATTGCTTTTTTAGTCATTATGTCGTATGCTAACTATGAGATCATTTGACATGCTACCTCTGATTATGTCAGTTACAATATTGTCTGCAATTAAAGTAAAATACCTCAAAAGTAAAAAAAAAAACTAGCACCAACTGGCTATATACCTCTATTAACATATTTTTTTATCATTTACTATATGTTTCCAGCATTCCATGTGTTGGAAGTTGAGGTATACTCCCACTGTAAATCACACTTGAGAGAACAGATGTTTACCATGGAGAACCTCAGTTTACCACAGACATAACTCAGGTTATCATAGAGATACTTGCAGAGCCATTTAATTGTGTCACTATTCACAATAGCCAAAGTTCCCAGCAGTGAATAAATAAAATATATACATGGCAGAGTTTTACTTAATCATAAAGAAGGAAGAAATTATGTTCTTTTTAGGAAATGGATATTATTGGAGATTGTCATGTTAAATAAAATAAGCCTGTCTCACTTCCTCCCATGTGTGGAATGTAGAGGGAAGAAGGCAAGGAAATGAGAGTGAATGGGGGATCAGTACAGATGTGGAAGCGGGAGGGGAAAATAAAAGAGGGAGGGAAATAAGAAAGAGTAACTGATGGAGCCAATACGATGAAAGTAAACTATGTGCATGTGTGAAATGCCATAATGAAACCCATTATTTTGCAAAATTAATGAATTATAATGAAAAAGTAAAACTTGAGGAAATCACTTTGGAAATGAATGAAGACAAGCATGAGGGGAAATTAAAAATCGATCTGACTTTTTTCTCTGTGCGTGTATGTATCTATGTGCGTGTGTTCATATGTGTGAGTACAGGTACTCACGCGCCACAGTGCTTGTGCGGAAGTCAGAGGACAACGCTCGGGGTCTGTTCTCACCTCCCACCTCCTCTACAGCAAGATGCCACGTTCCTTGCTTGTTCCATTCGCCAGTGTGGCTGGCCCACAAGCCTGCCATTCCAGGAGACACGGATTCCTGCTCCTTGGTGCAGTGCCACCACCATCACTAACTGGCCTCATGCTGGGGGTGGGTGGTGAGCTGTCTGGCAGAGCTCACCATTGCTTGGAGAGATAATTTTGTCCCCTTGTCATAAATGTGCTTATTAATCAATCAGTCCTGAAATTCATCAAACCAGCATAACTGAAGACATTGATGCAGAAGGGAAAATGCTTAAAGGCAAAAACAGAGCCAGAGAGACAAAATAGATCAATGGCCAGTGTTTCTTCAGAATGGCCAGAGTAGCAAGACTGAAATAGAATGCCAGATAACACTGCAGTGTACAAGGGGAAGGGTTCTTACTATGCCACCTTTGCACTAATTGTTCCTAACATCTCCCCTTTCTTCCCTCAGCAAAGTCCTAAAGTATCAATTGCTCTTAGAGAAACTAGATTAATGGATTTTTCTCAGAAGATATTTTTAGGGAATAAGGAAAGAACTCTTGCCTTTGAAACCTGTGGGAAGCTGAAGTCTTATACAAATGATGAATGCTGAGATCATTCTGCTACTAATTCCCACAGATATAATTGAGCCTAAGTCCACATTTACGTTATGTTGTTTGATCTTAATGCTGGTCAGGCTTCATGGCTGGGAACACTGGATCCAGAGAAAGTAGGTTCTAAATCTGGGCCAACAAGGGAAGACCAGTCATGAAGACCTGGTTTCCAGAGAGCTAAAGTAGACACAGGACACACAGTGACTCCACAGTGTTATCAAGCTGGCTGTGTAGAAAGGGCAGCCCCACGGTTCTCCATTAGAGCAGTGGTCCTCAAACTATAGAACAGTATTCATCACCCAGGGGGCATGTTAGGACACAGGCTGGTTGGCCACAGCTTTAAGGCCAGAGTGGGCTGCATGAGAGCCTGTCTCAGAAAGCAAGAGTCGTCCTAGGTAGTACTCTCAATTTGTGTTGCTAAAAATGTCCCCAGGTGATGCAGCTTTCCCTGGCCCAAGAGCTGTACTTTGTACTGTGTGGGAATTACTGAAGAGCTCTCCAAAATCATGTGCCCAGATAGCACACCAGGTCTATTTCATCAAAACCTCTAAAAGTGGAATGAGGGCAGCTTGATTTATTAAATTTTTTTTTATTTACTTATTTGACACAGAAAGAAGGAGAAAGAGAGAGAAAGAGAATGGACGCAACAGAGCCTCTAGCCACTCCAAATGAACTCCAGGCACATGTGCCACCTTGTGCATCTGGCAAATGTGGGTCCTGGGGAATCAAATCTGCTGGATCCTTTGGCTTTGTAGGCAAATGCCTTAACCAATAAGCCATCCCTCCAACCCTGGATGGATGTTTTTAAATATTTGATGTTTCAAAAGCTTGACTCCCGTCAGCAGATCAGGTTAAAAACTAATGGTCTAGACTAAGAGCAAAAATGATTATTTGTATTTTCTTACTAAGTAAATTCCAAAAGTCAATAAGCAAACATACCCTTTGTTTTGCCTTCAATATCTACAATTTATCAACATCCATGTAAGTGTTCATGAGCATGTATAATCATGCATTCATATGTGTTTGTGTATGTGCACACTGACATAGGTAGAAAGTTAGTTCTGATCAAATGCTAAAAATGAAGTCAATTAGAAAATTTTAAAACACTAGGGCCAGGGAGATGTCTCAGTGGATAAAGCACTGGCCATGTAAGCATGAAGTCTGGAGTTTCATGTCCCCAGAACCCACGTAGATGCTGCTGGGTGTGTCAGCCTTCTATGTCACCGTGCCCTGGAGGAGGAGTCGTGGGATTCCCTGGGGTAACTGGCTAGCTAGCGCAGCCGTATCGGTGAGCTCGGGTACAATGAGAGCCCCTGCCTGAGAGACGAGAGCACAGTCGAAGAAGATACCCAACATCAACCTCTGCCCTCCACACGCACGCACATGCACGTGTACATGCACCCCACTCAGAAGCACATATGCATACTCACCACACACACACTTGCACGCACACACGTATACACACACACAAAGAAATTCTAAAACTTGAGACTGTAAGCCAAAATAAACTCTTTGCTCTCATCGGCTGCTTTTGGTCAGGCATTTTTGTTCCAGCAAGGTAACTACAATATACAGTAAGACTTATAGCTGGGCCGAACAGTAGAAGATTATATAGAGCTAACCCAAAGGGTGTGGCTGGGGGAAGCAGAAGAGCCAGCAGGCTGTGGAAAGGTGAGGGGAGGAGGTGTTCAATGAGCAGGATTATCTCTTCACGCAGATGACAATGTCTCCCAGGTCACAGCCATGTGTGGTTATCTCTGTGGGAGACAGTAGCGCACTCCCAATCTCTCCTTCCTAGGACGAGACCTTCTTAGGCAGAGAGGAGTGTGGATAGAAAAGCCTGTTAGTGGCTGCTGCTTGGCTAGCTGGCCACCTGTACTTCACAGGTAAAGCGCTTTCATTACAAGACCAACTTTTAGAAACATTTCCTGTGACTGCAAGGGTCTACTGTAGACTCTGAGCAACCAAGTGGAAAGACACCAAGGAACTATATTTGGGGTCAGATTTAGTTTTTGTATTTTTTTATGACAGAGAGAATGAGAGAGACAGAGGAGAGAATTGGCATGCCAGGGCCTCCAGCCACTGCAATTGAACTCCATACATGTGTACCACCTTGTGTGCATGTTGCAGCCTTGCATCACCTTGTGCATCTGGCTTATATGAGATCTGGATAGTCAAACATGAGTCCTGAGGCTCCACAGGCAAACACCTTAACTGCTGAGCCATCTCTCCAGGCCTAGGGTCAGAAATTTCACTCTCCACTTTGTATGGATGCATGTCGAATAGTAGCTGTGTTTAGCTACACAAGACATCCAGAGTGAGTTGTGAGAATTCTGCTTTCCCATGCCCCCTCCTCATTTGGTATGGCAGTATTAACTTTATTTTAACGAGCCCAATGAGAACTTATTGGTGGTGTAGTTTACACTCTCTGATGATGAATAATGCTCATATCCTTATTGGTATCATATACTTTCTCTATGGAAGTGCCTGTTCAGACATTTGGACCCTTTTTCTTGCCAGATTGTCTTATGATTATTCAGTTGTATATTTTCTTTATGTAGTCTGGATCTAAGTCATTTGAGATCTATTGATATACATGACCAATAACATATGCATATCACATATACAATATGTTATATGTTAATGTTTTATATACATATATGTGTGTGTATTGTTATGCATGTTAATGCTACATAGGTTCATATTTTCCCATTGTGTAACTCACCTTACTTTAATTATGGTATATTTCAAAGAGGAAAATATAACTTAAAAATTTTTTACTGAGGGCTGGAGAGATGGCTTAGCAGTTAAAGTGCTTGCTTGCAAAACCTAAGGACCCAGGTTTGATTCCCCAGTACTCATGTAAGGCAGATGCACAAGGTGGTGCATACACCTGAAGTTCCTCTCTCTCTCTCTCTCTCTCTCTCTCTCTCTCTCTCTCTCATAAATAAAAAAGAAAATATTTAACTTAATTTTTTTTAATTTACTTACTGAGAGAGAGAGAGGTAGATAGAGAGAGGATGGGAATGCCTGGAACTCTAGCTACTGCAAATGAACTCTAGACTCATGCACCACCTTGTGCATTTGGCTTATTTGGGTACTGGGGAATCAAACCTGAGTTTTTAGGCATCACAGGCAAGCACCTTAACTGCTAAGCCATTTCTCAGGCACTTTCCTGTGAAGCCTAAGTATCCAGGTTCAATTCCCCAGAAACACATAAGCCAGATGCACATGGTGGATCATGCACCTGGAGTTCATTTGCAGTGGCTAGAGGCCCTGGTGCACCCATTCTCTCCCTCTCTCTCTCCCTCTTTCTCTCTCTCTCTCTTGTAAATAACTAAAAATAAAAACTAAATCAAAAGTTTTTAGTAAATTTCAAGTTACCATTTCTTTTATGTCTTGCTCATTTAATGTCCAAGAAACTTTTGTCTCTGGGTTACATAGCTATTCTGCCCACTTTCCCAGAAGTTTTTTAGTGTAGGATTCTTTATAGAAGTTTCGTGGTGTTGGGTTTGTAATCCATTTTGAGCTATTGATTATGCATTATGTGAGGAAAGGAGCAATGCCATTTTTTTTCAGACTGGACAAGATTAATAGCCCCGATTCTGTCATATAGCATACACAACTCTGTATTTCCGGACTGGTTTCATTAAAAATAGCACACAATTTAAGTTACTAGGAGAATGATGGTTAACTTATGGTCATTAGTAGACACATATTAAGTTCTGGTTAACGCTGCAGATATTGTGATTAGTCCATTGGAAAAATGACTGCCCGGGGGGGGGGGAGGGCAATGGGAAAATGACTAAAAGTGTGTAAGTTAAACTGCGTTTGCAAGGTACGTGTAAGAGCCACAGCTCTTTGAAATGTCAGACTGTGGGGGCTCTTACCACCAGCTCTCCCATGTGCTGGCTGGTGGTCATGGAAGAATATACAGAGGACCAATCTCACTGGCAAGGGGAAACTGGCTATAATACCCATAAGCCCTCCCTCAATAACAGACTGCCTCCAGGAGGCAGTAATTCCCAAATCCCCATCAGCTGGGTACCTAGCATTCAGAGCACCTAGGTTGATGGGGAACACCTGAATCAAACGACCACAGCCTCTCTCCACAACAGGGAACTTTCCTTCACCTTTACTTTCACTAAACCCTTGCTTACTAAAGTTCTTGTTCAACTTTTTTTAAAAAATATTTTGTTTTTATTTATTTATTTGAGAACTACAGAGAGACACAGAGAGAAAGAGGCAGAGAGAGAGAAGATGGGTGCATCATGGTCTCCAGCCACTGCAAATGAACTCCAGATGCATACGCCACCTTGTGCATCTGGCTTGCGTGGGTCCTGGGGAATCAAGCCTCAAACTGGGGTCCATAGGCTTCACAGGCAAGCACTTAACTGCAAAGCCATCTCTCCAGCCTTGTTCAACTTTCTTTGTGAGTCTTTCTTTGTGATCATAACTTGCTAGAAAATCAGCAACAATACCAATAAAGATTGCACTCAAAAGTAAGCAATTCTTTGAACTGTGTTGTTATTTTTTTTTTTTCTTAGACATGGTTTCCCTACTAGCCCAAGATGCATCAAACTCACAATCCTCCTACTTCTTTCTCTCAAGTGCTAGAATTGCAGGTGTGAATGCCACACACAGCCACAAAAAGCAATTTTACTCTTTCTGGGTGACTTCCTGCATGAGCTTCTTCTGAGTGCCCCTCAAGTCTCCCCTAAGATGGACACAAAAGTTTTGATGGAGGCTCAGGTGTGGGACACACGTTATACATCCTCATGGGCTACATGAGGGCTTACACCTATTAAATTCTCTATAAACAATAAGGGTCATCCCATTTGTCTGGTGCTAACTTTACTCTCCGTTGGAGAATCTGCTTCTTGTTTTCAGATAGACGCAGATCCTAAGGAGAGAACCACTCCACCATACCTCAAAAGGGCCCCAAGTTAAACTAAGGATAATTGGTGAAACAAGCAAGGGTGCTGTTTTCTTGGTGAACCAGGTACCAGCACAAGGGTGAAGGAGATTGACACAGAGAACAATCAACTCCTACCAAATCAGATATCCAGAGACACAGAGGCTCCCAACACTATCACTGAAGCAGACCCAAAATGAACCCAACATGGCTCAGGGAAATTTTGTGGAAGAGGGGACGGAAAGAATGTCAGAGCCACATGTTGGGTCATGATATGCAGAGACATTTCCTCCTACCCTTAACTGTGGGCTAACTCCACAATACATGACCCATATACTTCAACAAGGAAGGGCCAGGAGGAGGGGGTAGGACATGGAGGAAGCTTACAATGGCACCAACTTGACTGCATTCACTGTGTACAAAATAAATAAAATAAAAATTAAAAAAAAAAACAGGCTCAAGAGATGGCTTAGTGGTTAAGGTGCTTGCCTGCAAAGCCAAAGGATCCCAGTTCAATTCTCCAGGACCCACGTAAACCAGATGCACAAGGGGGAGCATACATCTGGAGTTCGTTTGGCACACCCATTTTCTCTCTCTCTCTCCCTCCCTCTTCCTCTCAAATAAATAAATAAAATATATTAAAAATAATAAAAACTAAAACTTTTAAAACGTGCTCTTCCATTTCCAAAATTTTAAATAGAGAACCTCCTTTGATGTCTTTTAACCTCCTCAGCAGCAACCATTTCCCAGACAAAGTGAGGTTCATCCATCTCAGAGGGGAGACTGTGCCCTGCCTGTTTCCTCACTGAAGCCCTAAACAGAAAGCAAAGCTCACCATGTGCACCATTACGCTTTCCTGTCAACTTATCAATGCAAGATGGCAAAGGACAAGTTTAAGATTGTCCCCATCCCCAGCCCCAGCCCCAGACAACACAGTCATCAGCTCCGTTGCCCGTTGCAATAAGGGAGCGGTGTGTGGGTGTTAGAAAAGGGTTGCTGTTGGATTCGCCCTTGTGTTGGATCAGGAGGGTCAAGAAGCACAGCTCTCCTTGCGCTGGACACTGTGGAAGCGATGCCATGACTGACTCAGTGCGTCATGAGGAATCGGTGCAAGATGGACCTCCCATTCGTGGAGAAGCAACAGCCATTCTTGTCAGCCAGACAAGGGGAGTTTTTGGTAATTTTATGTTTTGACAAGACTCACGTTTTTGGCGCTTGCCATTGTGATTAGAATAGTTGTTTTTGGTCTGGTTCCAAAGCACTGCAGAATGGCCACTCTGCTGCTGATGTGTCATGATCTATTTTACGTCCAGCAAGTCTTAATGGTGATTCCCCACCAGCTCCTAGGAACCCTGAGGCCCAGCTACAAAGTCAGTACCTAGCTGTCATTTTTACTGGTTGTAAGAAAATGTAAACCAGGAAATATAACCTAGTCATGGACACCATGGGCGCTCCCCTGAGGGACTAACATTTTAACTAAGAGTTTGAAATTTCAAAGGTCCTCTGTTCCCACAGTCCCCAGAGTTCATTTAGCCTTTTCTTCTGTTTTCTTCTACTCATAACACTATTAATTCTGACACATGAATTATGCTCAGAAAGCAGGAGTCCAACCTGGCATCTTGCACCATCCCAACTTCCTCTAAATGTGAGAACATTTCTTGGCTGTGGAGAGACTATGAGTATTACTGCTTAAAATAACCTTGTGAGGGCTGGAAGGATGCCTTAGTGGTTGAGGCAAAGTTTGCCTGCAAAGCCAAAGAACCCAGGTTCAATTCCCTAGGACCCATATTAACCAGATGCATAAGGGGGCACATGTATCTGGAGATTGTTTGCAGTGGCTGGAGGCTCTGGCACGCCCATTCTCTTCCCCCTCCCCTTTTCTCTGTCAAATAAATAAATGAAGATAAAATATTTTTTTAAAAATTGTGAGATGTCTGGGGAGATAGCTCAGTGTGTAAAGTTCTGGCCTTGTGAGCATGAGTGAATGAGTTCAATTCCCAGTATCCCTGTAAACATGTCAGGTGTCATGACCTGCACCTGAAATTCCAGCACTGGGAAAGCCAAGACAAGAGGATTCCTGGAGCTTGCTGGCTAGTCCATCTAACCTAATTGATGAACTTCAGGCCATGTGAGAGACTCTGTCTCAAAAAGAGGTGAAGGGCTGGAGAGATGGCTTAGTGGTTAAGGTGCTTGCTTATGAAGCCAGATGACCCATGTTCAACTCTCGAGATCTTAGATAAGCCAGACACACAAAGGTGAGGCAAGCGCAAGGCCATACAAGTCCACTAGGTGGTGCGAGTATCTGGAGTTAGCTTGCAGTAGCTGAGGCCCTGGCACACCAATTCTACCAATTCTCTCCCTCTCTCTCTCTCTCTCTCTCTCTCACACACACACACACTTAAGTAAATAAAAATCTTTAAAAAATAAAAAGTAAGTGATAATTAATGCCTATTTAAAACATGGAAACAAAAGTGTTCAAAGATATTACTACATTGCTGGACAGAAAATAAATATTTCTCTCAAAATGATATGGGGAGAGGAATATTCAAAAAATGCAATCATTCTTAATGTTAATGAGTTTAATTGGTACCTGAAAAAATGGTGAGGAAGGAAAACACATCCTTTTTCTTTTATCTCAAAGCTCAATGGTACTAATAAGAAAGAGACGTTTATCCCTCTGCAGAATTAATGAATTAAGGCACCAAGTTTACTAGAAGAAAGTTTTTTTTAAAGATTTATTTATTTTTATTTATTTATTAGAGACAGAGAGGGTGGAGGAGAGGGAGAGAGAGAGACTGAGAATGGGCACGCCAGGGCCTCTAACCACTGCAAACAGCCTCCAGAAGCATGCACTACCATGTGCATCTGGATTATGTGAGACCTGGAGGATCAAACCTGGGTCCTTAGGCTCCACAGGCAAGCACCTTAACTGCTAAGCCATCTCTCCAGCTCTAGAAGAAAGTTTTAAAAGCTCAGGGAATTAGAGATCTTCAAAAGTGCCTCAGAATAGAGAAGGCTAAAGCTATGCATCAGTGGCTGAAACACTCCCCTGCAATAGGGCTGGACAGTTAGATGACTCTAGCAAGATCTGCCCGCTTCTACAAAATGGATACATTTCTCCAAGAACTGGCTGTGAATTTTTACTAAAATTGCATCCTGTGGCACATTGATTTTTCTCCCAAAATTAAATCCAGACACCCTGGTAAGGAATCAATTAGACCATACCGTGCACAGAGTAACCTAGCACACTTCTTGCTACTTACAGCTTAGGGAATTTGAATCCTCAGGAGTGTTTATAGTTTTAGTATTTGGTGCTGAGGGTAACCCATGATATAATACAGCATTTTAGATGGATTACTTTGTGTTTCTGGTTCTTAAGATGCAACATATTAGCATATATCTCAAGTAATGGTCATTTCTGTGTTTTTAGCACAGATATGGATTTAGTTACAATAAGTTCCTGTTGGGAGGTGTGCTGTTTTGTCAGACATTGTCCTGGGCACTATCACCTTCACCAGCAGCAGTGGTGGGATAGAGAAATAAGCACTAGTACCCCTGTTTTGGAAGACTAGTTAGTAAGAATCTGTATTCCACATAAGTTTACCTAATCAGTCTTGTGCATGGTCATGTCCAGCATGGGAAAGAGCACAGGACTCTCATCTCTGCACAAGAGATGGTCTTATAGGTCCATTTAGGACAAATTCAGAAATATTTCAAATTAATGCAAGACCCAAGCATGTAAGTCTACATAATAGATTGCTTTGCTAGATATGGAATCTGCATACAGTTTGCATGCAAATCAATTTCATACGCACTTATGAAAATGTCTCTATAATTATAGGGTTCCAAATCCAGCACATGTCATCTAAGAGCCAGCCTGAGAATTCAGGAGCTCATTACTCTCTAGGATAGAAAAGGGCACAAAGATCCTAACAATCTCATTGCTTTCCCCCAACCCCCCAAAAAATGTAGCAGTGGGTGTTGAGAAGTTAAAACACTCTGAGATTGCACATCTTTTATGCTGCTAAATATTTGCCAACGTGTCTTATACAACCAGACATATTTTTAAAAGCTTATAAATCCTGCTAATTAAAAATGATATGTAGCAAGTTCCAAAAGTAACCTTGATGGCTAAAGTGCAGGAGTAGCCAAGCTAGAAGATGCCAGTCAGGGCCTTGTAGCATCTCTTTTCTTTACCAAGGTTGTTCTGCATGAAGGTGAATGCACTGCATTTTGCCATTTTATTAAGTAATTATTTGGCTTTACAGTTGCAATAAAAGAATAGGAATGGATATTCATTTCGATTGCTTTATTGTGATGTGCAGTTAATGATATGCCCGGTACGTTTAGTCATTCTCTGATGTACCAAACATACATAAACAGAGAAGAAGGCTCGAGACTCTCGCCTGTTTTAGAAAGTAGAGGAACACGACGGTAACCTGTAAAAATGAAGAATGTCTAATTACAAATAAGAATAAGCTCATCAGCGGTGGCCTCAACAGTGCTCCTGAGAAAGAAGACAATTCCATTATGTGTTCAAAAATAAATAAATAAAAACCAGCCAGCCATCGTGCCACATGCCTTTAACCCCAGCAGCTGGGAGGCAGAGGTAGGAGGATCGCCGTGAGTTCGAGGCCACCCTCAGACTACGTATTGAATTCCAGGTCAGCATGAGCTAGAGCAAGACCCTACCTCGGGAAAAAAAAAAAAAGCTACAACTGTAGAATTGCAATCCAACCTTGTATGTGAATTTTCCATGCAAATTAAATAGTTATAGTTTCTGCTCTGGCTTCCAGGATGCTGTGTGGTCAATGATGAGCATGCAGCTCTGGCTTCTCCTCCCCAGGACAGTGGCACCCAAGATCAGCCACCACCCTTTTGCATCAGAGAGTCCCTGTTCTCCAGGCACACCTCAATTGGCAATAGGAAAGCAAGCATGTTGACACAGGCCATTGGTAGCCAAGAGTAAACCCCCTGGTAGGTGACCATGCACCTTGTTGACAGCTCAGGAAGGCCTCGAGGAAGGGTGGAGCTCCCAGGGCCTTGTGCTCAGGCGGGAAGGATGAGTCCCTGTTCTTTTTCATCCTTGCCCTTCATTCATGGTAGTCATGACTACCCTCCACTGAAACAGAACCAGGAGCCATGTGAAGAATCGTACATACTAAGTTTGCCTAGCAGTCCCAGCAAGCCCACAATCCCCAACCCCCCTTCCACATCAGAGCACATGTCTTCCATCCCGCAGAAGAAAACACGTGTGACTATGTAACATTTTCCTGACATCTGACTTTTGTGGGTTGAGGTATTTCCACATTTGGTATAACCGAAGTGTGCCTTTGATAAAGACAATATATAGATAAATGTTAATACAATTACCTTACTTTTTAAAAAAATTACCTTTGTTCATGCAGAGAACTGGTAAAGTGTATTGCCCAAGAAATTCATTTCCTGCTATTAAACCTTGATTTTCAACAACAAAACGGATCAATGCCAGTTCTGGCACTTGAATAATGAATGTGAATGTTTCATTCCATTTGGGACTAAAAGCTGTAATAGAAAGGAATGGATACAGAAACATTATAGCTACTTTCTCTAGGGAAAAAACAAACAAATAATAATGGCTCTCCAATTTTTTTAAAGGCTTTAGTAACAACAATCATAGCCCAAATCTTACAAGACTCACACATTTACTGCACACAATGGGATGAATAAGTTATCATAACAATAACAGCATTGGGTGTTTACTACTGCTAGGCCAAGGTTCTAAAAGCTTTCCCTAAATCTTCTTCTCTAGTTCTCACAGCCCCCTCAGGATTAGTACCGTCTCCATTTACAGGTAAGAAAACCCACTAATTTATTTAGCCGGGTTTCACAGGAGGGCCACAAAATGCTCAGGCAGAGATTTAGGCATGGGGTCGCCTCATGTCAAAGTAGAAACTCTGAATCATTCTGAAATATGACTGAAGTTAAGGGATTTCCTTCGCAAAGAAAGGGAGACATGAGGAAGTGGAAGTAGCTTTAGTTTTCTATACCAGATCGTATTACAGGAAGCACTCCATGCTTATGGGACTGAAAAGTGGATGAGTGCTCCAAGGTTATTTTATTTACATTATTTATGCAGCATTTTCTCCAGCCCTATCAGTGAGCTCTTCATCTTTCTTTTTACAAGTGATTATTCCAAAGCCCAAGGCTGATGAATAATTTAGGTTCTAGTAAAATAAATCTTTCCAAGCAACCAACATCACCCCAGCAAGAAATCTAGATTGTTTCAACATATGACCCAAGTCGTCCAAAACCTAGATCATAATTTAATGAGATCAAGATTTTCACATCCAGATCAAAGACATGTTTTCCTTAGTCTCAGGGACAAGTAGCATACATCCAGGCACAAAGGCAAAACTGCCCATGTTATGTCAACAGTTTTGTTCTTTTAGGAGTGTTTAAGGATTTGTGACTAATTGTGCTAACATTTCTGGTTTGTATAATGCACCTGCCCTTACAAGGGCACCTTCACCAAGAAAGTCCAAGGGGTGGTTCATACCCATGCAAACAGTGAGTTGACTGGCTCATGCTGAATTAATGACTTTGGCCTAAGAAGAGATAAATGTGCAGACAGTGGTAACAGATTCTGAGACAAGGCTTTACGGACACTGCAGAGCACCTGTGGACAATTCTCGTACTGATTTAACTGACCTCCTCTAACATCACTTCGTCGCACACACCCTTTGTGCCCCATTCCTTCCTCCGGATCTCTGGATCTCTACATATTTCTCTGTGTCTGTCCATCTCTCTCATTCACATTTAATTTCGCACAGTTATATACCATAGGTGAGAATCTTAACTTTTAGTTTTTGAAGTTAAAAAAAATGACCCAGGATATGAAATTTGATCGTGATCGATGTAGCTTTCCAGACATGATCAGAACTAAAGAATTCACTACACTTCATCCGAACACAAACCTTTCTTTCTCAGACATTTCTACCTCTGATGTCACTGTCATCACCCTGGGAGTGTCACACCCACATGCCTGTCTCCCTCGACGCTTATCCCCCCCACAGGGTCTCACTGTTCTCTGCATCACACAGCCTTCTGTACAACTTGACTTCTCCATCACATGGCCATTGAGATCACGCCCTGACTGCTCTGTGCTTCTTATGGCTCTCTCATACCTTCCTGCCTTATCTGCAGAAGCAATCTTTCCAAGGTTCTGCACTATATTCCTCTTAAGAAGTCTTAACTGTATCCATTTTCTGCAGAGAGGTCCCTGAGAGCTCAACATGACATAGTTTTCCACGACAACCTCCAAGACAGCGTTACCACTTGATCTTTTACTAATCTTTCTTAAACACCATATATTCCGCTCACCTAGGGTTCTTTGGCTTTTCCCCAGTACCTTTTACCTGTGCCTTCATGTTTAGATTTATATTGTCCTTTTTTTCCTTTAATGTTCTTGTTCCCAATCTGTGGCACAAAAAAAAGTCTGCACATTCCCCAAGAGCCCCTTCCACACAAGTATTTATATTCTCCTGAAGCACTGCTACTTCTCCATCATAATAGTTCACCTTGTACGTCGCTTTGCATACTAAACCACAAATTATCTATAATGAAGTTAACTAGAACAGCTATAACAGTACATTTAATAAACAGATTTTAAGTCTTCTGATGTTCATAAGAGCATCCAGCTTCTAGCATAGCAGGAGCCCAAGTTTTACAAACTAAATTGAATTTCCTCAGAGATATTCTCATAAAACTCAGATGTATCACTAAAACCCTAGAACATATCATTATAAGGGTCACATTGAAAATATTAAAGTTCAATATATTTTGTCATGATGACTTAGGTTGGAAGGAGACAAATTCAGGTACTCTAACTGGCATTTTAATGTGGCTGCACCTTTAAAGCATGCCAAATGAGCCGGCAAGTTGGCACCAATATCCTGTATCCCATGTATGGAAAGCTGTAGCAACAGTGTTCTGAATCTGTTTTTGTTCCATGCTTTTTTCACTAGAGACCATGCTGGGGAAGTGTTTGGAGAAGTAAAAGAGAAGCAGACTATGGGCATAGTTAGAAATTATCATTCAAAATATGAATGGCTGGTCTGCCAGCAAAATTTAGTCTGAAGCATATTTCCAGACTCTGAAATGAAGTCCACTGTGGGAATATCCATCCAAAAATGATTCCACACTCGAGGCTCATGTCCAAAGTCTCCTCCAAGGTGATCCTGACTAGGAGTTGACTCCAGGAGCTTAATCCTCTTCTATACTTCCTTAGTGATTTCACTCTTGCAGAAGAAATGAGAATGCAGTACATCAAATGTCCCCAGATACTGGGATGCTAAAAATCTTACCAAACTCACTTCTTCCAATCCAGCACTTCCCTCATAGCAAAAATGACTGAATAATGTATATAAATATTGTTTTTAAATTATTTTTATTATTTTATTTTGTTTTTGCTTTTCAAAGCAGGGTCTCGCTCTAGCCCAGGCTGCCCTGGAGCTCACTATGTAGTCTGAGGGTGGCTGCGAACTCACAGTGATCCTCCTACCTCTGCCTTCCGAGTGCTGGGATTAAAAGTATGCACCACCATACCCAGATTACATGTTATCTAAATATTGTAACATCCCATTTCTATGGCATCCTAAGTTGGAGGGAGAAGCCACAGACCTTCCATCTAAAACAACTAAAACAGTGAGGTTAAAATGCTGAACCTAGTGTGTCAGAGCAATCAAGAGATATTTCTCTTACACAGAGGCTAAAGAGAACTGCAGCTGTCAAAACTGTAAAGGAGGTTAAAAAGAAAACTAATAATTTTGTAGGTCAGGTAAATGTTTGCATCTGTCATTTCAAAATACATCTACATCTGTCATTAACATCACTACCAAATTGTGTTTGCTGCAGACATTTGAGAAATCTTGAACATCATGCAAAACTTTTGCTTTCTGAATAATTAATACACACAAAAACTATTTAACGTGAGAAGAATTCTGGAAGGAGTTCACTGAGCTATATGAGGAGCTCACCGTTTCTTTTGATGACACGGGTCTGCTGTTTTGTGTGATCGTTTGGGACGCCATAAACTTCAATGATCACCAGTGTGTCTGCTCTATTGGGACGATGTGTTAACAGGCAACTGGATTCCACTGATGAGCTGCGCAAACAGAGCAAGAGGACTTAGTCGGACGCTAAACTGTACCAATGTGACTTCAAAATCAACAGACATATTCCAGAAACTTGATAGGCTCTAAGTCAGTTCCTACAAAAAAAAAAAAATACGCTGACAAACCATACAAATTTTAAAATTAAAACCTTGTTTTAAACCTTCAAGGAGACAAACACCAAGAATATGACTTAAATGTTCTGTCTTTAAATGTGCTTTAAGCCTGCAATGTCCATAAGCTTATGACTTTTTAGCATTTACTTCTAATTTAAAAAAACATTTGTTATGATGACTTTTTCTTTTTACTATAATTTAGGCTGGATTTACTCTAACACCACTGTCCTTATATTCTTATTCCGTATACTGAAAAAATTCAGAGAAATATGAGTAGTCTCAAAAATTAAAAAAAATCACATCATATAGTTTTTATCATAGTATTTCTGAAAGAATTTAGGTTTTTCTTTTTTTTTTTTTTTTTTTTTTTTTTGGTTTTTCGAGGTAGGGTCTCACTCTAGCCCAGGCTGACCTGGAATTCACTATGGAGTCTCAGGGTGGCCTCGAACTCACGGCGATCCTCCTACCTCTGCCTCCCGAGTGCTGGGATTAAAGGCGTGTGCCACCACGCCCGGCTTTTAGGTTTTTCTAATTTACGAAATTTGGCATTTTTTCATCCTTATCTATACTATCATGATAAGTGACCTGAGCGTGATAAGAACCAATTACATATATGTAAAGGACTGGGCATTAAAACATGCTTAACAAGCCAGACGTGGTGGCACATACCTTTAATCCCAGAACTTCAGAGGCAGAGATAGGAGGATCAAGAGTTCAAAGCCAGCCTGAAACTACATAGTGAATTCCAGGACACCCTACTTCGAGAAACCAAAAAAGGAAAAAAAAAAAAAAAGCTTAACAAAGTCACTAATTATATTTTTATTTAGGCTATTTATAGAAGCAAAAAAAATGTTTAAATTTTAGGACAAAACTAACACAAAATATTTGAGGTATCTCTAAGGTAAGAAGTCAATGTTATGTGATGAAATTACAGTTATAAAAATTGGAGTATTATAACCTCTGAAGATGATTATAGTTCTATGTAAGTAATTAGATTTAAGGGAAAGAGAAAAGAAGGAAGTGGGATTAAAAATTGAAGAATAAAGAAAAGAAAATCTACTAACATGTAATTTGTCCTCTCCTTTTTCCTCTTGTAAACCCATACATTATGGGAATCCATATCCAATGGGCATCAGGCAATGAGCAGTCTTAGACATTGGCATATTTAGGAAGGACATTGGTTTTTGATATATAGTACACTGTTCCCAAACATCAGTAAACACAAGCTAACTATCAACTCTGCTAACTATAGAGCTTTACCAAAACATAAATAGCTCAGCTTTGGTGTATCATATACCAAAATTTTAAAAATACAAACTAGGGCTGGAGAGATGGCTTAGCAGTTAAGAGCTTGCCTGTGAAGCCTAAGGACCCCGGTTTGAGCCTTGATTCCCCAGGACCCACGTTAGCCAGATGCACAAGAGGGCGCATGCGTCTGGAGTTTGTTTGCAGTGGCTGGAAGCCCTGGCGTGCCCATCTCTCTCTCTCTCTCTCTCTCTCCTCCTGTCTGTCAGTCTCAAATAAATAAATACAAATAAACAAAAAATTTAAATACATATATATATATAAATACAAACTAATATATATATAGTATATATATTGTATATATATTATATATATATATATATATATATATATATATATAATTTAAAAGAGAAAAGAGAGGGGAGAATAAATGAGCAAATTAGGCCCTCCAGCCACTATAAACAAACTACAGATGCATGTGCCAATTTGTGCACGTGGCTTTAAGTGGGTACTGGGGAATTGAGCCCAGGTCATCAGGCTTTCTCGTCAAGCACCCTAACTACTGGGCCACCTTTCCAGTCCCCAAATCTGAATTTATATAAGACATAATTCACTGTGAAACTGAAAGAGAATTTGGGGAGTCAGTCAAATAACTTATCAACTCTAATTTACAAAGTTGCCATAGGCCCCGTGTGGCAGGGAAGGACGTGGAACCACACAGTTATACTTCCATCCATTGCATTGGCCTGACGTCTTTAACCTTGACAATGATTCCACGGTTTCTGTGGGCCTGAAAGTAACAGAACTAGAGTGAAGCTCTCAGTTCGCAGGTAACAGGAAAACCTGGAGGTTGATAGCTTTCACTGGGGACATGGAAAAGCTTATACTAAAACACAGTCCCCTGACTCCCAAGTCACACTCTCCATGATCTAAGTCCTAAAATAAACGTTAGTTTCCTTAGAATAATCAATAATGTGGCCATGGTAGCAGCTTCCTAGAAAATTCATTAATCCTGCAATTGAAATCTCAGCCAGTTAACACCTCACCACAAGTCTCCTCAGAAACAAACATGGGCATTTGCAAGCATCTGTGCTCGCAAGCCACCTTACACCTTCCTTTCCAATAAGAGAGCACATATGTTCCCTGTCAGCATGAAACAGACACCATTCATTCAAGTAACTTCCATGTATTTGAGCTTATATTGTATGTCAGACTCTATAAATAGGCTCAAACAAACTTTTTTTTTTTTTTTGTCCTTAAAGAATAGTCAGATGACTGGGATGTAAGGATACGTAATAGGTAAATAAATGATCATAACAGAGTGTGAGAAATGCCATAATATGAATGGACATAGGATGTAATGGAAAGACAGGAAAACTCTAAGACCCAAAAGAAACGCAGTGAAAAGAAAGCTTCTAGGGCTGGAGAGATGTCTTAGCAGTTGAGGCGCTTGCCTGCAAAGTCAGGGGGCCCAGGTCCAATTCCCGGGAACCCACATAAGCCAGAAGCACAAGGTGGCACACACGTCTAGGGTTTATTTGCAGTAGTTGGATGCCCTGGTATGCCCATTTCTCTCTCTCTCTCTTTCTGTCTCTCATAAATAAAGAAAATTTTTTTAAAAAAATTAAAAAAGAAAGCTTCCAGAAAGAAGTGATTTTTTTTTAAGTCTTAAAAAAATGAGTCATGACTCAACAAGCAGTGAGTAGATGGAGAAAAAGACAGTTAAAAGAGAGATTATACAAGGCATGGAGCTTGTCATGGTCAAAGGATTCTAATTCTGTATGGCTATAGAAAAAGGTTCTGGCTAAAAGCAGTGAGACATGATGGATAGAGACGTCTTACTGGGGATGTAACCAGTAGAGAGAAATCAGTACTCATAAAATTAGCATTGTAACAAGTTCTCTCTGGGCAAGTTGAGAAAGAATAGTTAGGCCTGAAACAGGCCACCTGACATCCCTTAGGAAGCCCAAAGAGACCTGGTGACAGGTTGTTAATTCCTGAGCTAGCACAGCATCAGAGTTCAAATGAGAGAGTGGACAACGAAGGCATGGAGGACTAGAACCAGCAGAACTTCAAAATGAATAACACGGGAAGCAAGGGAGCCAGATAAACGCTGCAATGGCCCCAGTCTCCTAGACTGAGCTGAGTAGGAGAGCGGTTCCCTTCGATGACGGAGCAATGTCATATTTAAAAGGTAGGTTGACTGGGAAGGGATGTCCAGATTTTAACTGTACAAGCTTGACAGAACGCTCATTTAAATAGTCATGGATATGGAGTAGATTATTTAAAATGAGCCTCGGTGTCAAAAACTGAGGTCAGACTCAAGATCTGAGCACTGTTGGTGGTTAACCTAGGCATGTGTCATAGGAGAACCCCAAGAGAATGTCCGGTTCAGAATAAGGGTGAGGTGAACACTTCAGGCAATGTGAGTATTTGAGGAAGAGGTGGAGAAAGAGGAACTCATTCCTGAGGGTAAGGCTGAGTTCCCTGACAGATGGGAGGAGGAAAGAGCGGGCACAGTCTCAATAGTACAGAAGGGATGTGAGTGTGTCTGGGAGGAGTCTTACACCAGGCTGCTCCACCTCTTGTCTCTAAATCAACTATTATAAAAGTGCTGGGGAGATGGCTCGGTGGCGAAAAGTACTGGTGCCCAAGCACGCGGGCCTGGGTGCACCCAAATTCAACCCCCCAAATGCCCACGTAAATGGCTGGGCATGGTCACACACCCCAGTTTTGCAGGAGATGAAGACTAGAGAATCTCTAGAGCTGGCTGACTCCAAAGAACATGGTGAGAATGGCTGTTCTAGGGCTGGAGAGACGGCTTAGCGGTTAAGACACTTGTCTGCAAAACCAAAGGACCCCAGATCGATTCCCCGAGAATCACAAAAGCCAGAGGCACAAGGTGGCGCATGTGTCTGCAGCTCGTCTGCAGTGGCTGGAGACCCTGGCACACACAATCATTCTCTCTCTCTCTCTCTTTCTCTCTCTCTCTCTCTCAAATAAATACATAAAAGTAAAATTATTTAAAAATAAATAAATATAATATGACAGCTCTGGGTTGAGTGAAAGGCCAATTAACGAAAAGAGGAAGACAACTTGTATTTTGCATGTTTGTGCACAGGGCTGTCACATGTGCGAACGTACATGCATAACACAGAGCGTACACACACACACACACACACACGTCACAGCATATATATTCTACACACATACATATACACAGTGCATGCATGCAGGCAAGCACACTTGCCAAAAAATACAGATGGGATGCCAAAACTGTAATTACCTTATGAAAGAAGCTCAGTGGTCAATAAACTTCACCAAATCCCAGAATGTGCCAACTAGCAAAATTCATTTTAATGGATCTTAGCGTCACCGAATCCTTGGCAACCCGGAGCAAAGACAGCTCTGTCCTTGGCTGCGTGTTTTCCTGCCGCAGCCTAGACCCTTTCCACCAGTGCATCCTTCCTGCTCTCTGTTTTCCATATTCATGTCTGGAAGGCTGCTCAGAAAGCCTCCCATTCCCACCTGGGATTAACTGGTGAGGGCCTGAAGAAGATGAGGGTAGGCTCCCCAGTCCTAGGGAGTGACGACTGTGGTGGAGGAGCTGAGGCGGGAGTCTCGGGAGACACATGCTCTGTGGATTCCTGAGTTCCATGTGCTGCAGCCAGGTAGCAAGCATCAGGTAAAGAGCAGCAGAGCCCCAGACAGGGTCTCTCTAACGTCTTCAGCAGATGTGCTGCGGCTGGAAGTGGCGCTATGAGCCCTGGTCCAAATTCTAGAAGAGCATCTGAGATGGTTTGTGTGGTTGTAGGAACAAGTGGTTAGATAGAGTCACCAAGGAGACTATATCTACCCGATTTGATGACAAACAAATCCTACAATTACAGTCTAGAGGGGAAAAACTCAACTAGAGTATTTCAAAAGATATGGTGACATTTTAAAAAGTAAATAATGGCTGGGGACATGGCTCAGCAATTGAAAGCTCTTGCTTACAAAACCTGCTAGCCCCAGTTCAATTCCCCAGTATCCACAAAAAGCCAAGAAGCTCTGGTGTGTGTTCTCTCTCTCTCTCTCTCTTTCTCTCTCTCTGTCTCTTTCACTCTCTCCCTCCCTCCCTCCCTCTTTCTCACTCACTCAAATAAACAATAAAACTACTTCAACTGAATAAGAAGTAAAGAAATCCTGAAGTTTTAGAGAAAGAATGAGGTCTTGAACGGTCACAGCTGCTTTGGCCCTCACTGAAATGATGCAGGATGCAATGAAGTAAAAAATGGAAGATGAAATCACACAGCAGGAATATGGTGAAAGGGCACTGTTGGGAACACAGGCAGAAATGCAAAAGAAGCACTACGAGGTCATTAGCAATTGGAGGGACCAAAAATGGCAGAGAAAAGCTTCAGAACTCCATTAAAAGTAATGAAGAATAAGATCAAATACAGATTTTGGAACCATCAATGTAGAGAACAAATGTTAAGAGCTGTCCCAAAAAGTGGCAGAAAAGGGAAAATTCTAAACTTAAACTGACATGGACAGCTTATATGGAAGAAAAGTGAATGCACATCTTTTCTTTATATGCAATCAAAGTTCAGAGACATAAGGGGGGATCTTAAACTACAAAAGCTTAAGAGATTAATGAAGGGAAAATAGATCCTAGAATTTCCTTGTGAAATTCTTTAAAGTTAAAGAACAAAAAGCAGCTTAGCTTGCCCACAAGGTCATCAGTGGGCTGAACTCAGACCTCCCTGCACCCATGTTAAATGGTGAGACACAGTGGAATAATATCAATAGATCTTACAGAGAAAAAGGTTTTAGCCTCAACATTTCTACTCACGGGCAGGAAATCATTCATGTGAAAATGCAATAGAAAGGCATTTTGCAGATGCGAAAAGATGCTAAGATACCACCCACTTATCAGACCTGGAAAGATTAATAGAAATTTAAAAGGTATTAAAGAAACCCAGTGGAATTCAAAATATTAACATACACTGTCTAGTTCACAATAACCAGAAAATGAGGGAACACGTCATCAGTCTTACCCTTATTGAAAGTGTGACAGGAAGGCTGTCCGCTGATGTTTCACTTGGGTTATAGTTTGATGCCAGGTCCCTTAGGAAGTATGGCTTCAAAATATATCCAGCACCACCATTATCCAAAAATTTGCCATTTTGTAAGTCCATGGGCAATCCAGGGGTCTGGAAATTTAAGGCCACTGTGAGAAAGGAATGTTTTGAGATTGTCAGAAAATAAGGAGGATACTTTTAAAAAGTCAGTTCAATGACTAGCTGAAACCTAACCACTGAGAACCTATCTCCACATGATCAATGAATATTTTAGCCTTAGACTTCATGGCTTTTAACCATTTTCTTCCTTCCATGTCTACATTTACATGGATTTGTGAGCTGTAGCTGTAGTTTATTGAATCAATAAATTAAATTGCTATGTATGTGTGGTTATTGCTGTTATTTTTGTTTGTATTTTTAAGACAGTCTCATGTAGCCCAGGGTAACCTCAAACTCACTATGTAGCCAAAGGTAACTTTAAAACCCTGATCCTCCTAACTCCACCTCTTGAGGGCTGGAATTATAGGCATGCACTACCACACCAGGTTACTACACAGTTTTGGACAAGGAAATCCGAAATGCCACACAGTATAGGTTACAGTAAAGCAATGCATGCACCAGGTAACAGTCAATGAATTTCAAAGGCAAGAAAATATTTAAATGCAGGACAAGAAGACCTCAACTTTATGACAAATGTCCAGGTCCAAGAGATAAACTTGTCACTTAAAGAAAAAGACAGAAACAAGCAGAGCTCTCCTCATTGAAACATGGAGGCTCCTCAATAAAGAGTGGTAAACAGCCCCTATATGCATAGCTGCCTTCCCCAAGCCCTCCACTTCCCTCACAGCCCCACTGCCCCTCTTCTCAGGCCTACAATCTCATAAGAGCCAGGAGATGATTGAACTTAGCCTCCTGGTCCCTATCTCCCCACTTACACTGATCTTCTCCAATATGTGCAGGAAAACCTTCAATTTTTGAGACCAGTGATTTACCATTAATATCTGGCCTTCCATCCTCGGAGCCAAAACCTCTTTATAGGAAGACAATGCATTTTCCATTAATTCATGCAATGAACTCATTTCAACTTACTTTTGCAAATAACTCATGATCCCATATAACATACCCATTTGACAGCCTAGATTCCAAAATTCTTGAGGATTAAAATTGGAAGAGTCTGCTCTTGTCATTTTGGGATATACTCTGGTAATGAACTTCTTGGTGTGAAAAAGAAACTCATGAACTAAAAAATATAAAATAGAACACTGTGAAAGATTTGTAATCAATGAGATAAGGAACAACTTCTATATATTCCTTATGCATTGGATAATTCTACAGTAGTATCAATAATACTGATCTATTACACCTTGGAAATAAATTTGTAATGCATAAAAGAATGAATTTTATAAATGTATGTTCATAGTATATGTCACCTTCATTTTTGCACACTAAAATTACTTTCACTTTAATATGAGAATATATAAAATTCCAAAATAACTAATGTTCATTTTTTAAAAACAAGAGTAGCATTTTGACTGATTTTTTTTAAACTTTGTTTTCCATGTATTCACATGTAAGTCAAATGAAGCTACAGAATTCTAGTTAAATTAATTGATTGAAAATGTTACAAGTTTATAGGGTCAAAGGGCTCCTCAAGTTGTCTTCTTCAGTTCCCAGTTCCATACCCCAGTACCTTCCTTCCAACTTCATTCAATCTTTGTTATAATCCTCCTCTGAAAATCTCACTGCCTCCCAATGCTTTTATCTCTACTTTCTCCTTACTGAGACAATATCTATATACTTGTACTCTATATATATATATATATATATATATATATATATATATATATATACACAAATATACATGTGTATGCTCTGTATGTATTCTGTATATTTCTGCATGCTTGTCTTAGATTTTTAAACACAGACCTTGTGTTTCTTCTTTCACTAGACATATCCTGTTCCCACAACCACTGCTGATAGTACTGTGTCCCATCATGGGAAAAAGTGTGTGTGTGTGTGTGTGTGTGTGTGTGTGTGTGTGCGCGCGCGCATGTGTTTCTTGGATTGGTAGGATTGAGGAACAAGTCCACTTTAATTGCTGAGCCACCTCCCCACAGCTTTTCTAAATAATATCCTTTAAGAAGCATTGTCGATTTAAAAATTACAGTTAAGTACAATTTTTTAAAGAGTGCATGCCCCTTGAGAGAATTATTTTGAAATCACTCATGTATAAATGGGCACAGATGATCGTGTTTTCTCCTCCAGGCCTAAAAAGAAGTTGGTCCTTGGGCACAAAGCATATGCTCTGGGCTCTAGTGCTTCCCGTCAATGAGGTAATATCCTACTGGACATTGTCACTGAAGTGTCTGTGATGAGTCATTTTTGTTGTCAATTTAATTATATTAAGAGATTGCCAGTGCATTGTTGGAGCACACTTTTGTGTGTGTCTGAGGGTGTGTTTCCAGAGAGAGATGACTGAAGAAAGACACCCTGGATGTGGATAGCACTTGAAGTGGGGTATTAGACTCAATAAAAAGGGGCGAAAGAAAAATAGACTCCAGCATCCATTGCTCCTGCTTCCTGATCCAGAAATGTCAGCCAGTCACTTCCGCATGCTCTGGTCACAATGAAGTCATCTGCTACCAGGCCTTCCTAGCTATGGTGAACTTTGTCTCCTGAACATATAAGCCAGAATAAATCCTTCCTCTCTTAACTTGCTTCTTGTAAGACATGTGTTCACAGCAATGAGAAAAGTAGCTAGCACAGTTCTGTAACAAAATGTGATTTTTGTGGTTTATAGAGTTACCTTGAACACTACTACAAATGTACTTCATGTTCAGTTTAGAAATATGAGGATGTCGGGCTGGAGGGATGGCTTAGCAGTTAAGGTGCTTGCCTGCAAAGCCAAAGGACCCAGGTTCAATTCCCCAGGACCCACATTAGCCAGATGCACACAAGGGGATGCATGCATCTGGAGTTTGTTTTCAGTGGCTGGAAGCCCTGGCACGCCCATATTCTTTCTCTCTCTCTCTCTCTCCCTCTCCCTCTCCCTCTCCCTCTTCCTCTCTCTCTCTCTCCTCCCCTCTCTGTCTGACTCTATTTATTTATTTAAAAATAAATAAATAAATAGATATATGAGGAAATGAAAAGGAAAACTATGTATAATCTAATCAATTAAGAGTCACTGATGAATATGTGTGTGTGTGTATATACATGTATATATTCCTTCCATTTTTTTCTATCTATATGCTAATTTTCATATTGGATCATATTGTTTATTCTCTTAGAAACTGTAATTTTGTTGTAAATTAGGATGGGAGAATCATTACTTCTCCATCAACCACATTATTTTACTGGTGTGTATTTTGTGTTTGTAATCATGCTAGGTGTCTTTGCAGTTAAATGTCGGCCAGTGTAGCCATTTAGTGTTCTCATCTTTTAGCACGAGGCTAATGCTCTGCACACTTCTAAAGCTGATGGTGTTACTTTTTTTATGTCTCTACTTATCTCTACCTATGTTTGCATGTCTTTCATATACTGAAATTGGGAGAACAGTAACTACTCTTGCTATGCCTGAAGTCTTGCTCTCATAAAGCCACAAAAGTTACCCAGTAGCTTGGGGAACAGAGACAAGTTAGTCAAGCAGATTCACCTTACAGTAAGAAACACGACCAAACACACAAGCACACGCTCATACGTGCATCTCACTGTTTCACTCCTCTGTTCTATTCCGTGCCATTTCATTCCTCTTGACACAACGCTACCTTATTCTATTATCTTACCTGTCATCTAGACCTACTGAACTGATTTATTTTGGTTTTTATTATTTTTTAAAGGTCGTAGAAGTACCCATGGTCTTTCCTAATAGGCAGTTTAAGAGTGTGGGCTACGGGACTGTGCAAAATCATTGGGGTGTCAGTGGTTTCCACAGCGAGGTTAACCAATAAGGGTGTCTGCCCTTCCCAACAGCTTCCTCCCTCAGGTCTGGTGCTGGTTTTCCTGCAGTATTGTTTCTGTACATGATGGTAGATTGTTGGCATCTTTTAAAAGTATTTTGAGAATGACCTAACTGTTACTGATACATTCTTTTCAGTCTGGGATATTCCCCACTCTATGAAAAGCAGATGGAAGGGTCTGCTTCCCATTCTCTTTCCTCAGTCTCATTCATCTCAGAGGCGTTACCAAGCAGAAGAGACCCATTGGACTCAGCGTCAGAGGGCAGCTACACGTTGCAGGGGCAGGTGTTGGCTCTGAAGGGGTGTGGTGGCCAAGCACTCTGCCAAGCCAGCAGGCAGCCCAGTGGGGTGCCAATCCTGCCCCCTGTATCCCACCTATTTCTTACACATAGAGCCTCCAAGTCTACTTAACTCTACCTCTTCAATGCCTGTTGGACCCAAAAGCCAGCCCTGTCTCCGTTCTCACTGACCTTCAACTTCCCACTCGCTCCTTCCTGCCTCGGTCCTGCCCTTTGGCTTGCTGTCAGAGGCAGCCTTTGGGAACATGCACGCCTCTGAGGCAGTGGTCTCCTCATAATTACGTTTGATCCTAGGAAATTGCCCATGCTCAGCCTGCCTCTGCAGCCCGGTCACTCAGAGCTCTTCAATAGAAACTGCCCATCACCATCCACCCACAGGAGCGTACACACTGGACATTCTCAGTCGACATGCCGTGACTGAAGAGAAGGCAAGTAACACGAAAGTTCCACAAAATAAAACCATGTTCCTTGCAACCCATAACCCCTTGCTAAATTGTGTTAAAGACATTGAAATGTTATGAGAACAATTCATATCACAAATATCAGTGACCCAGGTTAACACCTTAGCAGTGAACTGAGCTGATTTCAACACTTGGTCAGTTTGAATCATAAGAATTTACCTCTCATTTTGGAAAGTTTTCGGGCTTGTGACTCCCCAATAGAGTTATTCTCATTAAATTGCTGATACAGTCTTGAGTGCTGAAAATTTATGAATTTTTCAGCCTTCGTGTAAATGACAAGGTCAGATAGAGCCATGGCTATTTTCAACTTCCTGGTCTAAAAATAAAATGCAACAATTTCACATTTTTATACTAATCACTGGAAAAATTCTTTTTCTACTAAAGAAAATATGCTTTTAAATGTTCATTTTAATTATTTTCATAAGCTTATCAAAACTAGATTAAGTCAATGTGACCATCTTTTATGACTGTAGTACTTAATGACAATATGAGCTACCTTATATAAGTTTAAAATCCCTATTAATATAAGTATTGAGAACAACAATTATTAATTTTGCAAAAGATACCAGCTTATGCTGACAAATTTTGCAAGTTTATGAATTTTAGCCATATTTCCAGCTTGATCCAGCATTGCAGAATAAGTTCTATGATGTTGTAAACTTCAGTCTTCCATGTCCCCACATCTCCTCCTCTGCACTTCACTAAGCACCAGCCTGGAGGTGGACCAGGAAAACAACCTTGGCTAATGTACACTGCGTGGATTTCTTTTATTTAATAACAAATAGGCTAAGTGGTCACACAGCGTAAGAGGTTTCCTCACGGCATACGTATACATCATTGCACTTTCTCCTTGTTCTGCTCCCTCTTCCCCTGCCCTTCCCTGTCCCTCTCCAACTTTTGCTGGACCTCTCCCTCCAGCCAATTAGTCTCTCTTCCCTTCAGCTTTCATGCCATGCAATCCATTACCGTTGATGATACCCTCCCCACTCAGGCCTCTTTCAACTTACATTCTCTACAGAGATACACAGGTACGGAAATGTACTTAACTCTCGATTCCCATATGAAAAAGAAAATGCAATGTGTGTATTTCCCTGTGTGCTTATTTCACATAATATAATGATCTCTGGCTCAAAAGAAGTAGGTGGCAAGAAGTAATAAAGACAAGGGCAGAAATTAATGAAATAGAGAATAATACATAAAATGAATCAAACGGAAAGCTAATTCTTTGAAAAAAAGAAAAAGTGAACAAGATTGGCAAACCCCTAACCAAAAGAACCAAAAAATTAAAAGGAAAGAAAGAGAGAAAGAGAAGACCGAAATGAATAAAATTATGGATGAAAACAGGGACATTACAACAGATTCCAATGACATTCAGAGGATTATTAGGGAATATTGTGAAGACTTATACTCCAGATAAGTGCGAAATCTAGACAAAATGGATACATTCCTAGACAAATACCACACCAATGTGTTCAAATTAGAATCAAGCTAGTGAGGCGGGGTGGGTATGGGTGGTCAGGCCTTTAATCCCAGCACTCAAGATGTTGAGGCAGAAGGATTGTGGGAGTTGAAGTCCAGTCTAGGATAGAGTGAGTTTCAGGTCAGCCTACTCAAGAGCGAGAACCTGCCTCAAAGCAACAATAATTTTTAAAACTAATAAAATAAAAAAATCAAACTGGCTCATCAGAGCTGATCATAATCTCAGCATCAGCAATGGATCCAGAGCTGGACACCTAACCAGATATTAGGTATATAAAACATCCCTGCGCTTTCCTAAGAGACAGATAAGGATTCCACAGTAGTTATGAGAAGGAATAAAGCTAAATTTTTGCACCAGCCTTGCCCCACATGGAGAAAGTGGGGGCAAAACCGGGAGAAAGTCCCTGTCTACCTTGCTTGAGACACAACATCAACTAAAATTCCTTTCCCTGAACCTTTAACCCATAGACCAGTTAATTTCCAGCTATTTAAACCATCTGCATTGTCACACACAAGTTAATGTGTCTCCTTTTAACATACCAATGCACAGATACATATCATGCTGTATATATGGAAAGTCATTGTTTTCTGTCTCTACTAAAGCAGGAAAAAGTGATGTGATCTCCGTTTCTTTTGAACTCTGCACAGAGCCTACTACGTAAGAGCATGTAATATTGTCAACTAGGAGTGAAACTATTTGAGTGAATCCTAACAGGAAGAGAGATAGCTTTTCTTACCCACTGACAACTCTTTTCAAAGTAAAATTTAAGTATGAGAGTTGTTGCATAAGGAGGAAAAACACTTCTCCTCTTAGGAAGGTTTTCAACTCTCTGCAATAAGGAAATCAGAAAAAATTTGGATCACTTGTAAGATTTCTACCAAAGACCACCTCACCTTTTTCCTGAAAAGCACTATTCCCACTGTCTTTTGGAACTCCGTTTCCTTTTCCTGTTTGATTCTCAACAGAAAACTGTCGCGCGTTTCTGGTTCTTTCCATTCCTCTTCCTCCTCTTCCGGTTCCAGTACCTCTTCCTCAAACTCACCCACAAGGCCGTGCTTATCAGAATCTTTCCTTGCATGCGTTTCCTTTAGGGTCCCTATTTTCTTATTTTTGACTAATATTTTGAACTTTAGTGCCTGTAGAGACAATTGGAAACAGAGATATAGTGCCACATTTGCAGGTAAGTTTGCACTGCCAACTTGAAAACCATCCGATCATATGCTCAAGTGACCTGCAACCGTCAGATATGCGAGGACTCATCTTTTCCCAAAACCCTATTCATGCTCATTAAAACCAGTAATATTCTAATATTGATCATAAGTAACCGCAAAATAAGCCTGGTAGTGGAACTCAGTGTAGAACATCTTTTTTACATTCCACAAACTGGTACTACTTGATAAATTTGAAATATATGCCATATATATATATATATATATATATATATATATATATATATATGCACATATGTATATGTTCTAACACACACATATATGCTGAAATACTTATCAAATTATTGAAGTTAGAATGTTGAATTGAAGTTAGAACAACTTCTGGTACTACATTTTTCAGGCAAACGTTTTCTTTTCTCTTTTTTTTTTTCCTTTGGTTCTTCGAGGTAGGGTCTCACTCTAGTTCAGACTGACCTGTAATTCACTATATATTCTCAGGGTGTCCTCGCACTCATGGTGATCCTCCTGCCTCTGCCTGCCCAGTGCTGGGATTAAAGGTGTGGTGGCGCAAACGTTGTCTTATCCCACAATAAAACACATTAGATGAGATCAGGTATGTAAAAATGCCCATCAGAGTGCCTAGCATAGCATAGACCGCTGATGGTTTGGACTAGGTGTCCCCCACAAACTCAGTGTTATGTGGCCCCTGCTGGCAGCAGCTCTGGAGCCCGAGCTTTGCAGGAAGAGGTGTGTCCCTGGACGAGGACCTTGAAGTCTATCAACTCCCAGTTTGCCAGTGTCGGGTGGCACAGTGTCTTGGAGCTGTTGTCCACCTGATGTTGTCCAGCACATGATGCGCAGGCTCTTTTATCCCACCACCGTGGACCTTCTGCTATGTCTGTAAGCCAGAATGACCCCTTCCTCCCATCAGTGGCTTGGGATCAGCGATGAGAAGGGAACTGCTGCATCGTGTTAAAGATGCACAAAGCCTCCTTAACTCTTCTCAGCAAGGGTTCGCCTAGTATTTCCTGTCCATGCAAATCAGAGCAGGGCAAGTGTGCCGTCACTGGGGAGGATCACTCACCCTAAAGCCACAGCCTTTTTTGTGCTAGTTGTTCATTAGTTTACCCGCACCCGTCCAGAACTTCCTATTTGGCAGACACACAGGTAGGGCTTCGTATGTTAAAGAAGATGCTGAGAGCTGGGGTCTGAAATACAGTTCTTTCCCTCAAGCAGTTTTGCGGCTTCCTTCCCTTCACTCATCTCGGATCTTGGGCCTTCCTGTCTTGGGTGAGGAACCCTTCTCTTACTCTCTAACACAGAGTGGACAAAAACGGGCTCTGTCACCACAGGCCAAAGGGGTCCTTAGGGGTGCTTGTTAAAGAGACAAAGTCCTGGGATGCACTTTGTAGTGAAGGAGTGGGAATCTTAGCTGTGAGGCTGGACCGTGTCCTCTCTATCAAGTCTCACACTGGAGACTGAACACGGTGTGAGAAAGCGACTGCATCTCTAACTCCTCATTCACTCTCCAGAAACCATCTGCTTGCTTCAGTGTGAAAGCCAAAACTTCAATGAAAACATCACATCCAACACTCAGGCCGTGCTGAGAAACGGGCAGTATTATGTGTGGAGGAAATCAGTATGTTCAGAAGTATTAAAATTTCCGGAATTAGACCATGACTCTGATGTTTAATCTTTGATCCAGCATTTAATCTGTGCCCAGCATTCTGCACAAATCTCGGAATATTTTTGTCACAATTGAACATATTTAGTCTGTGAGCATTACTTTTTAACGTGTGTGTGGAGTGAATGAGTACTTGTGTGCTTGTAGGCTACATGTATGTGCAAGTTCATGTGTGTGTGGATGCCAGAGGTCAACATCAGGTGTCTTCCTCAGTCACTCTCCATGTTCCTTTTTTTTTAAACAAGTTTTTTTTTTATTTCTTTTTGTTGTTGTTCATTTTTATTTATTTATTTGAGAGTGACAGAGAGAGAGGGAGAGAAAGAGGCAGATAGAGAGGGAATGGCGCACCAGGGCTTCCAGCCACTGCAAATGAACTCCAGACACACACGCACCCTTGTGCATCTGGCTAACGTGGGTCCTGGGGAATTGAGTCTTGAACCGGGATCCTTAGGCTTCACAGGCAAGCGCTTAACCACTAAGCCATCTCTCCAGCCCCATCCACATTAGTTTTTGATACAATGTCTTCCACTAAACTTAACAGCGCACCGATTGGGCTACACAAGTTAGCAGAAACCCCATGGGATCCTCCTGTCTCTGTCTCCCCAGCTGGGAATAACAGAAACATAGAGCTGAGGATCCAAACTCAAGTCCTCACGCTTTCCCAGCAAGCACTTTACCCACAGCCATTTTCCCAGCTCCAGTGAGCATTCTTGTGAGATAAGAGTCATGACTTATTTTCACTTATCAAATAATCTGTTTTGCCTGTCTCCAATCTATCATGAGCCCCATACTTCTTATCGCCAATGTTAAGTGGCTTCCATTTGAAATTTCTCACTCATTTAAAAAAAAAATAAAGACAAAACTGGGCATGGTAGTGCATGCCTTTAATCCCAGCACTCGGGAGAGAGAGGTAGGAGGATCGCTGTGAGTTCAAGGCCACCCTGAGACACATAGTGAATTCCAGGTCAGCCTGGACTAGAGTGAGACTCTATGTTGAAAAACCAAAAATAAATAAATAAATAAATAAATATAGAAATATTCAAATATTATTTAAAAATACGACTCTAGTACCAAAACCAAAGCTATACCAAGATTAAAGTATTGATTGCTCAACAATCGTACTGAAAGATAAAATTGTTCATTTATCATCAGTTGGCATTTGAGGTAATGGGCCAGCCAAGGAAACCAAGAAGTGGTCAGAGAGGAATGCAGAAAGCCTGAAGAACTTGCTGGAACAGAAGAAAGTTTCCAGGAGAGAACGGAAGAATCCTGGACACTGCGGGTCAGGGGAAGAGGAAAGCCCAGCCCACTTGGCTGTGTCATAGGAAGGCCTGTGATGATCCCAATAAGCAGTCACTGCCGAGCAAGTGGAAAAGGAAGTCAGACCGTGGGTCTTAAGAAGAGGGGAAGGTAGAAATTTGGAGTGTGAGAGAGAGAATGACCAGAAAAATAGCTGGAGAGGCAGTGACACTCTGATGTCAGAGGTAGAAAGGTAGAAGACTTCTTCAAACCAGATACTTGATATATTTCAATGAAGAAGAAAAGGGGTCCTAGGGATGTGGTGGGAACAGACTTCAAAAGAAGGAAGGTGGCGCTGCGGAGACGGATCAGTGATTAAAATTGCTTGTTCTGTAAGCCTGCCAGTGAAAGTTGGGATCCCTGGCACTGACCATGGATCTTTAGCACCTACATGCACCTGGATGCGAAGGCACAAAAGTGGCACAAACTTCTGTCATCCTCATGTGCCAACAGAAATGGATGGCAGAGCCAGAAGAGTCCCAAAGTTTGCAGAGCCAGCTGGACTGGCCTTCTCAGAGGCAAAAACAATGAGACCCTGTCTCAAAACAAGGTGGAAGGAAGACTCCACACCACAAGGTTTTCCACTGATCCTCATATGCACTCATACCCACACACATTGATATACACCATCCCCACATCCCCACACACAATCTCTCTCTCTCTCTCTCTCTCTCTCTCTCTCTCTCACACACACACACACACACACACACACCTATTTTTAAAGGGGATATTGTAGTCAGTTTACAAGTAGCTGGGATGAACCCCCTAACCAGACACAGTCTAGAAGAAGGGATCTATTTCAAGCTGACAGATCCAAGAGGAAGTTGCATCAATAGCAGAAAAAACTGCTTCCATATATCTAAGCAAAGAAAAACTGCAGCATGTAAAAACATCATCACTAGCACACATCAAAAAGCAGCAAACACAAGGGCTGGAGAGATGGCTTAGTGGTTAAGGCACTTGCCTATGAAGCCTAAGGACCCAGGTTCGATTCCCCAGGACTCATGTAAGCCAGATGCACAAGGGGCACATGCGTCTGGAATTCATTTGCAACAGCTGGCGGCCCTGGCTCACTCTCTTTCTTTCTTTCTCCCTCTCTCCCTCCTTGCCTATTTCTCTCTCTCCCAAATAAATAAATAAAAGTAATTTTAAAAAAAAGCAGCAAACACAAAATGGCAGAGCTCAGACTGCTCTGCATGCCTTTGGGCTGGAAATGAAACCTGCCCCGAAGCCCCCATCCCTACACACTGGACCCCACGATCTGCCCCAGTGACACCTCCTCCAGCCAGGGGACTGGAGAGCCACGTTACAAGTTTCAATAAAGCCCCTGAGTCTATAGGGGGCACAAACACTCAGACTACCACAGGGGGGGAATTTGTTTCCCCCTCTTTCTCCAACTTTTGCCTCCACAACATACGAAATCCCTGGGGGCTCCCTGACTGCCTTGAAGGTGTGGCGCCGTGAAGTAGGGCACACGATCACATACAGGCTTTTCCATCGATTGCTCTGCACTTTTTGTTTTTTTTGTTACATATTCTCTTTATCTGCCGACTTCCTGGTGAGAACATTACCTAGGCAACTCGTGACAAAGATGGTTTTCTGTGAGTAATCAAGTGTTCGCCTTGGGTGAAAAGGACAGCGACATGTTTGGGATTTTTCCCCTTCACCTGACAACATGCTGTACCTCTGGGGAAGGCAGTCTGTCCTGATAATCATCAAGCACATCTGAAAGCAGGGACTCTCCGAAGGTGGTGTGCAGGATGTCTGCCATCACTTCCTGCTGGGACGGGGAGCAGTGGTTCTCTAAGGATAATACCACCGGGTACTCGGATGTCTAAAAAAAAAGAAAAGAAAAAGGAAAGTGAGCCGTTGCTATGGTTACTCATCAGAACTCAAATATTTTTAATGCAAACCATCTAAGCATTTTATTTTTAAACCCACTTCTGATGCTTAATACCTTTGCAAAGCAATTCAATGTTCTTTATGGTTCTTTTGCATTTGAGAAGACCAGGGCTTTTAAAATATTTTATTTTTATTTATTTGAGAGCGATAGAAAGAGGGAGAGAGAGAAAAAAATGGGCATGCAGGGCCTCCAGCTACTGCAAACAAACTCCAGATGCATGCACCTCCTTATCCATCTGTCTTACATGGGTCCTGGGGAATTGAACCTGGGTCCTTTGGCTTTGCAGGCAAGCGCCTTAACCACTAAGCCATCTCTCCAGCCCCCAAGACCAGGGCTTTTTAAATGTGTATGAAGGATTGGAGAGACGGCTTAGCAGTTAAGCACTTGCTTATATGTGAAACCTATGGGCCCTGGTTCGAGGCTTGATTCCCCAGTACCCATGTAAGCCAGATGCTCAAGGTGGCCAAACCCACAAGGTGACACAAGCACACAAGGTCACACTTGCACACAAGGTGGAGCACATGTCTGGAGTTCGAGTGCAGTGGCTGGAGTCCCTAGCATGCCAGCTCGCTCTCTCTCTCTCTCATAGAAAAATAAAATAAAAAAATAAAAGGCCTGCTAGGGATGGGGCTTACTGGTAGAGGAATTACCTAACATCCCTAGGTTCAATTGCCACTAGTCTCCTTCCAAAATACGTATGTCATCATAGAAATTATCTGCTTATAGTCTTTTGCAATAAAATAACTTGCCTAGGATAGTCTGTGTGCTGAGAGACCCTAAAAGATGCATGAGTTCCCAGGCTGGCATGACTGGGAATTAGTGAAAACTTTAAGAGGTGGGACCGAACTGACACTTTTCCAGTCATTGGGGCACATTCATATGGAACACAATGGAACTCTTGTTTCTGCCCTTCAGGTTTCTTCTACTGCCCACTCGGCCACGGCGCCACTGCCACATCCCACTCCCAGTGGATCGGGATTGAGCTGCTCAAATCATGAGACAAAGTAAACCTTTTCTCTTTTGAAGCTGATCACCTCAGATGTTTGTCACGGTAATGGGAAGCTGACCAACATCGTGCCAAAGAAGACTTCCATGCTTTATTGTTGATGTGTGTGTATGTGTGTGTGTGTGTGTGTGTATGTGAGTGAGAGAGAGAACATGTGCGTGTGCATGTGTGTGTGTGTGTGTGTGTGTTCAAACATGAAGGAAAACCCTGAGCACAGAGTCAAGAGAAATATTAATTCTCTACTTTTCCAGTTGTAAGTCCTACAAGTGAAAACACATTGTGAAATCAGAGTAGAGGTAAACTCATTTCCAGCTTTTAATTAAAAAGATATTTACATTGACCTAATTGAACAAAGATATTTCTTTGCTCTTTGCCTCCACTATAGCTTTTCCACAAGTACAAAACCAAACTCATTTAATGGCAGACAGAGAGAGACAGAATGGGCACCTCAGGGCTTCCAGCCACTGCAAATGAACTCTAGATACATGTGTCACCTTGTGCATCTGGCTTATGTAGGAACTGGATCCTTAGGCTTCCAGGCAAGAACCTTAACCACTAAGTCATGTCTCCAGCCCATTAGCTGTTGTGGTTGTTTGTTTGTTTGTTTGTTTTATAACGTTAGAGTCTTATTCTAGCCCAGGCTGACCTGGAATTCACTATGTAGTCTCAGAGTGGCCTCAAACTCACAGTGATCCTCCTACCTCTGCCTTCTGGGCACTGGGATTAAAGATGTGCGCCACCATGCCCAGCTTTTTTTTAACATTTTTATTGACAATTTTCATACATGAAAATGTAATTTGATCATAACCCTCTCCCATGACTTCTTTTATTCTCCATCTCCATCCCCTTCCACTGAATCCTTCTTTCCAACTCATCCCTCTTCTATTTTGATGACTTTGGGTGTGAGGGAGACTCCTCTGTCATCCATGTCAAAATGATGATGAGCTCAATATTGTGCAGGTCTTATGGTTGTAAAGGCATTCACTGTGAGATTATGAAGAAACTGTCATGTGCCAGGCATGGTGGCGCATGCCTTTAATCCCAGTACTCAGGAGGCAGAGGTAGGAGGATTGCCATGAATTCGAGATCACCCTGAGAGTACATAGTGAATTCCAAGTCAGCCCAAGCTAGAATGACACCCTACCTTGAAAAACCAAAAAATAAAAAATAAAAATAAAAAAATAAAAATGCATGTCCAAAAGATAGTGTACCCAAAGTGCGCCACCATATTCTCTGGCTCTTACATTCTTTGTGCTACCTCTTTCATGGCTAGGAATGTATAGGCCCCAGGAGGGAAGCCACTACTTTTGTTGGACTAAATATTATTGTGTCCATCAAATTTCCCTCTAAATATTTATATTATGTTTATGCCCCAAGATTCAAGCTTCTGACACCTTTGGTCACAGAAGCCTCTTTGCAGATGGCAGTGACTAGTGGGGAGACTCAAAGCAGATGATTTTACTTCGCAGTTTTCAGTTTGGATACCTTGAATTTTTTTTTCTTGTGTAACTGTTCATCTGATGTTCTTGGAGTGTTAGAAGCTGTAGCTTTTTATATCCTTGCAAAGGACTCTGAATTTTAAGATTGTCTCTATTTCCATGTATTTTTCCAGCTACCCTAAATTAAGTGAGGGATGTAACCATGCAACATTTGGGGAAGAGCACTCCATACATTGGAATAACGAGTGCAAAGGCTTTGAGATGTGTCTGAAAAAAAAGACTGAGGGAACAAGAGACAAAGTGGAAGGAGAGAGAGAGAAAGAAAGAGACAAAGAGAGACTTGTTGTGGACTCACCTTGTGAGTCATGGATGAGTCCTTAGCTTTTATTTTGAAGCCTTTTAGATATGTATATAACCTGACTTCCCAACTCTGCTGTGTGTGTTCACTGAGACTAAAAGAGAGTTAGAAGAAACACCAGAGGGAGCAGGCCATGTGAGAGGCGGGGGTGGTTGACCAGGAAAAAGAAGGAATCAAGTTCGGAGTATATTTTGAGAATAGAACGAAGATGATCTGCTGAAGAACTGGCTTAGAGGAGAAGAGTGAAGGTGGACAGCAGTGGCATTAAGCATATGAAAGTCGCCATCGGCTGAGAGAGGGGAGGTCACACAAAAGTAGGACTGAGGGAAAGAGGATGCTAGAGCTCAGTCCGAATATGTTCCACAAGATATTTAACATTTAACATCCAAGAGGAAATGTCAGTGAGCTGATTATACACACTGGTATTGCATTCGTGGGAGAGTCTGAAGAGCTACGAACTTAGAAATCATCAGAAATTAGATTGTTGAAGACAATCA
Organism: Dipus sagitta; assembly: GCA_036346955.1. Classification (NCBI taxonomy): domain Eukaryota; kingdom Metazoa; phylum Chordata; class Mammalia; order Rodentia; family Dipodidae; genus Dipus; species Dipus sagitta. The sequence goes on from CM070789.1 coordinate 13,409,391, forward strand.
ATGCTATACTATCAATGCTTTTTATTAAAGTGGAAATTTTTCATTTTTGACATTTACATTTGAGAGAGAGAGAGAGAAAGAGAAACGGAGAGAGAACTGGTGAAACCAGGGCCCTCAGTCACTGCAATTGAACTCCAGACGCTTCCACCACCTAGTGGGCATGTGCAACCTTGCGCTTGCCTCACCTTTGTACGTCTGGCTAACATGGGATCTGGAAAGTCGAACGTAGGTCCTTGGGCTTCACAGGCAAGCGCCTTAATCTCTAAGCCATCTTCCAGCCCTGAGAATATTTACTATATACTTGCTTTTGGCAGATAGTGGATAAATTGATATACATTTATGATTTTAAGTTTACATATTATGTAATGTTTTGATATAGTTATGGAAACAGAAAATCATAAATTTGCGATTTTTTTAGTATATGGCTACAGATTATGTAATGACGTACTGATTTGGAACTAAATCTTTAGGTACATAATGTTTAAGTGTAGAAGAATATTTTGTTAGGTCTCTCCAACTGCACTGTTGAAGTTTTTTTGTTTTTGCATTCGTGTATGTGTGTCATGTGCATGTATATGTTTATGCATGTTTGTATGTGTGAAAGCACACACATATATGTGGATGCATGTGCACATTATGCATGTGCAGATCGATGCCAGAGGTCAAAGTGGGTGCTTTTCTCAATTTCTCTCCACCGTTTTTTAAAAATATTTTATTTATTTATTTGCAAGGAGAGAGAGAGAGAGTACAGATGTGCCAAGGCCTCTAGCCACTGCAAACAAACTCTAGTTGCATGCACCACTTTGTGCATCTGGCCATATGTCGGCACTGAGGAATTGAGCCCAGTTTGTTATCTTTTGCAGCAAACACCTTAACCATTAAGCAATCTCTCCAACCCTCAATGAACATTTTTCAGATAGGGTTTCTGGCTGAATCTGGAGCTCACCAATTTGGCCAGACTAGCTAGCTAGAAAGTCCCAGAGGTTCTCCAGTCTCTACCTCCCTACTTCTTGGATTGCAGGCACTCACTGCTATTCCTGGCTTGTACATGGGTTTGGGGATTTGAACTCAGACCTTCACACTTGCACAGCAAGCACTTTATCAATGAGCCATCTCTCCAGCCCCTGTGATTGAAGCTCTTAAGACATATGCCAACTATACCAAATTTACAAAACCAATCATGCATGAAGGTGCATGGCAGACAACTTTGTAAACAGAACCAATATGATTTAAAACTCCTTTAACCTGAAGGATCAGTAACATCTGCCCAACCCAGGTCAGGGTTGGGAAGATGAACTTGGTTGAACTAAGGACTAGGTCTTTGAATCTATAGCTAATAAAGTAAATAGGAAGTTTAAAATCCAAAGTAGAGGTTGGAGACACAGCTTGGTTATTAAAAGTGCTAGTGTACAAGCCTGTTGATCAGAGTTCAGGTCCCCCAAAACCATGCAAAGCCAGGTGCAAGCAATGCACACGGCTGTAATCCAACACACCTATGCCAGGGCGAGGCAGAGCCAGGAGAATCCCAACGCTCACAGCCAGCCAGCCTGGCCTTCCCAATGGCAAACAGCAAGATGGAAGTGAAAATACGAGAAGGCCAACACCCCAAGGTTGTCTTCTGACCTCCACACATGCCCCATGACACACATGCCCCCATATGTAGGCACACACCACACGCATACACACAAAACATGCGTACACACAAAACCTCGAAACGAAGCTTCTGAGCATTCTTGGTCACTGCCGCCTGAGCTGTAAAGCATCTCAGTCATTGGGATGATGTATCATGGACACATTTCATTTTTGTCTTAAAGGTAAAACAGTAAAATACTAGTCAAACATGACCTAGATCAGTATTTCACAAACACTTGTCCATAATGTATTTGAAAAAAAAAATTACATCCTAACACAACACACATAGACACATAGGCTTGAGCAAGAAGTTCCACAAAAGAATATCTACTTCACACCTCATTTTAGCTTTGATAAATCTACCTTTCACTAGACACTACATGGATTTTGCTACCTACTAATACATCATAGCCCACAATTTAAAACATCACTGAGCTAGAATCCAGGAAGTGCAGGGTTTTGAAACAGTAACTTATGGTGATTTAATTTAAATAACTGAAACGTACCAAAGATATGCACATACCGTGAATGCATATTTGTGTATTGCTTGGATGACAGTTTTGAAGAGAAGCTTGCTGGTGAGTGTATAGCCGTGGTACACAATCGGTTCATTCTGTGATCCGTCCCAGCAGTCAATTTCCAGACAACGGCATCCTTTCACAAGGGCACTCACAAAATTTAAGCAGAACAGCGTTATTCTCAGCGTATGCACAACACGTACCATAAGGTAAAAATATTCACAAGACTATTTGTGGTCGTTTCAGTAAATGCATAAATAAATCTATAATGACAAGTTTTGGATTCTAGAAATTAACAACCTTATAAAGGAAAGACATAGTCCTTGTATAGTACAACATGCTGTCTGTTCCTTTTGGGTCAAATTCGTGACTTTTACTGCTGTCCTTTCAAAATTTAGTTTGCACAGACAAAAAAAAAATATGGCTACTTTTATGGTTGTAGACAGGAAGCCTCACCAGCTCCAGGCCCTAGCTGGACTGTTTATGGTGATATCTACTATTTTTAATAGTTTTATTTATTTATTTAAAACAGAAAGAGAAGGAGGGAGAGAATGGGTACACCAGGGCAGGCCTCTAGAGACTGCAAAAGAGCTCCAGATGCATGTGCCACCCTGTGCATCTGGCTTACATGGGTCCTAGGGAAACAATCCTATGTCCTTTGTCTTTGTAGACAAGTGCCTTAACCACCAAAGTATCCCTCCAGCCTGGTGATATCTACTATTAACTGCAATACCATCTAAGTAGAGTTCAATGCCAGTGAAATATCAGTAAAGATAATGTTCAAGGCCATCTAAGAATACGAAAGTATCTTAGTAAAATATCATCTAGTCTGTTACTTACAACAAATTTTGGGGAATTACATAGGACAGGGAAGATGAAAGAAAAAATCACAATATTTGCTCCAAGGAGAAAAAGATAGAGGGAATGAAAGGTCATGGGATTGACAGCTTCATAAACAACCTTATCTTCTTAACCATTTCATACAAGGCTGGCTCTCACTCTAATCCTTGTAAGAACTCAAGAAAATGAAAGTCTACTCAAAGGAAGCCTGAATATCTGCTAACCTATATTGCTTGAACTTATAATTTCACTCGAGAAAAATGTGAGCTGACTGCCACAGACTACACCAAACTCACACGTTTATCCAAACTGAGGAAAAATGCATTTCCATTTCTGCTTATGTCTAAAATTGAATTTGACTTCCCCACCTACCAAATAACCCATTTCCCAACCTGAACATAAATTTTATCTTGGGTTTATAAGCTGAATGTACACACTAATTTAAATGGATTCTTAGGGTGCTTACTCGAAGGAGTGACAGATGTGATATTTTATTTTCTCATTTTATTTTATTTGCATGTGTATGTGGAGTCTATAAGCCTGCCGGAATCATTCTCTACCTTATGTTTAGAGACAGAGCATCTCACTGAATCTGGTGCTAACCAATCCAGCCAGACTGGCTAGCCAGGAAGTCTTGGGGATCTTCCTGTCACTGTTTCTCTGGCACTGGGATTGTAGGTTCGCACACACACTGTGGCTGGCTTTTACCCGTGTGTTAGGGGGACAAACTCATGTCCTCTTGCTTGTGTAGCAAACACTTTATACACTAAGCCATCTCATCAGCCAGACGTACTAATAAAACATACACTTCTATACTGTGTCAATTAAAGCCAGTTACAATCAAGCTTTGCTACTGATTAATAATAGTGAAAAGAGATGTCTCAAAAACCCTCCTGACCAACCTAGAGTATGTCATTTTATGTCAGCATGGTATAGATTATCTCTTGCCAGAATTCACTACAATTTATTGATTTATTTATAAAAACTGTCTTCTATTGCTGGGGATATTGGTCAGTGGTTGGCTGCTTCCCTAGGATGTGCAAGGCCCTAGCTTCAATCTTCCAAAATCACACCACACACACACACACACACATACACACACACACACACACACACACACACACACACACACACAGAGCTATCTTACTGATTCATTCAAAAGTACGTGACAACAGTAAGACGAACGTTTTATCTGACAGCACAGTCTTGCTGAACTGAATGCACCATTGTTCTTGCTTTCTGCGCATTGACCTGACTTGGGGCTAATGTATGGGAGCCCCAATGCCAGTACTACCCACAGTTATTGTTGTGGTTGAGCACCCCACAATTTCTGATGTTCCTTGTGCTCTAGGTCTCTCAAGAGCAGGCCATTCCAGTTTTCTTGAAGACGGTTTGACATAGTCTTGGCTATGTGTTTGAATTAGAAAGGGGAAGCAGGGCTACAGTGAAACCAAGGCGAGAGGGAAGATGACGGAGGCGGTTTTCTAAAACACAGCCGTGGACGAGATGGAAGTGAGCTAAGTGAGGGAGGGTGACTTGAAACATCAGGACACGGGACTGACTTTCTTCTGTTAGGGAACTAGCCAAAACAGACCCCTTGTCACACAGAGAACCACTTTCCCCAGAAAGAAGCATTTTAAGGCCACTGCCATTCCACTGTGACCAGGCCATGCATTCTGCTGGGAAATGTCTGGCAATATCTAGGTTTATTTTTGTTGTTGTTGTTAGTGGACACAGGAGGAATAATTGGTAAAGATTTAAGCTTCTGTACTAGTTACTTTTCTTGTTGATGTGACCAAAACATGACAAAAAACAATTGAAGGGACAAAGGTTTGTCTTGGCTTACAGTTTAAAGCACTACAGTCCACCATGGCCCGAGATACCCAACGGCAGCAGGAATGTCAGGTGGCTAATCACATTTCATCCACAATCAGGAAACAGGAACTAGGGCCTGGCTATAAAACCTCAGGGTTTTCCCCAAGTAACTTATTTCATCCAGCAAGGCTCTACCTCCAGATGGTTCCTACAACCTTCTCAAACAGCACCAGCAGCTGGGGACCAAGTGTTTGAACATGTGAGTCTACAGGGGACATTTCACAGTCAAGCCACAACAGCTAGTACCCAGCAGGAACAATCAAGAATGTTCCTGAATATTCTACCCTGTGCAAGACAGACCCTTCCAATAACCATGTGACTCACAAGGTGAAGAGTGTGAGAAAGCCCACCCTAAACCATGACCAGGAGGGGAAGGCCATGTAGTCTCAGCAGCACAAGTCTACACAAATCAGTAGTCACCCCCTCAAAAAAGTAGAGTCCATATGAGAAAAGGGACCTTTTAGAACTAGTGTATCTTTGGGTAACAGTATTTTAGTTCCTCTCTAAGGAGATGAGCTGTGCAGTAGTGTGGTGAGTAATGATGACACACTTATGACACCCAGTCGGTCTGCTGAAGTCAGAGGAGCAAAGAAACCATAAGTTCCTTGGGGAATGATCCAGATAAGATACGGGAGGAACTTGAGAGGGCAGGGCAACCGAGAAACAGAGAGCTGATGCATTGTATCTGTCTTAGATGCATCACCTGGACAAGCCATAGAGTCAAATGCTGAATAAGTTTCTTTCCTGAGATTCTGGGGGTTCTGTTTTTACAATGTCTTGCAGTGCACACTGCTAAATTCAGGGGTGTGTTGGTGCACCTTAGTGGCACGCTGCCCTGGCTCAAAGGAACGGATCTAGAACACTTGTCTAGGGAATCATCTGACCCATTAATCTTCCCTGGGTCAAACAAGGTGGAAGTCTAATTTTAGGCTTGGGTCATAAATCAGGCTAGATTTGTACAATTCTAAATGGACATTTTTCTTGGCTTGTGGGGCGTGGAGATTTGTGTGTGTGTGTGTGTGTGTACACACGCAGTTTCATTTCCATGAAAACATGCTTGCTTTATCTTCCTCGTAGTTGACTGTGGAAGCAGATTATCTGATGCTTTCCATCCAGCAGAGTACTAGTCCTCTGAGCTTCTGCTGGGGGAAGACCTGGAATTCTCTGTCAGCTGGGGAAGTTGCTGGGGGATAGGGTCCCAAAACTTGGTTGTGAAAGAAAACTTTTCATGAAGACTCGTTATATATGGTACTGATTCTTGCTTCTTATCCTCTAAGATTGCTTCAATTTTACCCGCCAATCAAAGCAAACTTTACAAAATTGCACAAAATTCAGATTACCTAGTTTGGTCCCCAGCAAAATCGTTTTAAGTGGATTGTGCTGTATCGTGCCAACCACTTACATCCACAGCAAGTTAGAAGGAAGTCTTTTCTTCTCCAGAGGTGTTCTTGAGTCTTCTCACCCCTATTTGATTCAGATCCTCTTTTAAAGGAATGAATAGGAGTAATTTCTCATCCACAAGGAAACATTCTACCTCTAAGCAGCCGTGGTATTTTTTATGATTGTTGTAAATCTTATTTTTTTTTAAAAAATCCCATTTTTTTCTTGGCTTTGGCTGCTAGAAAGATTTTCAGGTGAATTCGTACCTGGGTTCTAGAATTTGTACAAGACTTTGTGGTATGAAATCTTTTAACATTTCACACATTTATCATTAACATATCCTTCAGATAGTTTCTATCAATTATAATGGTGTAAAATCCTATGAGTTCTATTCATAGCAAGTCACTTTGTACTGTGTGAATGACATTTTTTATTTACAGTTGAATTTTAACTGGAAGTAAGAAGTCTGGGGGAGCTTTGGGTGGATAAAAACATTTATTAGGAAATTGCAAGTTTTTCTAGTTTTTCTAGTTTTTCTTTTTAAAGATGAAGTGAAGACACAAAGGGGTTCTATGTTTCATGTAATTAACACATGTGGGGAAGTGGAAGGTGAGACGTGCCAGACACGTAAGCCTTGATGCCTTAGTGTCGTTTGCTATGAACAATGACATCTTGAATGCCTTTCTAAGGGTTATTTCCCAAAGGTGGTTCAAGAAACAGGACAAGAGGTACAACTAAATGTAATTTTGGATTTATAGTTAAGTAGAACTTTTTTCAGGATTCAGAAGTAATTTTTCTTTATGCCCAAATTGGCCTAAACTTCTATTTCCTTTTTTAAAGAAAACATAATAATATAATAGAGATTTCTATAACATGATTATAACTATGGATTGAGCAATCTATTGAATTCTGAAAGAATACATTTTTTGAATTTGTAGATTTTTGTACTTAGAATATAATTTGTTTTTTAGTTTTTCGAGGTAGGGTCTCACTCTAGCCCAGGCTGACCTGGAATTCACTATGGAGTCTCAGGGCGGCCTCAAAGTCACAGCAATCCTCCTACCTCTGCCTCCCTGAGTGCTGGGATTAAAGGCGTGAGCTACCATGCCTGGCTCTAGAATATAATTTGAAGAAGCAGCAATGTTTATTTGTCAATTTTAAATTATTGTGAATTTATAACATTCCTACCCATGGTGTTTTCCTTAAGCAATGTGTTCCATTCTCACGACTTTGAATATTGCTTATATAGCGATGGTTTCAACTATATTATCCCAGACTGAATATTTCTTCCAAATGCCAAACTCACAGACCCAACTAACTCCATGAAAAACCTGATATCCTTGGATAAGAGACAGGGATCTCAGTCTTAGCATGTGAGCCACAGAGCCCTACTTGACTTCAAACCTTGCAATGAGCTGCTTTACCATTTTCAGTCAACTGCGTCCCTGAACACTTGGTAGCCGCACACACGGATTGCTCTCCTTCTCTCTGACTGTCTCACTGCTTTTCAAACTGTACACTCTTTTCTCCACTCTACTTCCTGGACCATCGCAGACTCAACCAGTTATCGTCACCTGCTGCTGACAAGGTGCTTCGCCCTCTACGCAGACAACATCATTGTACGTGGCAGGATCTCTGAAACACCATCTAAACGTGGCCCTTTTCCACATGGCCCTCCTTCAGGTGGTTTCACCAGACCCTCTTCCATGGTCAATAAGACACACACACACTGACTGTCTTCCTCCTCACACTCAGCTGCTTTGCTCATCAACGCCTGCTTCCAGCCATGCTCACTTCCACGATGTGCACAAGCCACGCGCGTCCCATCTCTCCCATTAGCATGTCTTCCTCATAGGATCTTTCCAGACTCCTCCTTTATCATCAGCTCAAGTCAGTCAGGAAGTCTTTCCTTTATCTTTCTCTGAAGAAACATCCTTCTCCCTACATCACTTTCAGCCACCTTGGTTTATCTTCTCCATAAGACTATCAAACCCTGATAATATATTCATTTATCTGTTTTTTTAATATTCATGTTTCTGCAAAAATTTGTAGATGGGTAAGTGCAGCCTCTTTTAAACTCTTACTTCTCACAGTATCTCTGCTAACTGAGTAAACTGAAGCTTGGCATCACTAGTGTAGATCATAGGACAGAAATACAGAGGTGCAACAGGCACTTCAAGTCTATGTAAATTATTTGACATATAAACCTACAAAATACTTTCTGTGAATTCCAAACTACATAATCTGCTGTATTTAGGTTTTGGCTTTTCTCTGAACATGTGTCCTGACGTCTAGGGGTTGATACCAACCGTATGTGTTAAAAATCTAGCATGTTCTGGTGAAGCAGTAAAAGAGTTGAGGAAACTTCAGAGAAGCCACAACCATGGGAAAGAGGCCAGACAATATGCTCAGAAGAAAGGCATATGATAGTAATGCCATAAAAACATTGCATTCCCATTTCACCCAGAGGTTGAATTATCAATATAGCAGACATGCAATATTCCTGCTCCTTGTGAGTTTTCTTTACATTTCATAATACAATACTCTTAAATCTTGCTTACTATGATAGATGACACGAGAAAGTTTTAGATATTTTAAATGTAACAGACTTAAAACCAAAAATAAATACCTTATATATCCCCACAGGTCACTTGGTCCCACTAATTGATCAGATATCAAATATGTGTTATGTGAAGATGAAATAAAATAATCACTCAATGGTTGAGTCATATCTTGATAAACTTCTTTACACTCCTGTTTAAATAGTAGACATTCAGGTGAACACATGTATCTTGTAAAACCTTCTAATGACATCTGGTGTTCATTTTTGACTAAAAAAAAAAATAAGTAAATAAGTAAAGAGGGAGTAGAAATACCATTAGTCAAGTAAAAAATTAACATGTCATTTGTACAATTCAGATAGAGGATCTTTCCAAAAATAGTCATTCAGAATTAATATTAATCTATTTTTAAATTTTTATTAGAATCAAAATTTTTCTGGTGAAGAACTTTATCACTTTTATATCAACATTCAAACATACATTATAACATTACATCTGCTTCTTATGTCTTATAAAAATAATACAAGTACATTGATAATAGATCAATAAACTTCCACATATGGAACCAGACAAAGAAGAAAATATCATAGCCCACCTGGGGCCTTACCAATCCCCCCTCATGCTTTCTGATCTGCCCCATCCACATAGATAGGCTGATCTGGTTTCGAAAAGCATATATTAAATTTTCTGTGTTTTTTGGCACTTTCTATGAATGGATTCATTCAGTGCATGCTTTCTCTATTTTTATTTTTATTTTTATTTATTTATTTGTGTGACAGAGAGAGAATGGGCACTCCAGGCCCCCCAGCCACTGAAAACAAACTCCAGACACATGTGCCCCCTTGTGCATCTGGCTAATGTGGATTCTGGGGAATCAAACCTGGGTCCTTTGGCTTTGTAGGCAAACGCCTTAACCGCTAAGCCATCCCTCCAGCCGCACATGCTTTTTAAGGCCCAATTTCCTTTGCCCTGTTTCTCAGTTTTATACCTGTAATGGCATAACATTATACATGGTCCATTTCCATTGCTCTGCATAGAATTCCTTTGTTCACATGTGCTGTACTTGCACCATGCAATCCCTGATGAGCATCCAGTTTCCTGTGTGAAGTTACCCGAAGGCATGCTGCTATAAACAACCAGGACTTGTGTTTTGGTACAGATCTGTATGCTTTTTTTTTTTTCTTGCATGAAAACCTAGCTATGGAACTTTGGGGTCATGTACACCTTTAATAAATCATCTATGAACTTCCTTTACTCCATATAGTGTGGCCCAGAGTTAGTTATTAACATCAGCAGATCATGTGTTCTAAGCCACATAGTCTGGTTTCCAATGTGTTTATGTGTTCTGTGACCAGGAACATGTTGTTAGTAGCTTCACCCAATCTATGGGAATGGGGTAACTAAAGAACCTACACCTACTTCTTCTTTGCTCTTTAAATGTCAGTTGCTGTTGTTGTTGTTGACAGTTCAGTTTAACACAAAGGAAAATCCTGACCTAGCTATTCGTATTGGACTGGAGTATAGACCTTGGCCACGGCTCAATGCTAAGAATCGATCCTATAGACACAGGGACATATACCAAGGTTAATGTGCACCAGTGCTCACACTAGCACTGCTTGTCAAAGCAAAACAAATAACAAGGAGGGAGGAAACTTCAAACTATGCCATGGTAGTCAGTACCCATTCACAATAATCTACCATAAAAATATACAGGGACATAAGTCAATGTTTACTTCACAAACGTAGAGAAAACAGCATTGAAAACAGTGTTAATGAAAGAAAACACTTATTATTTTGGTTATAAAAATAAAAACTGGGCTTAATGGTTAAGATGCTTGTCTCCAAAGCCGAAGGACCCAAATTTGATTCCCCAGGATCCACATAAGCCAGATGCACAAGGTGGCACATGCATCTGGAATTCGTTTGCAGTGGCCTGGAGCTCCCATTCTCTCTCTCCCTTTCTCTCTCTCCCCCCCCCCCCCCACCGTTTCCCATCTCTCTGTCTCTATCTCCCTCTCTGTCTCTCTCAAATAAATGAAAATAAAATACAAAAAGGTAAAAGCTAATGGCTCAGTTGTTAAGGCATTTGCTTGCAAAGCATAATGACCCAGTTAAATTCCCCAGCATCCACAGAAAGCCAGAGTCATTGTGGCACAGGAATCTAGAGTACATTTGTAGCAACTGGAGGCTCTGGTGTGCCTGTTTTTTCTGTCTATCACTCTTTTCTCTATCTCTGATTGCAAATAAATAAAAATATTTACAATAAATAAGTAAAAGCTAGAAGAAAATGCACTAAATTTTGCATTTGTGCATGTGTAACAGTATACATGAGTTTGGGGGTTTGTCTTTCCCTTCCACCTTCTTTTTGACAGTCTTTCTTCTTTTATCCACTATATGCTAATCTATTTAACTCAGAGTCTTCCAGATTCTCCTGGTTCTGTCTTCCTTTGTCATAGGTATGTTAGCATTACAGATGTGCGTACCATGTTACAACTGGCTTTATGTGGGTGCTGGGGAGGATCGAACCCAGGCTCGCTTACAAGCAAATGTCTTTAACCACTGAGCATTCTCTTCAGCTCCAAACATGCATAGAGGTTTTATACACACCCAAAGCCTCTATTTCAGAGCCATATAAAGTTATGAGTACAGAAACTTACAGAGCACATGCACCATGCATTGAAACAGTGTCGACTTGCAGCCCTTTTTAACTACTGAATAAGTAAATAAATATCTTTAATAATACAAAATAAAGTCATTTTGTGCCCTTTAAAGCCCCACACTTGGGCTGGAAAGTTAAGGCACTTGTCTGCAAACCCTAAAGACTAGAGTCTGATTTGCCAGCACCCATGAAATGCCAGATGCACAAAGTGGCACACGCATCTGGAGTTTGTTCACAGCAGCAGGAAGCGCTGGTGTGCCCATACTCTCTGTGTGTCTGTCTCTATTTCTCTCTTTTTCTCTCTCTCATAAATAAATAAATAAATAAAACCCCAGACTGAGATAAGGATGAATCTCAGGGGTATTGACAATGTGCCTTGGTGCACACGACACACCATGTGAGGTGAGAAAGAGGAGCATAGAAACTTTTGGAACTCCATAACTTAAACTGGCTTTCAGAAGACTAACATGATCAGTAACTATGCCAATGAAATTTAAGGTCTTGGGCTGTGTCTCAGGCAAGTGACAGTTCAAAAGGTGAAAGAGACAAACACTGAAAATGTTATAGGCAAAAATGCAAACACAACTGCAAGGTGTCCATGACACTATTCTAAATATCCTTTCAAATCTTTTAATTTACTACCTGGAGATAATAATGTCTAAACATATATATTTTGTGGTTTTTTGAGGTAAGGTCTCACTCTAGCTCAGGCTGACCTGGAATTCACTATGTAGTCTCAGGGTGGCCTCGAACTCATGGCAATCCTCCTACCTCTGCCTCCCGAGTGCTGGAATTAAAGGAGTATGCCACCACACCCAGCTCAATATATATATATATATATTTTAAGAATTTTATTTATTTATTTACTGATTAGAGACAGAGTGAGAGAGAATGGGCAGTACCACTGCAAATGAACTCCAGGTGCAGGTGCCACAACGTGCATCAGACTTACGTAGGTACTGGAGAATTGAACCTGGGTTCTTAGGCTTTACAAACAAAATACGTTAACCAATAAACAAATGCTCCAGCCCCTACATTTCTTTTTTTTGTAAAATTCACTAGGTTAATGCCAACTGAAAGTGTTCATCTGTAAATAGTTGTTTCTGGGGGACGACAACATTAAAGAACTTGAACCAGATCATGAATAAATTCACTATATCCCTAGAGGAAGTGTGCTATTAAAATGAAAAAAGACGAAGCCAGGCGTGGTGGCACACACCTTTAATCCCAGCACTTGGGAGGCAGAGGTAGGAGGATTGCTGTGAGTTCGAGGCCACCCTGAGACTACATAGTTAATTCCAGGGCAGCCTGAGCCAGAGTGAGACCCTATCTCGAAAAACAAAACAAAACAAAACAAAAAGATGAAACAGTCAACTGGGCTTAGTAATGCTTAGTAACACAGATGCTTTCTATGCAGTTGCCAGCCCTTTATGTTGATGCAAGCCTGAAGAGACCAGACCAGTGATGCTCAGGCCAGGCTATAACTAGTGCTACACACAGTCATGTCACAATGGTTGCAACCCCTCCCCCAACACACACACACTTGAGATGACAAGGTCTTGACAAGATCAAGAGATGACTTACCTCTTGCCTGTCACTACTGACTCACCTCTCCCTCATCCCCCAAGTTCTAATCATGCTATTCTTTGGCTGTTCCTTGAGTTGGCTAACTCAGGGCCTACTGATCTCTAACTTTTCCTAGTTGGTTGTATGATATATTCTTTCAGGTGGTTTGAGTCTCAATTCCCATGTTACACCTTCACTTAGGACTCTCATACACATTCCACCGAAAACAGATTTCTGGGTCTTTGATCCTCATCACCTTGTCTGTCTTATCTCCTTAACAGCACTTAGCTCTCTCTCTCTCTCTCTCTGAAATCACCCTTTTATAATACTAAATTCTTGTCGTTCTCCCTCTAATCCACATTAGGAATCAGGACCCATTTGCCTTGTTCTCAACTAGAACCTTGTTCTTTAGAATCAAGCTGGGTTGCCACAAATTGAGTGAATGTGTGACTCAACAACAATAAAAGCGTTGGCTGTGAGAACCCGTCTTGTTGGATGCTATGCACTGGTGGTAGCTTAGAGCTGGATGAAGGGGCACACACCAGCAGTCCCAGAACTTGGGGGGGTAAAGGCGAGAAGATCAGGAGTTCAAGGTCATCCTTAGCCACCTAACAAGTGCTACTCCCTGCCACTCCCTCCCCCACTACATGAGAACCCATCTCAAAGTCATACAAAGAAAACACATTGGTAGCATAAACCAACCTTCAAAAGTAGAGCTTCAGAGCTCAGACTTTGATTCTTCCCTTCTTCAGTTGATAGCCTGAGCTGATCTGTTAGTTCATTTCTGTGATACTGATCACTGTGCATAAAAATATTTTTGTGGGGGACTGGAAAGATGGCTTAATGGTTAAGGTGTTTGCCTGCAAAGCCAAAGGACCCAGGTTCAATGCCCCAGGACTCACGTAAGCCAGATGCACAAGGGGGCACATGCGTCTGGAGTTCATTTGCAGTGACTGGAAGCCCTGTCACACCCATTCTTTCTCTCTTTCTCTCTCTCTTGCTCTCTCTCTCTCTCTCATATAAATAAATAAATAAATAAATAAATAAATAAAAAATATTTTTAAAAATATATTTTGGGGGAACTGGGGAGGTGATTGCTTGAAAGTCTGATGGCCTGGGTTCAACTCCCCAGTACCCATGTAAAGCCAGATGCACAACCTGGTGTACACATCCATCTGAAGTTCATTTGCAGGGGCAAAAGGGCCTAGCTTGCCCATTCATATTCTCTCTCTCTTTCTCTCTCTCTCTCCTTGCAAATTAATAAATGAAATATTTTTAAATAACTATGTAAATATTTTTGCATGATGCCTTCAGTACGAGCATAAAGGAGGGACTTCTGGGTAAGATGGCAGCATAGTAGCCATGCCAAAGCAGCCTAGGGAGAGAAATAAGCAGAAAAAGCAGCAAAATACACCCTTCAACTGAAAAGTGAAGCTGTATAAAGGTTCACCAACTACAGCAGAAAAGCAGGAGAGACCCAGATCAGAGCAAGAAACAGGCCAGAATCCCACTGAGGCGCTGGCGGCTCCAATCTGTGCGCCCACCTGGCCCAACTTAGAGCCGCAGGAGCAGAAACCACGTGGGTGGGTTTTCCCCTCCCATCAGCCTCTTCACAGCGTCAAGTACCAGAAGGAGAAGACAGCAGGGACCAGCTGAGCAGCTTCTGGAGGAGATCACAGCGAGACCAGCCAAGCAGACCCGGTGCAACTGCCTCACTGTGCACAGCCTCCCACCCCTCATCACCAGAGCCACAGAGAACTCATCCACTCACGAGCTGCCCAGCGTCCAGCACCCCAATCAGAACACCCGATCCAGTGAGGCAAGCAGCCTAACCAAGTCCACAGTGCAACAGAGAGCCATGGAGGTGGGCACTCAGCGTTGGTGAGATTGGAAGCCATCCCAAAAGGCAACAAGGCCTACTTACACATTGAATGTGTATATTACTCACTTGAATTTTAGAATTTGCCAGTGATTTGCTACACCACGCCTGCTAGCATAGTTGAATATCAGGCAAACCCAACAGGTAGGGCCACTTCTGTGACGTTACTCTGCGAATAGAAGAGCTACCTGGCACCTTAAGCTCCTATCCTGAAGATATATAACATTGGACTTACACAGCTAAGAACACTGCACATAATTAAAAAACCCAAGCATCAAATTAACTCAAGATGCAAAAATCTCTACATTATAATACAAGAACCATAAAAAAATCAAGACAGTAAAATTACACCAAAAATTAAAAATTCATCAGAAATGAGCTCTAGTGAGGCTGTTTTAGATGAAATGTCTGACAAAGATTTTTAAAAAAATGATTATATCTAGACCCAAAGAAATCAAAGGAATCAAAGAAGAAAACAAACTCCTGAAGGAATCCCAAGAGAACAGGAAACCAAATTAATGAAATAAGGAGGTCAATACAAAGCATGAGTAAAAAAATTAGAAATAATGAAAAAAGCATCAATCAGAAAGACTAGAAACGAAAAACAGAACAAGTCAAATAGAAAACTCTGTAGAAAGTCTCACCAGTAGAATGGATCAAAGAGAGGACAGAATATCTAAACTAGAAGACCAGATATTCTACAGATCTAATACAGTCCAACACAGAGAAAGACAAACTAATATGAAGGAAGGAATGGGAATTTCAAGACATTCAGCACACTATGAAGAGTTCAAACATAAGAACTCAGGGCATAGTAGGAGAAGAATTTCACTCCAAAGGCATAGTACGTATTTTCAACAAAATCACGGAAGAAAAGTGCCCCCAAATAGGGAAACTTATGCCAAGACAGATACAGGAAGCCTTTAGAACTCCATACAGACAAAATACCATGTGTTTGTATGCCCAACATGCCCAACTTTTATGTTTTAGGTATCAATTAAAACTAAGTAAAATGTTTTAAGACAAATTTAACAAGTGCTTTGAAGTAAAAGCTAAACATTGAATATTTGTGACAGGTTTTTGCTACGGTGTGGATCACAACTTCCCCCCAGAGTCCCATGTGTTTTATAAGCACTTCGCCCCCTGCTTGGCACTGCTTTAGAGTTGGTAGGTGGGGCCTCCAAGAGATGGAGCCAGCCGAGTGAGAGAGCTCTTGGGCGTGGAAAGCATACCCTTGAGGAGGGAATAGCACCCCAACACACTCTGCTCTCTCTTTGTCTGCTTCCCAACTGCCAGGAGGTAACAGTTTCCTCCACCACACACTCCCACCATGACGTACTACCCGGCCCCAGGTCCAAAGCAAGGGGCCCAAATAATCAAGGGCTAAAGCCTCCAAAGCTATGAGCCGGATCAATCTCTTCTTGTTATAAGCTGATTGTCTCAGATATTTCCTATAGTAATGGAAAGAAAGCTGGCACAGCTGTACACAGTTCTATTTATGAAAAAGAAAGTAATTTGGTAATGTTCTTTCCTTCCTATGTTTGTTTTCATTTAATTTGCTTTTTAGGTTTTTGTTTTGTTTTGTTTTGGGGGTGTTTTCTGTGTTTTGTTTTGTTTTTTTTTTTTCAAGGTAGGGTTTCATTCCAGCTAACCTGGAACTCACTCTGTAGTCCCTGGCTGGCCTTGAACTCACAATGATCCTCCTACCGCTGCCTCCTGAGAGCTGAGATTATTGGTGTGTGTCATCATACCCGGATGCTTTTTAGTTTTAATTCATAAAATCAAAACATTCAAAGGGCCCCCTCTTCCTTCACACCAAAGTATCTGCTAACAGCAGTTCCCAACAAAAGAGAGAAGCTACGAAGGAAAGTAGGAAAGAGCGGCACCGGTGTACACTACGGCTTTGGAAAAGCTACGCATGCACTGCGTAAAATACAAAATAACAGGGCTGGAGGGATGGTGCTTGCCTGTGAAGCCTGGGGACCCAGGCTTTATTCCACAGGACCCACATAAGCCAGAGGCACATGGTGGTGCATGCATCTGGAGTTTGTTTGCAGTGGATGAAGGCCCTGGCACACCCATTTTCCCTGTCTCCCTCTCCCCCCCCCCTTTGTCTCTCTCTCTCTCTCTCTCTCTCTCTCTCTCTCTCAAATAAATAAAATATTTAAAATACAAAAACATAACTTATATTTACTAGTTCACCTACCCCAAAGTTTGAGTTTGATAAAGATAATTCACAATAACACTTTACACATGAATATTCTGATAAAATTCTGAATAACAAACATACCTTCATCAATGGGTTCATACTTTTCAATTATCTCAGACGTGGTAGATAAATTTATCTCTACAGCAAACTGTTCTTGGGTTAGAAATTTAACCAGATTTTTTTCAGAAAGAAATTTCCGGTTTTCAGAATATGTGTTGAAAATCTCGACGATTTCTTCTCTGTGTGCTATCACCCGGTAAACTGATCTAAATTCCTCTATGGTGATTCTGCCTGTTCTCTGTCTGTCGGTATCCTACTAAAAAAAAAAAAAAAAAAGTGACTCATCAGCTCATAGTGTGAGAATCAAAACATGCATAATGCATGTGAGTGTATTCATACAATGTGTATAGCAATTATGTTTTACAGAAGACAAAACTTACATTGTTATTGAAGATAAAATACACCAGAGTGATGAAGGTATGCCCAACAGTAAGTCATCACTTCTCAAAACTCAGAAGGGGTCTGGAGAGATGGCTTGGTGGTTAAGGTACTTGCCTGTGAAGCCTAAGGACCCATGTTTGACTCCCCAGGTCCCATGTAAGTTAGATGTAAGGTGATGCATATATAAGGTTGCACATGCACACAAGGTGGCCACACATCTAGAGTTTGATTGCAGTGGCTGGAGGTATGCCAATTATCTCCCTCTCTCTTTCTTTCTCTCTCTCTCTAGCTCTTTCTCTCCTTCATAAAAAGGCTAGTGAGTTGGCCTTGCCTCAAAAAAAAAAAAAAAACTCAGAAGTTAGAGAAAAAGAAGACTCCAAGATTCTCTTCTAGTTTATGTTTTATTCTTGCATTTCATTCCACTGTTAAAAACCTTTCTTATTGCCAACTTCCATAAGTATAGACAATACACAGTGATCATAATCCCCTCCCACCACCCTGTTTTTTATAGCACCCAAATTCCCCTACACACAGCCTCTTCTTCTTTCAAACTAGTCTCTCTTCCATTTTGATGTCATCATTGTATTCCTCCTATTATGCAGGTCTTGTGTAGGTAGAATCAGGCACTGTGAGGTCATGAATATCAAGACTACTTTGTGTCTGGAAGATAGTACTGTAAACACTCCTCCCCCTACAATATCTTCTTAAAACCATTCTAAAAACAAAACAAAAAAAGAAATCCATTCCAAGCAGTGTGTAATTCTATGCCACCAATATATAGCCTGAGTCATAAATGTCACAGGCATTTAAAATCATCGTAAACTCTAGAAGTGAGAGTAGTTACGTCATATCACAAAGATGTGAAGTTGCAGCAATCATTTCAGATTTGATGCAAAAAAAAAAATCCAAATGGATTCTACTAAGAAAGCATGGTTTCACCTAGCTATTAAGGGAAATTCATATTTGAACACTATGAGATAAAAGACAAGAACACAGGTTGGGTTTAGCCATTAAAAGTAATAAAACTGGCTGGGCGTGGTGGTGCATGCCTTTAATCCCAGCACTCGGGAGGCAGAGGTAGAAGGGTCACTGTGAGTTCGAGGCCACCCTGAGACTACAGAGTGAATTCCAGGTCAGCCTGGGCTAGAGTGAGACCCTACCTCGATAAAACAAACAAACAAAAAAAAAAAAATTAAACTGGGCTGGAGAGATTGCTCAGTGGTTAAAGACACTTGCTTCCAAAGTCTAACAGTTCTAGATCTATATGCCAGTACCCATGTATAGTGAGATGCACAAAGTGGCAAATGTGTCTGAAGTTTGCAGTGGCAACAAAAGGCCTTGGCATGTCCATTCTCTCTCTCTCTCTCTCTTTAGTAAATGAATGTTTTTTTAATAAGTAATAAAGTCACAATGAGGTTCTGAGTTAGAAAATGACTAGCAAAGGTAGGAGCTTAGTAGGATCAAAAATGTGCATTAACAATTGAAAGACATGGAAAACTGCAGGTAAGGTATCAGAAAAGAAGCAAGTCAAATGGGATGTGGAGAATCCACACTAAAAATAGATGTCAAAGGGGCTGGAGAGATGGCTTAGCTGTTAAGGCACTTACCTGTGAAGCTTAAGGACCCATGTTTAATTCTCCAGATCCCATGTTAGCCAGACACACAAAAGTGAGGCAAACACAAGGTTGCACATGCCCACTAGGTGGCGCAAGCATCTGGAGTTTGAATGCAGTGGCTGAGGCCCTGGTGCACCAATCTCTCTCTCTCTCTCTCTCTCTCTCTCTCTCTCTCTCTCTCTCTCTCTCTCAAATAAAAAATAAAATAAAATAAAAATTAATAGATGCCAGAGGGGCTGAGGAGAGTGGCTCAGTGGGTAAGAGCACTTGCTATGAAAGCATGAAGACCTGAGTTTAATTCCCAGCACCCACGTTAAAAGCCAGGCTTGCCATGCATGCCTGTAACCTTGGCACTGAGAGAGGTGGAGACAGGAGGCTCATTGGGACCCTTCATGAGCCAGCCTACTTAGAAAGACATTCGTATTTAGAACCACAACTTTTTGAGTATTTCCATGTCACCAATGTACAGAAAAATAGGACAGGACAGCAATAATGAGTACCCCAACATAATCTCCTGGCCTTCACACAAGTGCTCATGAGACATGTGCATCTGTACACACGCACGCACACACACACACACACATCATGCACACCAAAGGAAATGCCAGTGAAATGTGAAGGGAAAGATTCAAAGAACTTAGAGAGGGAGAGAACAAAATTATGGTAGTAAAATTATCTGGCATATTGTCAACAATTTAAAAATTAGGGAATAGAGGACTGGAGAGATGGCTTAACAGTTAAGCGCTTGCCTGTGAAGCCTAAGGACCCTGGTTCGAGGCTCGATTCCCCAGTACGCACGTAAGCCAGATGCACAAGGTGGTGCATGCATCTGGAATTCGTTTGCAGTGGCTGGAGGCCCTGGTGCACCCATTCTCTCTGTGTCTCTCTCTCTCTTCCTCCCTCTCTGTCTCTCTCTCTTTCTCTCTCCCTCTTTCTCTCTCTGACACTCTCAAATAAATAAATAAAAATAAACTAGGGAATAGAAAGTTCAACTGAGGTTGTTTAATTTTTAAAGCATGCTTTTAAAAAAAAAAACATTTCCACTCTCTCATTACATTTGAAAGAACCTGAATACAAATAACCTAGGTTGGAGAGCTGTCATACTGTGGGAAAGTGCTGGCAGGTTTTGTAGACAGAGATGGTGCACTGTATTTCAAACCCCAAGGTGGCTGCAACTTTGGACGTACACATTAACCTTTCTGAGTGTCATAGATAGTACCACCTCTGTTATCAGGCTGCTGTGCGAACTGGAAATACACAGCAGATGGTGGTTCTAAACTGTATTATCTAATGTCCATCTCCCTCACACCCTCCAGCCTAATCCTGTGTCCTCCTTTGAAGTTTTTCCAATAAAGTGCAGAACCTTAAGGTGCAAGTGGAGACAAAGTCCCTGGAAATGGCCTTTCCTGTGGGTAGAGTTCTGGGTGGTTGTCAGAGAACTGGCTGTCAAGGAGAGCAGGAGGCAGAAGAGCTGGGTGTCGCACCTGGGGAGCACTGGCTCAGCTCAAAGCTGCAAACCAGCCACGTGTAAGGAGCACCTCGACAGGCTCGAGGACAAAGTGTCGTTGGGGTGAGGTGAAGGTAACCACTGGGGGGAAGTGCTGCAGTACGTGGCCCTCGAAGCTCTTTAGTAATGGCACCTTGGGGGTTGGAGAGATGGCTTAGCAGTTAGGGTGCTTGCCTGCAAAGCCAAAGGACCTCAGTTCGATTCCCCAGGACCCATATAAGCCAGATGCACAAGGTGGCACATGCATCTGGAGTGCATTTGGAGTGGCTAGAGGCCCTGGTGCACCCATTCTTTCTCTCTCTCTCTCTCTCTCTCTCTCTCTCTCTCTCTCTGTGAGTGTGTGTGTGTGTGTGTCTTTCTCTTTCTCTCTCTCACTCTCTCAAATAAATAAATATTTTTTTAAAAAAGCACTTTAACATAAATAAACTTAAAGTGATGTGTTCTGTCAGCTACTAAGCATATTCTACTGATTGTCATAAATTCAGGAATATGAGGCCTTAAAGTGAATGCTATACAATTAAATAATTCTATTTAACCCAATCTGTTTATGTTTCATCAAATTTTAGTGAGTAAAAGCTGAAAAAAATAGAGGCTGGAGAGATGGCTTAGCAGTTAAGGCACTGCCTGTAAAGCCTAATGACCCAGGTTTAATTCCTCAGGACCCAAGTAAGCCAGATGCACAAGATGTCTCATGTATCTGGAGTTTGCTTGCAGTAGCTAGAGGCCCTGCCATGCCCATTCTCTTTCTCTCTCTCTCCCTCTCTCATATACTAGAGAAGTAAAAATAAAAAAATTTTAAAAGTTTAAAAAACAAATGAGAGCCTATAATTTAAGTAAGTTTTCATTACATATAACTCAATAAACCAAAGTTATAGACTTCCTAAATAGCTTATAAAATAAAATATGTGGTATTCACTGAGTAACAGGAGTTTTGTTACATTCAAGCAGGATATAAACTTGGTCATCTGAAATACTCTCCCCTAATTTATCTTGTGTTTTCCTAAGAGAGAGAAGTTACGATGCAGTGCTATAAAAAGTTGGGGCTACAAAGGCCAAACTAAATTCCACATATACAATCTTTCAGTTGATGACTACAAAATAATCCTTGAGGGTCACCAATGAATCAGATTAGCAAAAATAAAATGGCACGAGACACCGAAGCACAAGGTTCTGTCATTGAAGAGGACAGAAGATGGAAAGATCTAAGCAAGAAGAGGAGAGGAAAGGAGAAACAATGGAGAAGAAGCAATGTGGCTGATCTAGGCAGGATTTCATGAACACAAAGTCATGATCAGTGGAAAAAGAAAGGAAGCAAGAGCTGGAGGGATGGCACTTGCTTGCAAAGCCAAAGGACCCAGGTTCCATTCCCCAGGACCCATGTTAGCCAGATGCACAAGGCGGCACTTGCATCTGGAGTTTGTTTGCAGTAGCTAGAGGCCCTGGTGTGCCCATTCATAATCATTCTCTCTCTCTCTCTCTCCCTCTCTCTCTCTCTCTCTCTCCCTCCCTCCCTCCCTCCCTCCCTCTTTCTCTGTCAAATAAATAAAAATAAAATATTTTTAAAAAGAAAGGAAGAAAGAAGACTCACGTCCGTGTACTGAGACATGTAACAGCTAATGTGTCTAGTACTGATATATTCGTATACCCCTGTTTGCAAATTGTTCCCAGTCCCACAAGAATTGATCAGAATTTGAACTCCAAACCCACAGAGAAGAAAATCCATACGCCATTGCACAGACTAGAAACAGATATGCACAAATAAATTCTACACGGTGCAAATCGGATTACTTCGCTCCCCACTTAACCTCTCAGTGTCGTCTTTGTCTTCAGAAGGAAACCCCGCCTCTATGGTGTGGCATTGCAGGCCCCTTAGGGTGTCAGTGGAGGGCTCACTCTTTCCTCTTTGACCCTCCCACAGCAAGGGCTCCCAGTGAGTTACAGTGTGTGCAGTGGAGATGCAGTGCCAGGTCTTGCTAGGGTTCAGCCTGTCTGTCTGGAGTACTCATCCTTCTCTTCTTAACGGTCATTTTCTTATATTTATTTATTTATCTATCTGAGAAAGAGAGGAAGGGGGGAGTAAAATGAGCACACCAGGGCCTCTAGCCACTGCAAACAAACTCCAAACTCATGTGCCACTTTGTGCAACTGGCTTTACATGGGCACTGGGGAATCGAACCTGGGTCCTTAGGCTTCATAGGTAAGTGCCTTAACCACCAAGCA
The DNA here is from genome assembly GCA_036346955.1 of Dipus sagitta. Taxonomy (NCBI): domain Eukaryota; kingdom Metazoa; phylum Chordata; class Mammalia; order Rodentia; family Dipodidae; genus Dipus; species Dipus sagitta. The sequence goes on from CM070789.1 coordinate 13,432,294, forward strand.
ATCTCTCCAGCCCTCTTAACTTTCTAAACTCAACTGATTTGGTGTCACCAACCTCGTCTAGAATTCTTCCCCACATTCTGTGTCTTTTCCCTAAGCAACATTCAATACTCATCCTCTGGCTACATAGAAGATTCTAGACCTTCTTCTCTTGTTGAGTTTATTATACTGATATTAAAGCACTGGGGGGGGATGGAGATATAGCTTAGTGGTTAAGGAGCTTGCCTACAAAGCCAAAGGACCCAGGTTCAATTCCCCAGGACCCACATAAGCCAGATGCACAAGGTGGGCCATGTGTCTGGAGTTTGCAGCAGCTGGAAGCTCTGGTGTACTCATTCATTTAATGTTTATTGTATTTTTAGTATTTAAGAGTGCACTGCTGAAGGTCGTTAGAAGGCTGTCTACTTACCAGTTAACCAGTGTTAGGTCTACAAATAAGTTCTCACCTCAGTGTTCTTATGAATAAAAAGGAGTCCATAATTACTGCTTGACTGTCTGTGGAAGTCATGTTTCCAAAAAAAAATCCTACTCAGTGCCTGTAATGTGGCAGATAAGACCCGCATCCTTTTTTTCTATTTAAGTAGCAGACAAAAGAGAGTGGATCCATTGCTCAGAAAGAATGAAATGAAATATTTTAGATGTTAAAAAAGTTCTCAAGACAGATGTGAATGTAAAACTTGTAATGGATCATGAAACAAGGGAAGAAATTGAAAAGATTCCTTTGATTTGTCTTCTAGGAGAATGTGACCAAAAAAAAAAAAATTTGTTAGATGGAACTTTAAAAGTTCATATGATAGAGGAACTGAGGCCAGAAAACATAAACCTGAGGTGCAACCAGGCAAAGTAGTGGCTGAATGGACTGCAGGGTGCAGGTGGAGGCAGAGACAGCAAACAAGCTATCTCTCTCTGGCTTCTAACTTCCCTTCCGCCTATACTACTGTGAGATAACATGCTAAGATGTGATTATGTCCCTATTGAAACATCTGGGTGACTACCCACTGTATACACCAGGAAACCCAGTTTTTGTGGTATGCCATTGAAGATTCCTACTATCTAGCCAGGTATGGTGGTACATGCCTACCACCCCAGCACTTGGAAAGAGCAGACAGGGGATCAATAGTTCAAGGTCATCCTTGACAACATGATGAGTTGGAAAGCCAGCCTGGGAGGCATGAAAGCCTACCTCAAAAGAAATGAAGAAAAGGATTTCCATTTTCTGGTCATCAGCACCTATTTCTCACCACTAGACTTCATGCATCCTATTCTCCCTTGATACCTGATTACATTTCAGTCTCTAAAGATCTCCTTGAATACATTCCATACAGACGGTTTTTCATTCTTTTTAATAGTATTATTTATTTGACAGAGAGAGAGAAGGAAAGAAGGAAGGAAAGAAGGAAGGAAGGAAGGAAGGAAGGAAGGAAGGAAGAAATTAAGGAAGGAAGGAAGGAAGGAAGGAAGGAAGGCAGGCAAGCAGGCAGGAAGGCAGGAAGGCAGTCAGACAAGCAGGCAGGCAGTGAGTATGAACACATCAGGGCCTCTTGCCACTGTAAGTGAACACCAGATGCATGTGCCACTTAGTGCATCAGGCTTTATGTGGGTACTGGGAATTAAACCCAGGCCGTAAGACTTTGCAAGCTAAGTGTCTTTAACCTCTGGTCTATCTCTCCAGTCATGTTTTTCATTCTTTTTAAATTTCTTTTCTCCTATTTTATTTATTTACTTGAGAGAGAAAGAGAGAAAGAGAGAGAGGAAAAGGAAAATAGAAAGAATGTGCATACCAGGGCTTCCAACCTGCAGATGAACTCCAGACGCATGCAGAACCTTGTGCATCTGGCTTAAATGGGTACTGGGGACTCTAAACTGGGTCCTTAAGCTTCGCAGGCAGGTGCCTTAACTGCTAAGCCATTGCTCTAACCCCTGTTTTTCATTCTTTAAGGTCTATCAAGAGTGTCATCTCTCCTGTGGCATCTTCTACAGTCTCTTTTGGCTCATATTCCCTGTGGTGTTTTGATTCAGGTGTCCCCCATAAACTTAGGTGTTCGGAATGCTGTGTTCCCAGCTGATGGAGATTTGGGAATTAACACCTCCTAGAGGCAATGTATTGTTGGGGATGGGCTTATGGGTGCTATAGCCAGTTTCCTCTTGTCAGTGTTTGGCACACTCTCCTGTTGTGGTTGTCCATCTGATGTTGGCCAGGAGGTAATGTCCACCCACTGCTCATGCCATCATTTTCCTTGCCATCATGGAGCTTTCCCTGGAGTCTGTAAGCCAAAATAAACCCTATATTCCCAAAAGCTGCTCTTGGTTGGGTGATTTCTACCAGCAATACAAACCTGACTTCAACATTCCCTATTCAAATTTTTCACAAGATTATGACCTACTTAGAGTAAATTCTCCATTCCTTTCTCTCCTAAGAAATAACACCCTACTCATTCTTGTGATACACTCTTTCTAACTGAGCACCATGCATGGACTGTATATTTAATAATACTTAATTGTCAAGAAAACATGAAGCTGTAGGTACTATGGTAACAAATTCCTGATGTTAAAACAAACTATTTCATAACCCAAAATCAAAGACATACTTGGAGACTATTTCTATGTTTTGAGATGAAATTCAATAGTACCTATAAAATATTTCAAATGCTATAACTAAAGACTATCATAAGATAAAGCAATAAGGATTTTTTTGCAGAAGGGTAATTTTCAAAATCTTAAGACTGAATTTCTGTTGCTCAAGCCATGATGACTCAATAATTAATCCTGGAGAAAAAACTTCAGAATAGATCGGCAAAACCATAAACTTATAAGATGTTCTTCACTCCAATTTATAGCAAAAAGTCACTTTGTAAGAATATAAATTCATGTCAAAAGATATGTCAGCTCCTTGGAAAAATCAATAAATGCAAGGCAACTTTCTCTACATTTTGAATAATCACGATCGATGTAACTTCAACTCGTGCTTATTGGGTACTTACATTCTGAATGCACTGGATGTATTCATAACTCATATCTTATTTCTGATTTGGATCAATCCTATGAGATAACACTATTAGCACCCCTACTCCACAGATTAAGAAATTTGCTCATAGATATGTTTGACTTGCCAACTGCTGTGCAGGAAGGATGCATTAGAGCCTCAAACCTCCACACTTTAAAACATCACGTGTGCATAACACCTCATTATATCCATAACATTTCAAACAATTGTGTCATTTGAGTATTTGTTTCCGCATAACAAGATCCATTTTGGAGTTTCTGAACCCCTCACTACTTCGATGAGCCAATCTATCATGTGTACCTAACTCTCTAAGAAACACAGCATCTTCCTAGGACAAAATGCAACTGAAATCCTTGTATTATTCATTCGCAGTATTTTCTCTGATCGATAAGGACAGAATAAAGCCAGATACCCTCCTCCTAGTTGTTCCTTAAACAAAGAGAGATTTGACAGGGCTTTCTCCCTTGGGGTAAGTGAAATAAAAATGTTTCTCTAGGTTACTCACTTCTTGATCTTTTTTTAAAAAATGACTTTATTAGGGCATAATTTACATTAAAAAAGTTAATTTAATGAATACAGTGTAATGAATTTGGGGTGAAGTACAGAACCATGAACCCACACCATAAGCATCTTTTTCCTTTTCAAAAGTTCCCTTCTGGGCTGAAGAGATACATTAGTGGTTAAGGCATATGCCTGCGAAGCCTAAGGACCCAGGTTCCATTCTCCAGGTCCCACTAAGCCAGATGCACATGGTGGCGCATGCATCTGGAGTTTGTTCTCGGTGGCTAGAGGCCCTGGTGTGCCCATTCTCTGCCTGTCTCTCTCTCTCTCTCTCTCTCTCTCTCTCTCTCTCTCTCTCTCTCTCTCTTATAAATAAACAGATCTTTAAATTTAAAAAAGTCTCCTTCTGCCGTGTGTGTGTGTGTGTGTGTGTGTGTATAAGAACACTCAATATACCATTGTATGGATATAATGCATAATGCATTTTCATTTACCCCGCTGGCTATCCCATGCATATATCTCTAGGCTTTGTCTGTGTGTATAACTCGAACAGCATCCTTTCACTGATACGATTGATTCTCTTCCTCCCCATGTCCCGGCTCCCTGGGGACCCCCATTCTACTCCAACTGTAGGAGCCTGACCATCTCAGATTCTTCCCATCAGGGGTGTCAAGTACTGTTTGTCCTCCCATCTGCCTTATTTCACTCAGTTCCTCTAGGATTGTCCACAGGATCATGGCAGGATGGATAATACGGAATTGCATGTCGGCGCTACATTTTCCGTCTCCATTCTTCGTTCATGGGCCCCACTGAGTGATGTTGGAGGAAATGAGTGTGCGTCCATTGGCCGTCTTACATTCCTCTAGGTAAGCACTCAAACGGAATAACTACATCAGATCATAGTTCTATTTTCAGGTTCTTGAGAAATCTCCATACTATTTTCCACAGTGGCTGTACCAATTTACATTCCTATCGACAGGGTGTCAGGCTGCCCTTCGCTGGGCATACTTGCAAAGGCTTGCTACAATGTGTGCATGTATATAAGCATCCTCACAAGTAGGAGTTGATATCCCATGCGGCTTGATTTGTAGTTTTTCTGGGGAGTGAAGTTGAGCACCTTTGCACATGCCTGTTGGCTGTTAGTATGCCTTCCTTTGAATAATACATGTAAACTTCCCGTGCTCATCTTCAAACAGATTATTTGCTTTCTTTTTCTATTGAAGCTTCTCTGTGTGTTTTACCCATTATCAGACACATAGTTTGCAATTACTTTTTCCCTTGTTCCATAGGTTGCTTTCCCACTTTTTTTTCCATTTCCTTTGTCTTGCAGAAGCCACCACCTAAATGGAATCCCTGTCAAATCCAAGAAACCATCTCCAAGATGGGTGTCAGGAAGCATCTTCCTTGTGTTGTCTTTAAAGATTTTCTTTTTACAGCTTCAGGTCTTTAAGTCTTTAATGCATGTTGAATTCACTTTTCTAAAAGTGCAGCATAAGAGTCTCATCTTATGTCTTATGCCTCTGGGTTTGGAGATCGAGTTTTCTCAGTACCATCTACTGAAGAGACCATCCTTCCCTCACTGTGGATTCTGAGCACCTCTGTTGAAGATCAACATATGTGGTTTATTCCTGAGATCTTTATTGTTTCATTGGTTTACAAATCTGCATTTATGCCCATATTATGTTGTTTTGATTACTACAGTTTTAAAATATATATATATATATCTTTTATTTATTTATTTGTAAAAAAAAAGGGAGGAAGGTAGGGAGGGAGAGAGCAAGAGAAATTGGCACACCAGGGCCTCCTGCCACTGAAAATGAGATGCATGTGCCACTTTGTGCCTCTGGCTTTATTTGGGTTACTGGGGAACAAAATCCAGGCCATCAGGCTTTGCAACAAGCACCTTTAACCACTGAGCCATCTCCCCGGCCCAGTTTTTAAATTATATTTTGAAATCAGGAATCATAATATCTCCACATTTGTTCTTATTAAAGATTATTTTGCCTACCCAGGATCCTTTTCAGTCCAATGTGAATTTTATGAATTTTATGTATTTCTGTAAACAATTTTTATCATATTCAGCCGTTAACAGAGATTTCATCAAATCTGTAAGTTGCCTTGGGAAATATAGATATATTCAGATAGGACATCTTTCCACTTATTTCTGTCTGTTTGCATTTCTTTTGTTGACGTTTACAGTCTTATACAAGTGTTTCCCTTCATAAGGTAACTTTAGTCCTGCTTTATTCTTCTTGTTGCCAATGCAAATGGCCTGGCTTCTTGGCTGCTGTTCTGATAGCTCATTGTTAGCATGCAGAAATGCAGCCGATGTTTGTACATAATTTCGTATCCTGCCATCTTACTGAATTTATTAGTTTTCATAGTTTTGGCAGATTCTTTGGTTGTTTGCTCTTTCCTGCTATAAAAATTATTTGCAGGGGCTAAAACAAAGGCTCACGGTCAAAGACACTTGTTTGAAAAGCCTGATGACCCAGTTCAATTTCACAGCACCCATGTAAACCCAGGTAAACAGAGTGGCACATGCATCTGGAGTTCATTTGCTATGGCAGGAGATCCTGGCATGCCTATACTCTCTGCTTGTTTCTCTCTCTCTCTCTTTCTCTCTCTTTTAAAGAAGTAAATAAAATATTGTGTACAGATCATCTGTATACAAAGATAATTTCACTTCAGCAATAACAACTTGAATATGTTTTATTCAGTTTTTTTTTTAATTAATTGCTCTGGCTGGGGCTTCTATTACTATGTCAAATAGAATATTTGGAAGTAAATATCTTTCTTTTGTTCCAGATATTGGAGGAAAATCTTTCAGGTCTTCAACACTGAATATGTTAGCTCTTGACTGTTCCTATATGGGCTTTATTGTCTTAAGATAATACACTTATAATAATATATGTAATTTCTTTATTTTTTTAATATTTTATTTTTATTTATTTATTTATTTGAGAGAGAGAGAGAGAATGGGCCTCCAGTTGCTGCAAACAAACTCAGAGGCATGTGCCACCATGTGCATCTGGATTATGTGGGTCCTGGGGAATCGAACCTGGGACCTTTGGCTTTGCAAGAAAGCACCCTAACCACTAAGCCACCCCTCCAGCCCATAGAGTATTTTTTTTAATCAAAAACGTTGTTGGGTTTTGTCAAACGTTTCTTCTGACTTTTAAAGATGATCACGTAAGTTTTATTCTATGTATTTATTTACAAGAAGAGAGACAGACAGAGAGAATGCGCATGCCAGGGCTTCCAGACACTGCCACCTTCTGCATCTGGCTTCGGTGGGTCCTGGGGAATCAAACCTGGGTTCTCAGGCTTTTCGAGCTTAACCTCTTCAGCCCCTAGTCATGTAATACACACACACACACACACACACAGCAGAGAGATACAGAGAAAGGGAGCCATAAAGAGAGGGAGAAAGAGAGAGAATGGGCACCCCAGGGCTTCTAGCCACTACAAACAAACTCTAGATACTTGGGGATTTGTGGGTGGGGGCTTGAGATAAGGTCTCATGTATCTCAATGTGATCTCAAAATTGCTATGTATCTCAGGCTAACCTTGAACTCCTGACCCTCTTGCCTAAGCCTTCCCAACCCACCTCCTCTACAGATCTTCATTCTCTGTTCCTCATATAAATTCAGTCTTCACTTCTCTCAAACCATCTAAAACCACTAACATTCACTTTATTTTACATTTAGTTATTTGTATGATTTTGACATTTGTTCAACCAATCCTAATTTTGTATACAACCCTAGATTTGATGCATGAATGTCTACATACTCAAGAAATTGTTCTAAACCAGTAGCCTGGTATTATTTCAAACATTATTCACAACCAATTTTGTATGCTTACCTAAATCTTCTCCTACTGGATGATGGATATATTTGAATAATTAATGAATAAATGAACTGTAGGAGAATAATTTCCCGTATTTGTTTTCTATAGAAAACATTCAACTATTCATTAATGTTGACTTACATTGGGCAAAGTCCTTCTTAATGTGGCATAGGCAGGGAATGGATATCATCTCACCTTAAAGACGTGTTTCACGTGAGCATAATGACAGCGAATATTTAGTTTCTCAAGTAATCTTTGAGTTTGTTGGATGTTGATCTTTCCACCTCTAAATTCCTCATGAATGGTAGACAAAAACCATGTACGAAGCACAGAAAGTTAAGGAAATTTGCAAGGCGTATTTGAAATTTAAAATTCTCAAAGCAATGTCTCATCTTTACCTCGGTTTATTTGTTTTTAACTTGAATCTGTTTTGTTCTTAGTCATACTACGGCCCACTTGCACTGCCCTGAGTAGGGACATCCATTACAATCGCATTCCCCAGCTCAGACCCATGCGGAAATTGCCAAGGCACCGAGCTGGCTACCCAGGGCCCAGGTGAGCACACCCCCCCACTACCACCCATCCAGTCACATAACCACCCACCCTTGCACACAGGGACTGGGGATCAGGCCCATTCGGCCCTGACCTCACTCCCTGGTCTGCCTGCCTGAGCCACCCTGAGTAGGGACACCCAAGGTGATCATACTCCCCATCTCTGACTACTACAGAGACTGCCAGGGCATTGAATAGGCTGACTAGGGTCCAGCTGAGTGCTGCCCCCCACCCACCAGCATTCAGTCATGTGGGTGCAACCTCCAGGGTCAGGCCCATTTGGTGCTGACCTCACGCCCTGGACCACCCACGTGCACCATCCTATATAGGAATGACTAGACAAGGCTCTTTCCACTCAGGTTTTACTGGTCACACTCCCCAACTTGCCCATCCCAGACCCCTGTGGAGACTGCCACCTACAAGGCTGGATGCTCAGATTCCAGTATGCCCAGGTCAGACCCTCAGATAGACTTCCAGTCCAGGTCCAATGTGATCAAGGCTGACCAGACCACTCCACACAGGCCTCAGGAGAGCCAGTGTTAGTGCATTCTCAGCAAGACAAAGGGATTGTCTCTAGATGGACAAAGCAAGTGAGGCAAGAAACCAAGGCAAGGGATCACCATGAAGAATACCTTGTCCCCGAGTTGAGGCCCGAAGCCTCCAGTGGACACTGCTTAGAGGAAACGCCAGACAAAAATATTCCAAAATGTAATAGTCAACAAATGTAGTGAGGCCGTGAATGAAATGGAAGAGAATCGAAAACAGAGGGCTGTACTTAGATGGCTCAACTGTTAAAAGCCCTTGCTTGCAAAGCCTGATGGCTGGAGTTCAATTCCCCAGCATCCTTGTTAAACCAGATACACAAAGTGGTACAAGCATCTGGAGTTTGTTTGCAGTGACAAGAAACCCTAGTGTACCCATTCACTCTAATTCTCCATCCCTTTCTCTCTGTCCCTCTCTCTCTGTCTCTCTCTCATTCTCTTTCTTCTCCTCTTTCTCTCTTCCTTTTCTACTTGCAAATGAATAATAATTTTTTTAGAGAGAGGGAGAGACAGAACTGGCATGCTAGGGCCTCAGCCACTGCAATCGAACTCCAGATGCTTGTGCATATAGTAGTGCACCTGTGCAATTTCACACTTGCATCACCTTTGTTCATCTGGATTATGTGGGATCTGGAAAGAGATAAAATATGGGTCCTTAGGCTTCACAGGCAAGCACCTTAACCATTAAGTCATTTCTCCAGCCCTAAATAGTAATTTTTTAAAAAAAATTTAAAAAGAACTCAATAGGTAGCAGAATTAACTTAAAGAAGACATGATCAAAAGCACAAATGAATTCCAAGAGAACACAGACTGTCAACTATACAATAAGAAGGTCAAACCAAGAAATGAAAATGGAATTCAGTAAAAGGCGGAGACACTGAAGAAAAACCTAATGGAAATCGAAGAGAAATAACTCAATGAAAAGGCACCCACGACAGTGTCACCAACAGAGCAGATCATGTGGAGGACAGACAATCAGAGCTCCAGAACGAGACAGAGCAAGTAGATCAGGGGGACAAACTCAATGATAAGTTCCAAAATAGTGGATAACAGGAATAACAGACCATGAGGGAAGTGTAGGACACCTTCAAAAGACCAAGCATTCAAATCATGAGCAGAAAAAAGTGGATATCATTAAAAAATCAAATCAAAACAAATGCTAACAAGGGTGTAAGGAAAGAGAATCCTCATTCAATGTTAGTGGGAGTGTAAACTTGTATACCCACTGTGGACATCAGAATACTGTAGCTTGCTCAAAAATCTAAAAACAGATTTACTATTTTACCATTATACCACTCCTGGCCTGTACCCTAAAGACTCTGCTCTTTACTGAAGAGTTACTTCCCAGCCATGTCTGTGGCTGCTCTATTCGTAATAGCTAGGAAATGGAATCAGCCCAGATGCCCATCAACTGATGAATGGATAATAAAGATGTGGTGCATAAACACAATGGAATTCTACTCCATGGTAAGGAAAAATAAAGTTATAAAATTCGCAGGAAAGTGGGTGAACCTTGAAAAGTTACACTACGTGACGTTATCCAGACTCAAAGAGACACATGCCATGTGTCCTCTCTCCTATGAAGATTCTACCGGATGAACCTTGAAAAGATACACTACGTGACGTTATCCAGACTCAAAGAGACACATGCCAAGTGTCCTCTCTCCTATGAAGATTCTACCATGGAATTGTTTGATTTGTTTATAAGTTGTAGCAAGTATCAATAGTACTAGTTAAGGAGTTAGAATGAGGTTTGGAAAGAGAAGAAATAGGAAGGGATCACAGGAGGGAATAATAGACAAGAGGAGGGAAATAAAACAGTGGGTTGAAGGATCAGGGCGGGAGGGGGGGGACAAAGATCAGGGAGAGAGGCAATGGGGGCAACAAATAAAACTAATGGTGGCATGAACAAGTACCATAGAAACCTACCTCTTTGCTAGCTATAATTAAAAGATATAACTCCCTTTAAAAAGAGAGAAATAAAGGAAGGAAGGAGAGTAGGAAGTAAGGAAGGAGAAAAGGAAGAAAGAAAGAAAGAAAGAAGAAAGAAAGAAAGAAGAAAGAAAGAAAGAAAGAAAGAAAGAAAGAAAGAAAGAAAGAAAGAAAGAAAGAAAGAGGCAATGTAGCTGGCCATGGTGGCTCATGCCTTTAATCCCAGCACTCAGGAGGCAGAGGTAGGAGGATTGCTGTGAGTTCAAGGCCACCCTGAAACTACATGAATTCCAGGTCAGCCTGGGCTAGAGTGAGACCCTACCTTAAAAAACTAAAATAAATAAATAAACAAACAAAATGCAGAAGTGGTAGCTAGTTTGGACAGAAGCACCCTGCATGAGTGGAGAAAACTTCACTTAAAACCTCAAGTTGTTGCTGGTAAATACCAGTGCCAGAATTGAGTTACCCCTCACCTCAACAGTGAGCTGTTGGTCAGGGAGGCCCATGAGATCCCAAAAACAATGCAGGCCATTGCCAAAGCTCTTGGTTACCCAGCAGAACTAAATGGTAAGATCTTATTGCTGAAGGTACCACAAGATGAAGTTACAGGACATTGAAAGATCAGGCTGAAAGTGACACAGAAGCAAGCTTCCCTGCTGGCTAGAACTCAAAGTGCTGGAAAGAGAGTTGCTGAGGGATGGTGGTCACCATTGATGGTCACAACAAGCAGTGGATCCTGCAAGGTGCAGAATAAACCAACCAGGCAAGATGGATACACTGGTACAATAGTGGCACACAGGCTATGGAAGTAACCAACTGCTCTCTGCTTGGATATGAGGTCTGATCGGGGGAAGGAATTCATGTCTGGTACTGAGAACCAAGCCAGACCTATCATTTTGAAGGTCATAGACCTAGAGGGAAGCTTCCACTGTCCTTTGGCTACAAGGAAAGGTTATGCCCATCAAAAAAAAAAATCTTTTAAATGTCTATGTTTTGCCCTTTGATCAATGCTGCTCTCTCTTTCTCTTTGCTAGAAACTCTGCTCTTTACAGATATCAGTGAATGCCAGTGAGACCCAAGACCAATCAGAATAACAAGAAAAGAAAGCTGACTGCCGATGACGAGATGAGTCATCTCTGTCACATTGCCCAGGGCCCAGGAAACATTACAGAGGAAGTAGAAGATTGAATATGAGTGCTGCTCACACAGCAGGCCTGACAACCTCCTCCAGGGACAAGGCAGTAGACACCGAGGAGACTCAAAACTCATCAGTGCAGAAGATCAGGAGCTGTCAAGAGCTTGCCACTAAAGAAGACTTATAGTAAGCCCTCCAAAGCTCAGGGAACATTACAGAAGAGGGAGCAGAAAGAATATAAGAGCCACAGGATGTGCAGGTGGCCTCTGAGTCATTGTCCCTCCACACAGAGACTGACTGGTGTATTCATGACCCCACAGTGATTACCGATAACCCCACTGAGGAGGGGCCCTCAATGGAATAGGGTTGGGGAGAGGAAACATAAGAGCATTATTTATTTTGGTGGGAAGATGACCAGTTTGAAACATTTCACATATTAAAATTATCAATTAAACATTATATATATAAATAAAAATAAATACTACTTACAACAAAATGAGATCATTGCCATATGGTCATTAAGGAATAGAGGGCATAACACAATTAAACTGCAGTAAAATAATAAAAATTAAAGTTTGAAAATTAAAGTTATTATTTAGAAAGTGCATTATACCATTACTACAGTGTATTACCTGAAGGCCTGAACTTGACAGCCACATGACTCCAAGGTCCCCTACCTACCAGACCTCCCTCGCTGAGAGTAGCAAGCAAGTAGATACTTAATCATAGAGGAGTGGAAGCAGTAAATGAGTCCTTAAGACATTATTGAACACAGTTTCTGTTGCTGTTAGTAACTAGTGAACATGACTGATGTTATTATTACATGAGTCAAATGTCCTGCTGCATGCCTTCCCCTAAAACCATTTCAAATGTCATCAAAAAAGGGTTAGAAATACCACACTTGGGGCCTGGGCATATAGCTCAGTTACGAGAGTGCTCACATAGTATGCATGAGGCCCTGAGTGTGATCCCAGTACCATAAAAGCAGGTGTGGAGGTATATGCCTCTAATCTCTGTCCTTAGGAGGTAGAGGAAAAAGAGTCAGGGCTAGAGGGACAGCTTAGCAGTTAAGGCACTGGTCTGCAAAGCCAAAGGACCCAGGTTTGATTCCTCATACCCACATAAAGTCAGATGCACAAGGTGGCACATGCATCTCGAGTTTGTTTGCAGTGGCTAGAGACCCTAGTGCTCCCATTCTCCCTCACCCTCCCTCTCTCTCTCTCTCTCTCTCTGTCTCTCTCTTTCTCAAATAAATATTCAAAAATTTTTAAAGAATCAGAAGTTCAAAGCCATCTACAGCTCCATGATGAGTATGACAGTACTCTAGAATATATGAGACTATGTCACAAAAACAAAAGATAAAAAACCCTACAATAACAATATATTTGATATGTAAAGTACAATAATAATAATCAAGTTTACTTATTACACAGAGAGAAACTATAAAACTTGGGAGATCTCCAAATTCAAAAGCCAAACACTGTGATTGGAATAAGATGTCCATCTATTCAGTCATGAAAGAAAGCTGTAAGTAAAAATAGCTTCAAATTCCACTCCGCTTCAAACTGTGAAAGCTAATGAGCAGTGTGCTTAAATTTAGTAGCTATGAAAAGGGTGGAATACCCTTTTTCTTATAATAAAAATTTACAAGAGTCTAGGGAAACCCAGAGATGCTCAGAACACACATGGAAGAAAGCAGAAAGCTTATACAGAAACGCCAGATGCTAAAATTCAGAACTCTTCAGAGAGTGGGCGCTAAATAAAGAAGATAAACCGAGAGAGAGAGACAAACAGAGAGAGAGAGAGCGAGAGAGAGAGCGCTTGGGAATGGATATCTTGCTTCCCAGTATTCCTGGATGTCTCTTGTCCTTGTTTTCATGACCTGAGCTGGTTCTCCTCCCTGGGAGGGGGAGGTCTGTCCCCTCTTAGGTGATGTCCTGCTGCCTCTCTGTGGGAAATGAATTCCTTGATACTTATCAGCTGTTGTGAGGGTCTCCGACTTTCTAGGGAGAAAGCAAAGAAGATGGCATTTGTTGCTTTTGCTCTTTGAAATAACCTCACCAAAAAAATCTTAATAAAACACACCCAAGATGTGGAAACTTCTGACTTCCCGCTTCTTCTCTGACCGTCCCCAAACTCAGTGTCTACATGCAGCAGGGCCCCCCACCCCCTCTGATATCTCATCCATGAACTGCCAGGATACCTTTTTCCTCCCTGTTCGCTTTCCAAGCCCTCAAACCGTTCATCACAACGTGTGCCCATTGGGGTAGGGCAGCTGATCTGAGGGCGATGCCATCAGTGTCCCTGTGAAATGCTCTGGAAACACCAGGCTACCTCTCCGGATTGAGGGCAATACAGCAAAGACCTACCACTTGTGAAGAAGCTGTTGGCGAAGCGATGTTCTTAAAATCTTCAAAATTGGGATAGTTAGTTGGCTGGGCACCACACCGCAGATGACTCATTTTCTTTTCCTGCAGTGGGGCTGAGCACCTATTGTGATATCACCGGGGATTCCATATTCTGCAAGAGTAGCTCTTTTATGACCTCACGGGGACAGCCAGCGCTCACCAGAGCGCCCTGGACAGACCGATGCTAAGCGTGCACGATAACACCTTGCCTGGGAGAGGTGTGCCACGGGATGCTGTATCACCCTTTGAGCGCTCTTCGTTTCGGAAGCTTGGCTCCTGCGGCAACCAAACATGTCACTTAGCGTTCTGAGCAGGAAGGAGAAGGAGAGAGTGATTCAGAGGCTCTTGATGCAGGCTCCTCCAGGGGAGTTCGTCAACATGTTCGATAACCTGTGTCTGCTGATCCGCGACGAGAAGCTCATGCACCAGCAGGGAGAGTGTGCGGGCCACCGGCACTGCCAGAAGTACTGCGTGCCGCTGTGCCTGGACGGGAACCCGGTCCTCCTGACACACCACAACGTGCTGGGCGACAGCTGGTATTTCGACTACCAAAGCAAGCTGTCCTTCAAATTCGACCTCCTCCAAAACCAGCTGCGGGACATCCGGAGCCACGGCATCATCCGGAACGAGACGGAGTACCTGCGGACGGTGGTGCTGTGCGCCCTGAAGCTGTACACCAGCGACCACTACCCGGCCGGCCACTGCAACGTGCTGCGCAAGACGCTCAAGGGCCGCGAGTTCCTGCTGGCCTGCATCGAAGACCACAGCTACAGCGCGGGCCACTGCTGGAACGGCGTGTGGGTCTCCAAGTGGCTCTTCCAGGTGAACCCCTTCCTGACGCAGGTCACCGGCAGGATCTTCGTGCAAGCGCACTTCTTCCGGTGCGTCAACCTGCACCTCGAAATCTCCAAGGACCTGAAGGAAAGCCTGGAGGTCGTTAACCAAGCGCAGCTGGCCCTCAGTTTCGCAAGGCTTGTGGAGGAGCAAGAAAATCTATTTCAGACGGCCGTCTTAGAAGAGCTGCAGGAGCTGTCGCAGGAGACCTTGAAAAGGATCCTCAGGAGAGATCTGCCGGTGACCCGCACGCTCATCGACTGGCAGAGAATAATCTCGGACTTGAAACTGGTGATGTACCCCAAGCTAGGCTACGTCATTTACTCCAGGAGCGTGCTGTGCAACTGGATAATATAAAGGGGGCTCCCGGCCGTCACCACCCGCCGCTGAGTGGCTCGTGTTTGTGGGGAGCGACTGAGGTTCTAAAGTGGAGCAGCCCCTAGACGCGGGTCCTATTAGTCCTAGCAAGTGGAAGTCGGATAAAAGAGTGAGGGGTAATTTTATCCAGGCAGTATTTACCAATAAGACCAAAAAAGGGGGCAGAAGGCTGGGGGGGGGGTGGCACAGCCTTTAATCCCAGCACTCGGAAGGCTTACCAGGAGGTAAGGAGGTAGGAGGATCGTGGTGAGTTCGAGGCCAGCCTGAGACTACATAGTGAATTCCAGGTCAGTCTGGGCTAGAGAGAGACCCTACCTCAAAAGTGGGTGGGGGGGCAGAGTAAGCCTGCTTCATGGAGTTTGCGATCATAAATTAGAGATATTGATTACGTAACATTTCAGAAGTACTATGGAAGTGGCCAGTATTAAAGGCTGCATGATTCTGCATGTGTGCATGCATGCACGCACGCATATGTGTGTGCATACGACTTTCTTTGAAACCGAGAAGTTGTGCCTATGAACATGTCTCTGGAAATGATATTTCTCCTTACACGGTTGAGTCTTGGACTAACGGTGACTGAAGGAGACTTTAATAAATGACAGTGGGTTTGGATGTCCCATCAAACCCAATGATGCCAAACCGTAGCTCAGTTAGACTGCCAGCAAACTAGGTTTCGCTGCTATTCTACTCCTGTTTCACCACTTCTTAACAGAAAACATGGAGTAGTTCTAAATCTCTGGGCTTCTCTCTACAAGACCTTCCGACTAGAAAACTCGACCCTCCCAAACTTGAAGAGTTGAACTCCTGTAAAGTCACTGCTATAGACACTTACTTCCAATGCGTGGCACATCTTGTGCCAAACATTTTACAAATAACTTTTAATCATTAGTCTGGATCTAGGATCATCCCCACTTTATATTAAAAGCACCTAAGACTTCAACTTTATCAAATCCCCTGGCTGCCATGACAGAATACCACAAAGTGGAGTGCTGATAACCGACAGGAGGTTAACGCTCACAGCTCTCAGACTGGAAAATCCACGATCAAGACTGCTCGCCCATAGATGGCTATTCTTAGCATGCCCTCGCTTGGTGGACAGGGCACGGCAATACTTCAGGGTCTCTTTTCTCAGGACACTAACCCTATTCATGTAGGCTGCAACCTCGTGACCCCCCACCCAAGCTCCATATTCCCTCATCCTCCCATGTTGGGTGTTGCATTTCACCACTCAAACCGGAGCATGCAGGGACACTTACAAGTGACTAGTTCCCATACCCTGATTTCACAGCTAAATGGAAGGCCTGTGTGTGTGTGTGTGAAATGAGCAATCGTAAGCAATGCCACCGCTGGGTTGGTTACCTTCTAATTCCTGGGACAAAATGCCTGACAAAAGTCAACGTGAGGGAGGAAGGATTAGCTCAGCTTACAGTTAGAGTCCATCGGGGCAGGGAAGGCCACAGTCAGTCCAAGTGAGGAAGCCAACCAGAGCCATGAACGCTGGTGCTCAGCCAGCCCTCTCCTTTGATACGGTCCAGGTGCCCCGCCCATGTGAATCTCCTTTCCCCCGTTTCTAGGCAGTTGATTCCACTCTAGAACTTCCAGCAGCCTCCTCTTGCTTTGGTTAAAAAAAAAAAAAATGTATAGCTGGGCATGGTGGCGCATGCATTGAATCCTAGCACTCGGAAGCCAGAGGTAGGAGGATCGCCATGAGTTCAAGGCCACCCTGAGACTACATAGTGAATTCCAGGACAGCCTGGGCTAGAGTGAGACCCTACCTCGAAAAAACAACAAAAATAAAGAAAGAAAGAAGAAACTGTAATAGGACTGGAGATAGTTAAGGTGCTTGCCTACAAACCCAATGGTCCCAGTTTTAATTCCCCAGGACCCACATAAGCCAGATGCACAAGATGGTGCATGCATCTGGAGTTCATTTGCAATGACCACATGCCTTAGGGTGCCCATTCTCTCTCTCTCTCTCTCTCTCTCTCTCTCTCATATTTGTGTGTGTGTATATATATATATATATATATATATATATATATATATATATATATATAAAATGTAAGAGTTTGTTCTTTTCTCCAAAAGGAGAGCTCTCCTCTAATAAGTTTAAGAAATCCAGGTTCTTCTAGAGTCATTTTACTTGGTTTCTTATCCTTCCCCGGGGGGCCAATACAGACCATATTGATGGGAAGGTTATGTCTTTCAATTCTCCCCAGTTGCAGGGTGGACCAATACTATCCTGGAATGTTCCCTGGCCTTATGTTGCCTTGAGGTTGAAATGAGCTTCATCTTTTCTTCCTTGAAATCTTATCATGTGTAAGACTCAACCACTACTGCATATGCAGGTCTGGGAACGAGCAAGCAATTAGAACTGCCATTCAACGTTTTGGATGTTGCAACATGAATAAAGACCATATCCATGTGAAATTAGGTTTGGATGAGTGCATAGTGGATAGGAAAAGGTGTTTCCAGTTCACTGGTGTGCAGCCGAGTTCTTGTTCTACCTTATGTTTTCCTCAGTCCTCTCGTCATAGCACACTTCATGTTGCTACCCTGGCACTGGGAAGGTCTCGGCAATCTCTGGCCTTGCCATCCTGAGCACTCCCTCTGAAAAGTTTCAATAGTTTCTTATTTTTCAGGTTTTTTGTTCTGTTTTGTTTTTGAGACCCAAACTCACAATTCACCTGGCTCAACTTTCAAAGTGCCAGAGATATAGATGTGCACCAATTCAACCAGCTGACTCATTACTAATATATATATATATGTATATATAATATTTTATATATATAATATATTTTTATGATTTACAAGCAGAGGGAGAGAAAGAAAGTGAGTGAGAGAGAGAGAATGGGCGTGCCAGGGCTTCCAGCCACTGCAAATTCCAGATGCATGTATCACTTCGTGCATCTCTCTTTATGTGAGTACTAGGGACTCAAGCCTGGGTTGTTAGGCTTTGCAGACAAGCATCTTAACTGTTGAGTCATCTCTCCAGCCCCATCACTACTATTCTTATAACATCAGTTCTTCATCTACCTATTCCTAAATTCTTATAAAGTCTAATTTCAACTGTACTTCATTCACTAGGCCCCCTCTCTCTCTCTCTCTCTCTCTGTGTGTGTATGTGTGTGTGTGTGTAATCAGTTCATTGTCTGTTAATTCCTATAAGTTTTTCATGGTGTGCTTTAATTTTTCACTCTATTTAAGCTCCATTTCTTCATCATTGCTTCAGATAGCAAATGACTTCATTCCTTCACTAAGTAAGATATCCTTTCAAAGTTTTAAAAGTTTCTTTGCTCTTCAATTAAAAATATATATTTAGGGCTGGAGAGATGGCTTAGCAGTTAAGCACTTCCCTGTGAAGCCTAAGGAGCCTGGTTCGAGGCTCGATTCCCCAGGATCCACATTAGCCAGATGCACAAGGGGGCGCACGTGTCTGGAGTTCGTTTGCAATGGCTGAAGGCCCTGATGTGCCCATGAAACCTGGAAACCTATGATGGGGGAGGTCATGAGCCCTAGGGGTATAAAGTCTACTGGTGTTTGGTTAATGTATGTACTATGCTCACCAAACTGCCTGGTAAGCACTTCTCTTAATGTTCATACCCACATATTAATGCTACTCTCACTTTTGGTTAGAGAAGCTTCTCTTTTCAGAGGGCAGTGACCTCTGATATGACTCAAAAGGCACCATAGTGCTGAAAAGAAGTGACAGAGGAGTGCTCAGCACTGGGACATCTCTATCACACTTTCCAAGGCTCAGGGTCCATTGCAGAAGAGGTGACAAAAAGAATGTAAGAGCCAAAGGAAGGGTAGAACTGCTTACAATGCAATCTTCCAAACACAAAATGGTCTGTATATCCATGACCTCACAGTGCCTGGTACTACCTGCATAAGACACTCATAATAGGAGGAAACGATGACGACATCAAAAGAAAAGAGAGACTGATTGAGAGGGGAAGAGGATATGATGGAGAGTGGAGTTGCAAAGGGGAAAGTGGGAGGGGGAGGGGGAATTATCATGGTTTATTGTCTATAATCATGGAAGTTGTCAATAAAAAGGTGTCCTGATAAATAAAGACAGAAACATAAACAAGGAATTAAAAAACACACACTATTAACCATCAGGAAAATACAGATCAAGACTGCAATAAGGTATCACTTTACGCTTGTTGGGCTGGCTACTGTCTGTAAGCAAAAAGGTAAGGATGAGAATGTGGAGAAATTAGAATGCTTAAGCACTGTTAGTAGGAACATAGATTTCTGTAGCCACTATGGGAAACGGCATGGAGGTCTTTAGAAAATATAGAACCACCATGTTTGTTTTAAATATTTTATTTTCATTTATTTATTTCAGAGAAAAAGAGAGAGGAAAGAAGAGAGAGACACGCACAGAGAGATAATGGGCACACCAGGGCTTCCAGCCACTGCAAATGGACTCCAAAACACAGAAAAGAAATGGCAGTCTTAGGAGAATTTTGGTGTGAAAGTACCTCAGACATGTATTCTGTTTTGTTTTGTTTTTGTTTTTGAACGGTGAGAGCTGGATGCTCACTGACAGAGAGGAGACAAGACAAGGTGAACGCGAAGAATGCAGAGGGGCTGAGGAGGAGGATCGGTGGTAAAAGTGCTTGTAAAGCCAGCCCGAGGGTCTGAGTTCAGATCCTGAGCACTGCTGTGAGAGCCGGGCGTGGCGGTGTGCACCTGTAATGCGAGTGTTGAGAAGGAAGAGACAGGAGGACCCCACGGCCATGGCGGCTAGTTCAGCTGAATTAATTCACTGAAGCTCAGTGTTCCATGAGAGACGACAGAAAGCAACTGAAGAAGGCACCTGACATTGACCTCTGGTACATACATGTGCACCTACTCACACACAAGCACACACACACACACTCATAAAAAAAGAACAAAAGGGGCTGGAGAGATGGCTTAGCAGTTAAGCACTTGCCTGTGAAGCCTAAGGACCCCGGTTTGAGGCTCGATTCCCCAGGACCCACGTTAGCCAGATGCACAAGGGGGCGCACGCGTCTGGAGTTCGTTTGCAGTGGCTGGAGGCCCTGGCGCGCCCATTCTCTCTCTCTCTCTCTCTCTCTCTCTGCCTCTTTCTCTCTCTGTCGCTCTCAAATAAATAAAAAATAAACAAAAAAGTTTAAAAAAAAAAAAAAGAACAAAAGGGTCCTCATTCATCAAGAGAAATCAGCACGCCTCTAATCCCAGCGCTCAGGAGGCAGAGGTAGGAGGATCACCATGAGTTTGAGGCCAGCCTGAGACTACATCATGAATTCCAAGTCAGCCTGGGCTACAGTGAGACCCTATGTTGAGAAAAAGTTAAAAGGAAAGTACTCTTATTTGCAGACTAGGAGGAAGGATAACAAAGTAAATATGTATTTTTTTAATCTTTAAATTTTCAGTATTTTTATTTATTTGAGAGCAACAGACACAGAGAGAAAGAGGCAGAGAGAGAGAAAGAGAGAGAGAGAATGGGTGTGCCAGGGCCTCCAGCCACTGCAAAAGAACTCCAGATGCATGCGCCCCCTTGTGCATCTGGCTAACGTGGGTCATGGGAAGTTGAGCCTTGAACCGTGGTCCCTCCCATGTACTGGACCTCCAGTCCAATCAGCTGTTGTTTCCCCATAACAGACATGCCACTATTTCAGCCACTGGCTCATTTGGCCCGGCTGGCCAAACTTAACGCTTGCAGTTTCCACTATTGTTTATCTCCACTAACGACTTCTCTTTCTCTCATAGAGCTGCATGCAGTATAGCTTTCTGTCAGCTGATATGAGGGGAGAAGGTTTTCAGCTCAGTTCCATCAAGATTTCTCATTGATTATGCAGCACAAGCATGTGGAGTCTTCAGCAATAGGGTCTTGCCATCAATTCCTGATGAAAAACCAAGAGCCTTTGCAATGGCCTGTAATGTTTTGGGACATCAGGGACCTCCCTGGCCAACAACTCACTGGAAGGTATCCCATTCCTGGCACTGAAATTTTTGTAGTAACCATCTATGGCCTCTGGGTGCACCACTGTCCAAAACAGTAAGTTACCATATGGCTTATTCATACCCTCGTAGATTTTGATTAACCTCCCCTCACCCTCCCTTTACTCAGTCTCTTCCCTTGACCTCACTGAGGCCTTTCTGCCTCTAGTAATCTGTTCATCTACTTACACATGTACAATACCATCCCCTTAAGCCCACCCTTCTCCTCCCTCCTTTATAGCCTCTTTGTAGCTTACTGGTCTCTGCTACCGAGTTTTATCCCAACTCACATACAAGTCCAAACACATGTAGCTAGGATCCACATATGAGAACATGCAGTGCTTGGCTTTCTGGGCCTGGGTTACCTCACTAAAATAATCCTTTCCAGGTCCATCCATCTTCTTGTAAATTTCATAATTTCATTTTTCTACGTAAAGAACTTTTTCAGGGCCTGGAGGGACGACTCAGCAGTTAAAGTTAAGCTTGCTTACAAAGCCTGATGACCCAGGTTTGATTCTCCAGTGCCCAAATAAAGCCAGATGCACAAAGTGGCACATGTCTGGAGTTCGTGTGCAGTGGCAGAAAGGCTTTGGTGTATCTGTTCTCGCTCACTCTCTCTCTCTTTCTCTCTCTCACTCTCTCTCTCTCTCTTTCTCTCTCTCACTCTTTATCTCTCTCTCTCTGTCTCAAATAAACAAATAAAAATATTTCTAAAGGAAACCTTTTTACATCATCCTGTCTCACTGAGGTTCTAAGCAAATAGGCAAATTCCCATTTTTCATGGTACTCATCAGGTTTAATGAGAAAGGAAATGCCAGCCACTACTCATTCTCCATGGCCTATTTCCAAGTAGTTCTTCAAAACTTTTTTCATTATCACTTTCTCTTCCCTTTTTTTTTTCTATTTTCTCTTCACATTTTTTTTTTTTTTAATTTTGTCAGTGAGCTTTTCAAAGCACTATATTCTAGGTTGCAACCTTGACCGGAATCTTCCAGAGAGGCATTGCATAAATAATTTGTCCTATCATTTTCTGATCTACAAGTCTTAGAAGGTATGGAGAGATTTAGAGAGAGAGAAGGAGAATACCCCAAGCTTGAATGACAATTAATTAGAGAACAGACACTAAAAAACCTATCCCATTTCAATGGCGGTGTAGTAGTCTAGCAGTTCACTACGATGGAGGTGGGATTGTGTGCCAAATTTATTTGCTATTTACTCTTTGGTAATTAGTAGGACTTGTGTTTTAAAAGTTTTAATAGCTTTATTGACTCTCTATGGCCAAGTTGCTGACAAGTAATTGTATCAAGAAAAGAAATAATCTGTCATGTCTTAGTAAACCAAATTAACTCTAGTGCTCGTAACTCTTACAGATCTTTGAAAATTACCATTATGTAGTATAGAATGGTAAAATTGAACAAGTCTTGATTAATAAGTTACAAAACAGAAGTAAACCTCTCTGTGCATGCATACATGTGTGTTCACATATGTGTGCATGTGCACATATGTGCAGGCATGTGTGGAGGCTAGAGGACAGCCTTGGCTATCTTTCCTCAGGAGTAACATCCACCTTTTTGGAAACAGCTCTTATTGGCCTAGAACTTGCCAAGTTCTCTGAACCCAGTTTTCAGTTAGGCTGGCTGATCAGGGACTTCCAGTGATTCTCCTGTCTCCACCTGTCTCAGAACTGACATGACAGGCAAATGTGGCCACATCCAGCTTTTTACAAGAATGATGGGAATCAGACTCAGGCCCTCATGAATGTACCACAAGCATTCCTGCCTGCTTCCCTTCTTCTCAGCTCCTCAAAAGTAAATTAAAACTCTTTTTTTTCATGATAGGATTTTGCTGTAGACCAGGTTGACCTGAAATTCACTCTGTAGTCTCAGGATGGCCAAGAACTCACAGTGATCCTCCTACCTCTGCCTCCCGAGTCCTGGGATTAAAGGGGTGGGCCACCCCACCCGGCAAATTTTGTATATAGTTCTTCACTTTGCTACGCACACTCTTTGAGATAAGAGAACTGCTCAAGTCACTTTGGAAGGTAACAATCCCAATAGAAAAATGGGTAAGGTACAAATACACAATTTACAGAAGAGAAAATCCAAAACTCCTCTGGCAAAAACAAGCATATGAAATCATCAAAGAAATATAAATGCGAGTAAAAACAACCAGTAGTTTTATATTATGCCTGCTTAAAAATAACAGAAAAAAAATAGAGGCTTAGCTAAGCAAAATCATGGTGAAGGGTGTGTGTGTGTGTGTGTGTGTGTGTGTGTGCACGCGCACGCGCACACACACACATAAATGTAGAAATTCTCCCACTTTGATGGTACAAAGACTGGCCTAGAGCTTAAAGCGCAGTCTGGCACTGCTTATTCAAATAGAACACAAGCAAACCCCCCAAGTTAGCAGTTCCACTCATGGGTTTGTTGTCACAGTCGTCTGGAAAGAAACACGCACGCTCACTCAGGAGGCAGAGGTAGGAGGAGCACCGTGAGTTTGAGGCCAGCCTGAGACTACATAGTGAATTCCAGGTCAGCCTGGGCTGGAGCGAGACCCTATCTCAAAAAATCAAAAAAAATTTAAAAATTAAATTAAAATTAAAAATAAATACAATTCCAGGCAGGGGTGGTGGTCTGCGCCTATTTCCCAGTGCACTGGAGACAGAGGTGGCATCTTGGTGACAAGCTTCCTCGCTAGACTAGCCTTATTGGTGAGCTCTAGGGAAATATAAGATACAGAGAAATGGAGGAAGACATCCAGTATGAAACCCTGGCCCATATATGCATATACACACTCCTCCCCGCCACACACATGCAACCCCAACATATGCAAAAACACATAGTCAGATGCGCATACACATACATGTACAAAGTAACACAGCAGGAACTTGAAGAGGAACTGAGCTGGTTCCTGTCCCCACACACATAGTTTCCCTCCCCTCCCCTCAGGCCTCATCTCCCCTCGAGCAATGAGTGCGGAGTCAGCAGCTAAGGGGAGAATATTGCTCAGGGCTTTGACAGAGGGAAGTGGCATTGCTGAGTCCAAGCCTGAAGGCATCAAAATAAGTACAGAACGGAATGGGGTGGGGTGGGGAATCTATCTCTTGCGTTTCCAAATGAAATTTGGAAAACAAAAAAGTGAATTTGGCTTCATGTGCTAGCACTGGTACCAAGGGGATAACAAACATGCCAGGACTTGTGAGGGATGCAGAATTCTCCCCAGCAACACTGCTAACTTCACGTACTTTCCAGCAGGCCCAGGAATTTTATAATATAATATAATATAATTTTATAAGAGCCTAATCAACATGACACAGCATTGCTCATTTTTTAAAAAAATTTTTTTTAGTTATTTGCGAGAGGGAAAGTGGCAGAAAGAGAGAGAGAAAGAGAGCAAATGGTCACACCAGGGTTTCCAGCCACCGCAAACGAACTCCAGATGCGTGTGCCACCTTGTGTATCTGGCTTATGTGAATCCTGGGGAATTGAACCAAGGTGCTTTGGTTTTGCAAGCAAGCACCCTAACCACTAAGTCATTGCTCTAACCCAGCATTGCTCACTTTAGGCACACCCAAAATTAAAATTTTAACACACACACACATATATATATGTGTGTGTGTATATATATATATATATATGTTTTACAAAACTGCGGCCCAAATGCCTAGATAAATTTCCTGCTTCTCCAAGTTCCCATACTCTAACATTCAACTTTTTCTCTTCATATCTGTCTTGGTGTCTCACCTACCTTCAGGATAGTTGAAGAAAATTAGCAGAAACAAGTTACTGGAGTATTCCATATTTTTTTTTATTTCTACTCATGATAGCTCAATGATTATGTCAGAATCAGCGAAGAAACAAAGATAAAAATCCATTTCACTTTCAACAGAATGCCACATTAGAAGATATTTAGCTGTAAAATTATGAGTGAGATTTTTCTGGGAAATGACAATATAACAGAAAAGGAGTTGACACTTTTCAAGTAAGTATTAGAAATGCTTTGGTGCCCTTGACACTCATCACACAGACTCTCAGGATGCCCTGGAGTTTCTAGCACAAAGAATATTACCAGACATGGTGGCTCACAACTTTAATGCCAGCCCTCGGGAGGCAGAGGTAGGAAGATTACTGAGAGTTCGAGGTCACCCTGAGACTAGTGAATTCTAGGTCAGCCTGAGCTAGAACTAGACCCTGCCTCAAAATATTAAAAACAAATAGGCAGTAGGAGATGTAGTACTAGACAGGTAATTTTCATCTAACCAAGATATGTGATTATGTGGAATATAGACCACTTCTTGCATTTATACTCTAGCAGGAGAAAATGATGTTATATGGGCACAACTACAGCCAAACTCGATATATATATATCACTTTAAGCATGTAATTGACATACAGCTCTGATGCACTGAACCAACAGCATTTGGAAAAACTAAACTGAAAAAATATTTTATGAAGTCAGTAGCACGCAAGAGATTCCCTCCCTTCAAAAAGACTTATTCTCCTCAGTCATTAAATTCTCAAAAGACTCCCTGCTTTATGAGCAACAAGGCCAGACATCAGCCCTAGAAATTCCTGTTCGCTATCTCGGAAACGATGAGCCAAATTGTGTCTCCTGTGCTACAGAAGACCAGCCTGATGCCAGGGGTAAACGCTTCTTGTTTGCCTCACTGCCTGGGTCTCTCTTCGGTGACAAAAATCATCCTGCATTTTAGCCTGTCTACTATTCCCCCGTAAAGTCTAAGGTGAGACCCCCTTGCCGGAACACCCTGATCTTCAGTTCTGGACAGCTCTCCCTTTCAGAGCATTCTCAGTAAGATCAGTTGCTTTCCCTTAGATAGACCCACTGGACAGCTGTCCCTCCCAACAACCCCACTCAGCTTGCAGAAGTCAGATTGGTCATCGTCCCCCAATTCCCTAGTGGCAGGTAGAATTACTTCAGAAAGAGGATTGAGGCCATGTAGGGTGACTGTTCCCCCTCCCCCAAAGCAAACAGCCAAGAATGTCTCTGAGCCTGCCCTGCAAGTCTTCACTTTGCTGGAGGTCCCAGAAAGATCTGGGTTGTCCTTATTTCCTGCCTAAGGGAGTTCCCTAGACCTGTTTTTCTGTAAACAAGTAAAGTACCTCCTTAGAAGAGCTCCTCTTTCCTAGAATTATCCTTTTATTTTTTCATAAATACCTGAGCCCCTCCCTAGGCAGAAGTTCCCATTGGCTATACTTAGGATTTCTGGAAGCAGGCCTGGAGAGATGTCTCAGCAGTTAAGCGGTTTGCTTCAAGCCAAAGGATGCAAGTATGATTCCCCAGGACCCATGTAAAGCCAGAGACACAGGTGGTGCATGTGCCTGAAGTTTGTTTGTAGTGGCTGGAGGCCCTGTTGTACCCATTCTCTCTCTCTCTCTCTCTCTCTCTCTCTCTCTCTCTCTCTGTGTGTGTGTGTGTGTGTGTGTGTGTGTGAGAGAGAGAGAGAGAGAGAGAGAGGGAGAGTGTGTGAATGTGTGTCTCAAATTAATAAATAAAATATATAGTGGCTGTGTTGGCTCATGTCTTTAATCCCAACACTCAGGAGGCAGAAGTAGGCGGATTGCTGTGAGTTCAAGGCCACCCTGAGCACTTTGATGCAGAGGAGCGCTGAGCTGCAGCAAGCTGGAATATGAAGGCACAGCGAGACGGGGCAGACTGAGCACCTTGTACACTGAGCCAAGCACTTGATGATGACGTTGAGGATCTTGCCACAGTCTCCTCTTGTAGACAAATGAGTTGGGCCACTAGGGTGAGCAGTTCCTGCAAGGAACTGGAGAGATGGTTCAGCCAGTATAAAGTGCTTGCCTCTCAACCAGAGTTCAATTCTGAGAACCCACATAAAATATGTGAAGGAGTTTGCCTATAATCCCAGCACTGGGTATGTGGAAATTGGCTGATTCCCGAGACTCACTGGTTAATGAATCTCGGTATCCCAGGCTGCCCTTGAATGTCAAATCCTCTATCAGCCTTTTTTTTTTTTTTTTTTTTTTTATTTTTATTTATTTATTTGAGAGCAATAGAGAGAGAAAGGCAGATAGAGAGAGATAGGGAGAGAGAGAATGGGTGCACCAGGGCCTCCAGCCACTGCAAACAAACTCCAGATGCATGCGCCCCCTTGTGCATCTGACTAACATGGATCCTGGGGAATCGAGCCTCAAACCAGGGTCCTTAGGCTTCACAGGATAGCACTTAACCACTAAGCCATCTCTCCAGCCCGTCTATCAGCCTTTTTGATTGCAGAGATTACAGGTGTGTACCGCTACACTTGTCTGTAAGATTTGTCTTTAAACGTTTAAGGAATTGTGTAGAATTTAAGGCATGTTGTAAATATTTGCATTTTGAAATAAAATTTTAAACCCAGTTTCCAAATGTACCTAGTAGAACTTAAACGTCCTATATCTATCCATTTCAAAATGAAGGAAACACATCTGGCTTTATGTAGTTTCTTTATCTCCATGAACTTTTCCATCTCATTTCACCAGCAAATTGTATAGTCAAATAAGTTAGTTTTATGCTAGGATTATCTTTCACTAGTTATTCAATCTATTATTTTTGCTACAAAATCATGTATATTTTTCTTGTACTCTTAAAACTCTAAAAGTTTTTAATTTTTTTCTATAAGTAACTCTTCAAAGCTCTACAGGTTATATATAATATATTGAAGTATGGTCATTATCAAAGGCAAAAAGTACAATTTATCAGAAATGTGTCTCAAAGTGACAGGGATCAAACTAATTTGCTTGTGATGGTTTATGCATCTATGAGGGAATGTTGGTTATTGCTATAAAAGAGTATTGGCAGAGAATCTTTATCTTCCTTTATAGATATGAACAAGGAACAGCCTTGATCAGATAATAAGTGAATGACAGTAGGGCTTCTGTCTTAAACCCTATTGAATTTTATACCAAAAAAAATCACACAGTAATCTAAAATCAAGTCTACTGCTATTTCAGTTGGTAATGTGGAAATAGCCCTTTCCAATGGACTAAAGCCAAGAATTAGACTCTGATTCATCTGTGAAGGGCGTTGTTATCCCATCTTTAGAGTCAGCAGCATCCTTATGATAACATCACTTCATTATTACATCCTATTGAATTTTATACCCCCCCAAAATCACACAATAACCTAAAATTATGTCTAGTGCTAATTCAATTGGTAACGTGGAAGTAGCCCTTGCCATTGTACTAAAGCCAAGAATTAGAGTCTGATTCATCTGTGAAGGGTGTTGTTTTCCCGTCTTTAAAGTCGCCAGCATCCTTGGTTTACAGCCTAAGGAAACTGTGGACTCACCCATGGCCCGCCTCATGCCCGTGACTCTTTTCCTCTCATATTATCTGACCTAACATCCTCAGACAGGGAGAAATAAATTGTAATATTGAATTTAATACATCTTAAAAATACATCAAAATGACTAATCCATTCAATTAGTGGGAAAAAATTGCACCATATAACCTAATGGAGCAAAAGCAGCCCTCACTGTTAAACATTCACTGTATCTGAAGAATAAAAAAGGAGCAAGCTTTGAGTTCTTACTTCCAGTAAGTTTTAGCCATATTTCTAGAAATATAAAAATAGCTGGGAAATAAGTTGATTCAGATCTTATAATATCAATTACTAAAAGCCATCAAGACTAAATATTTTCAATTCTAATATAATGTGATTTCTCCATATTCACACTAATGGCAAACAAGACAAAAAGCCAGTTTCAAGCCTGTAATGGGAAGCTAAATTACAAGTTATTTATAAAGTGAAGAGCCTGAGAGCAATGGGGAATAATATTCCTTTGGCAAATGTGTATACATGCATGCACTAAACTCTGGTGTTCAGTTTTGTTGTGATCCCCACAAGAACTGCAAATACAATATAGTAAATAAGCCCATAAACAAAATTGCAAATATGTTCCTTGAAAGAAATGATATGTACTGCCTAAAACTCACTTAATCTAGCAGTTGGTTTATGATCATATTGTGGTCAAAAATAGAAATTATTAAATTATTTTATAGGTAATACATTATTAACATGGATGAAAACAGAGTAGATATTTTATGCACCTATTCTTGGATGCTCATGGTTTTAATCCCAATACTAAGAATACTAAGAAGCAGGAGGATCACTATGAGTTCCAGGACAGCCTGGGCTACAGATGACAGCCTTTCCCAAAATAAGTAAATGAACAACAAAAAAAGGATAAACATGCACAAATGATTTAAGAAAATGAGTTACTTTGGCAGAAGATGGACTCTGGTCTGAAAGAAGCCAGATGAAATGTTCACTTACAGTTTTCATGAAGTACCTTACTTTTTTCTTTTTTTTGAGGCAGGGTCACATTCTAGCCCAGGCTGACC
The DNA here is from genome assembly GCA_036346955.1 of Dipus sagitta. NCBI lineage: Eukaryota > Metazoa > Chordata > Mammalia > Rodentia > Dipodidae > Dipus > Dipus sagitta. The sequence continues at coordinate 13,461,768 of CM070789.1, forward strand.
TGGAATTCACTATGTAGTCTCAGGGTGGCCTTGAACTCACGGTGATCCTCCTACCTCTGCCTCCCGCATCCTGGGATTAAAGGCGTGCACCACCAGTCCCAGCTTCTTACATTTTTTAATAGTCCCAAATTTCCAGGTCCCACATTAAATAATCACCAAGATAATAGTCTCTCCTTTGGTTCTGTTCCACAGGAAGTTCCAAGAAACAAAAGTGTAAGACACTAGGGGTGATTTTATGCCTCACCCTCTAACTTACAAGGGATTCTGTATTCTCCCCCCTTTATTTCTCTCAAGAAATAGAAGGAATAGGCCCTCTTTATGCTCCTTATGCCACACTCAAAAATGGAAAATTTGCAGTGAAAGGTCATTATTCCTAATGATCTCAGCTGTGAAAGATAAGGTCACCTCTCTCCAAGTTATCAGTGCCTGCTGGTCCCAGAGATCTGGTCTCCTAAAACCAGAATGGGAGGGAATGGGATGAAATTGGATAACCTAGGATGAGCTGGGATGGGAAGGGATAGGGTGAAACAGGATAGGATGGGATGGGCTCAGAGTGGATGGGGTGAGGTGGAATGGGATTTGAGAATCTTACTGGAGTCGACAGCAATCACTTGAAATAACCACAGGAAAGAAAACTTCCCTACTGCAGGCCTTTACCAGCCATATGATACATGCCCCGTGAACAGAAGGGTGAGCAACTGGGGCAGCGCATGGGAACCAGCAAGAGGGGGCAGGAGACCCGGGAGGACAGTGTGGGGAAGAGACAGACGAGTAGAGTGCAATGACACGTCAGTGTGAAAATGTCCCAGCGAGACCCGTTACTTTGTACGCTAACTTTAAAAATTCATTTTAAACAGCATTGTAAGCAAGGCTTGCTTATTTCTTAGTTTCCTGGTGAGAAAATAAAAGGGAATTTTGATGAAAAAAACTCATCAGGCTGACTGCTTTTCAGAGTTCTGCTGATTGCATGAACTGACAAAGAGCTCTTTGAAAAATTTTAGGGCATATAAACAAGAAAAGAGACTCTTTTCTGACTAACAATTTTTCTGAATTAGGTGATATATAATTTTTGTATTTTCAGAATTATTACACACGTGGCTATTAGTGAAACATGATAAATATGAGACAAATAAATTTGGTTTTCGAAACTAGAATGTCATGTGTTCCTCATGTTCATCATGATGAAATATTAAAGAGAAAAGGAAAACTTTCTACAGGAAACCTAGTGGAAAAGTTACTTGAGTGCTTTCATTTGCATTTTAAAAATTAATGTTGCAACATTTTATACAAAAGTATTATAATTAGTTCTGTAGTTGATTAAAATTTCCTTAGTGAGCAGATATGAAAAGCACAGATTATTTGAAGTATTTCTTATTCCTTCTTGGATTGCTAATAAATTAAAGCCTCAAGTGTTGATCTATAGAACTTATCTCCCTACTCATTTATTTGCAGATAGAAAATAATACATTAAACCAAGAAGGCATCATATACTTGGTTCTCCTATTTTTCCTAACTAAATTGTGAATGTAAATTTATTCGGTGGCACTTTCTGAAAAATTAACTACCGTCTCAGCTAGCATCGTCTTTTCCAGTCCAGTCACTTTGGTAATTAAGATCCTATTTGAAGTTCATTTTCACTTAAGCATCTTATAACTTAAATCAACACTTTTCTTTTCACCCAGAGGTCTTTGTGAAGTCACATCCACAGCACTGAGTTTTCTGATCTCTGGATTCTCAGTGGAATAAAATGTTATTTCACTCTCTAGAATTTGGGTCATATTCCTTGTTTTACTTAAAAATAATTTTAATTTTTTAAAGTTTTATTTATTTATTTGACAGAAAGAAAGAGGGAGAGAGAGAGGGAGAGCAAGAGAGAGAATGGGTGTGCCAGGGCTCCAGCCACTGCAGACGAACTCCAGACATGTGCGCCCCATTGTGCATCTGGCTAACGTGGGTCCTGGGGAATCACACCTGGGTCCTTTGGCTTTGCAGACAAATGCCTTAACAGCTAAGCCATCCTTTCAGCCCCACTTAAAAATAATTTTAAAAAGCTAAAGCATCAATAGCAATATGAGGAAGTTTTGAAAGCACTTGGTTTTAGTGTTTGGGTCTGAAAATGTCCCCTGAAAGCTTATGTGTGGAAGGCTTGGGTACCTATGCAGTAGTGTTCAGAAGGGAGGCCTTGGGAGGTGTTTAGATCCTAGTTCTCAAAGCTCATCGATGGCTTAATCTGTCAATGGATTATTGGGAGGTGGTAGAAACATCAGGAGACAGTTCTAGTTGGAGCAGGTAGGTTGTTGAGCAGCATCACTCCTTGAAGGGTCTGTCTCTCTCCCTCCTCTCTCTCTCTCTCTCTCTCTCTCTCTCTCTCTCTCTCTTCTTCTCAGCAGTTTTGCTCCAACACACACTCCTTGCCACGATGTTTCACCACATTACCAGGTAACTATGGACTGAAACTATAAGCCAAAATAGATCTTTCCTCTAAGTTGATTTTTCGTTGGCATTTTGCCATAGTAACAAAATGCTAATTAAACACTTTATATATTTCTTAATTGCACATGTCCCATTATAAATTAAGTCATCTACAAAAACAAAAGCGTGCATATAGCACATACAGAGGTACAGGCATTGTTGTCCGTAGTGAGTTTTATTAAGAACTGTTTCTGTATTCATAAAACCATGAAAAGCATTCCTTAAGGGCTTAAAATATTTCCTGTTGTGAACATTTCACATTGCTAATTAAAAATCAATTAAAGAAAACTACTGTAATCATAAACATTAGAGCAGACTTACTAGTCTAAATATAGCAACATGAATTTTTCTGCTTTATTGTGTCTTTCTGTTTTCCTTCTTTAAATACCTACCACATGCTGGCAAAATTGTTGCATTAGGATATTCTAATCCTTTGTCAAAAGGTGACTATTTTTATAAGGCTATTTTCCTCTAGACTAGCTTTAGAATTTTTATCAAAATTTTCAATTTCTTTGGGATGATGATAAACTTATCCCTTGAGTTTGAGAAAATTAATAGCCATTCCAACATTTTTTTGACCTCGTGAGTTTTCAAGACACTGTGCTAAAAGCATTTAAAAACTTCCTTCTGTGACTTCATTTACTCACAAGAACATTCCTGAGAAGAATGACCATCATTGCAAACCTATGGTAAAACAGTTTGAGAATTCTGCTTTTAGAGAGATAAGGAAGGTCACATGTAACCGTCTGCTCCTCCTGCCTCTACTTCTCCAATCCTGGGATCAGAGACATGGGCTGCACAGGAAGTTTTATGCAGCGGGTCTGCAGGCCACACTCTTGGCTCCCAGCCAAGTGCACTGCTGTGCACTACTCCGGGAACAGTGAAAATTAGCAACGTGCAAAGGCTCTGTGACCTTGGAGCACTTATTTTTAGATAATTGGCGTCTTTTTAGAAATGTCTTTCCTAATGACAACATTAGAAAGGTTTTCTACATTCTGCGTCAACTTTAATACATTTTGCTTCAGAAAGTTGTTCTTGTCATTGAAGCGTTCACGTGGGTGCTCTGATATACTGACATGCAGGACTTCTCTGTGCTTCGATTGGTGCTAACTGTTCTCTCTCATTTGAAGCAGTCTGCGTATTCTTTTGTCTTAAGATTTTTTTTTTTAACCAGTTTGGCTTATAAGCCAGTTCTTGTATGCATTTATCATGTTGATTGTGAGTCCATTTCTTAACTTTCTTATTGTTAATTTATATGTGTGTGTGATCTGCTTCCAGTTGTAAGTCTTTTTTAATATTTAATTTAATTTATTTATTCATTTGAGAAAAGGAAAGAGGCAGAGAGCGAAAAAGAGAGAGAGGGAGAGAGAGAGAGAGAGAGAGAGAATGAGTGTGCCAGGACTTCCAGTCACTGCAAATGAACTCCAGATGCACCACCTTGTGCATCTGGCTTACGTGGGTCCTGGGGAATCAAACTGAGGTCCTTTGGCTTTTCAGGCAAGTGCCTTAACCGCTAAGCCATCTCTCCAGCGCTGTCTTTTTTAAAAATATTTTTTAATTTTTTGCAAGCACAGAAACAGAGGGGAGAGAGAGAGAGAATAAATGGATGCACCAGGACCTCTAACCACAGCAAACGAACTCTAGACACATGTACCAGTTTGTGCATCTGGCTTTACGTAGGTACTGGGAAATTGACTCTGGGCTGTCAGACTTTGCAAGCAAGTGAATTTAATCACTGAGCAATCTCTCTAGCCCCCACTTGTATTTCTTAAAGTTAATTTTCTGTTTCATTTCTATGTTTAATTGAATGTTAGATCCATTCTATTTCTCTTTTTTGATGTTTAAAATGGGAAAATGCTTGCTTGTAAGGAAGAACATCTTTAGCCAAATAATATGTGTTTTGATATGACATATAACTTTTCTTTGCCTAGCTGTTAAACTTTCATTTGCACCTTGAGCCTAGGCAGAGATGTTTTAAATATCCAAGTGATTTGAAAGAGTTTTACAAAAATTATATTATATTATTGGTTGTAACTTTATCTTCAGGAACCAAATAATATTGTCCCCAACTTCAACCATCATCCTGCATTTAATATTTATCATTTTCATTTTTTAACTTTAACACCATTACTCTATATGCCCTATATGTACTCTATATTAACAAAATATGTTGTCATATGTTTTGATGTTTATATAAATAATGCCACATTCTTTTATTTTTCAAAGTGTGGCGTCTTCTGCTGAAGTTTCTACTTTTATGTATCCATGGCTGCTAATTGTCATAGGTTATTTATTGGATCTGCTTCTGAACTTTCCGTTGGCATGTATAATCCACCATTGACGCAAGCAATGCTCTGCAGATAGGGTCGGGGAAAGGTTGGATGTGATGTTTGGCAGGCGAATGGTGATAGAACACTCTCATTGGCATCTCCATGGATAAGATACTTAGGACTGTGAATACCAATGATAGGTTAAACACATCTTCAACTTAGCAAAATATAATCAAATTGCAGTCCAAATTGATGCTAACATTCTCTGCTTACTTCCTACTTTTGAAATATGATGTAAGTTTTCTTTTTCGTTTGTTTTTGGTCAAGTCCATATCTCATTCAAGCAAGTGCTGCTTGAAAAATTTTTAAAAATTTCAAAACTCTCTTTATAACTTTTAAAGTCATATACCAAACTCTAAGTTCAAAATTATTAATCATTTTGTTCAAATATTATGCATGTTTTTTGTCTACAGACTCTGTTATTGGCATTTGGAGAAGTGTTAAAATTTCCTACTATTGTCTTTGTGCAATCCGTTTAATATTTCTAACAAATCTGGATTTATAAATCATATTTTTTTATTTTTCCAAGGATTTTTATTGAACTTGTAGGTACTTATTATCACTATGAAATAGCCATCCTACTATTGTCTGAATTGTTACTTACTATAAGTAATGTCATCCTTGCTTTGTAAATCACTTAAACATTTTTTTCTAATGGATATCTTGGCCTCTGTGTAATCCCATAATGATGTGCTCCAGCGTGAAGCATGTCTCTTAGTACAAGGAAAAAGTTCTATCAGAAGGAACCTTATTAATATGGACAGCTAGTCCATTTATATTAACTATCATAATTGCTACATTTTCTTTGACTTCAGCTAAATTATTCCATGCATTCCGCTCTTGATTTTTTTTATTGTTCTACTATGATGCTCTGCAGAAATTATTAAGACATCAAGTTTGTTCCCAGTAATGAATCTGACATAAAAGTTTTGCAATGACCCATGTGAAATTAGCTTCTACACTCGATAACAGAACAATACTATTTAGCCTTCCTTTTGCCTTTTTAATAGTTATTTGTTTATTTACTAACAGAGAAAGAGAAAGAGTATGGGCATGTCAGGGCCTCCTGCTGCTGCAGACTAACTCCACATGTATGTGCCCCATTGTGCATATGGCTTCACATGGGTACTGGGGACTCAAATCTATCAGGCTTTGTAAGCAAGCCTGTAACTACTGAGCTATCTCTTAAGTCCTTTGCTTTTCTTTGTGAAAAGTAGGAGCTCCTATTCTGGGTCCATAGCTTTCTTTCCTTCCCATCCTTGTAAATTGTACTGTAGTAATAATAACAACAACAGTAATAGTAGCTACTGTTTATTGAGTACTTACCTTGTGTTAGTCACTATTTTCAGTACTTTACCTGTTAATTTCACCCACACAACAACCCTACAAAGTAAGTGCTACTCTTTTTATGCTTGTTTGTACTTGTGTGTGCATATATGTGCACAGTTGTACGTGTGGGCACAGGTGTGCACATATGTGTGTGCACATGAGTGTGGAGGCCAGAGGACAATGTTGGGTGTCATCCTCAGAAATTCTGCCCACCACCTTTGAAGTGGGGTTTCTCATTGGCTTGGAACTCACCAAGTAGACTAGGCTGGATGGCCATCAAGCTTCAGGGATCTTCCTGTCTCTGCCTCCCCAGCACTGGGATTACAGGCCTGCACCACCACACCTGGCATTTTAACATGGATTCTGACAATCAAACTTGGGTCCTTATGCTTGTGAGCAAAGCACACTGCTGACAACAATATCACCAGCCTAACATACCCTCGTCCTCAAGTGCAAATGTACCAACTGGTGCAATGGTGGCACGTCTGTTATAGGGGAAATCAACTGCCCTCTGACTGCATTTGAGGCCTGCTCCACAAGAAGAAGGGCAAGTCTGGTACTGAAAACGAATCAAAAGCCTGTGCCTGGGGAGCGTAAGCCCTGGCTGGTGGAAGAGACTACTGCTGTCGCCTGGCCAAATGCACATGTTATGCCCACCAAACCGCCCTCTAAACCCTAATGTTGATGCCCACATGTTAATGCTACTCTCAGTTTTGGTTAGAGAAGCTTCTCTTTTCAGATGACAGCCTCTGGGGGTCAAGGACCATTGCAGAAGAGGAGGCAGAAAGAATGTAAGAGCTAAAGGAAGGGGAGGAGTGCTCACAATGTCTTCCAGACACAAAGTGCACTGGATATGCACGGCCTCCCAGTGGCTGACACTACCTACACAAGACCTGCATCATAGGAGGGGAAAATGATGACATCAAAACAGAAGAATGACTAGTTGAAAAGAAGGGATTTAGTAGAGAAGGGCTTGTGGGAGGAAAGGGAGGGGATTATGATCATGGTATATTACTTATTCTTATGAAAGTCGTCAACTAAAAAAATTAAGAGGAAAGTGGGCATGGTGGTGCATGCCTTTAATCTCAGCACTTGGGAGGCAGAGGTAGGATCGCTGTTGAGTTCCAGTCCACCCTGAGACTACATAGTGAATTCCAGGTCAGCCTGAGCTACAGTGAGACCCTACCTCGAAAAACAAAACAAACAAAAAACCAAAAAAGTTAAGAGGGGGTGGAGAGATGGCTTAACAGTTAAGATGCTTGCCTGCAAAGCCAAAGGACCCAGGTTTGATTTCCCAGTACCACATAAAGCCAGATGCACAAGGTACCACGTGTGTCTGGAGTCTGTTTGCAGTGGCTAGAGGCGCTGCATGTCAATTCTCTCTCTCTCTCTCTCAAATAAATAAATAAAATATTTTTAAAAAAATAAAAAAGTTAAGAAAATAAATTGTTCTTAATTAAATTTGAAAATAGGGCTGGAGAGATGGCTTAGCGGCTAAGGCACTTTGCCTGCAAAGCCTAAGGACCCAGGTTCAATTCTCCAGGTCCCACGTAAGCCAGATGTACAGGGTGCCACATGCATTTGGAGTTTGTTTGCAGTGGCTGGTGGCTCTGGTGTGCCCATTCTCTCTCTTTCTCTTCCTCTTTCTGTCTCTAATAAATGAATACAAATTTTTTAAAAAATAGTTTTAAGAAGCTGTTGCTTATACCTGTCACAACTTGGTCTCCAAAATCACCAACACCCAGAAAACAAGGGCCTGGCTTGTCTCTGTCTCATTCCTTAGTGACCACATAGCAGAGTCCATTTTTTTTCCAAGACAAAGATTTTTATTTGAACATCAAACACACTGCCAAGAATTTATATACTTACTTGTTTAATTCACACAACAGGCTAGAAAAATAGTGTTATTTTCCCTGTTTTAAAGATAAGATCATGGAGCCACAGAAATGTGAAGTAACTTTTTTAAAAAATATATTTATTTAGCCGGGTGTGGTGGCACATGCCTTTAATCCCAGCACTCGGGAGGCAGAGGTAGGAGAATCACTGTGAGTTCAAGGCCACCCTGAGACTCCCGTAGTGAATTCCAGGTCAGCCTAGGCTAGAGTGAAACCCTACCTTGAAAAGCCAAATATATATATATATATATATATATATATAGTTGAGAGAGAAAGAAGGCCAGAGAGAGATAATGGGTGGGGCAGGGCCTCCAGTCACTGAAATCTAACTCCAAACACATATGCCACCTTACTCATCTGGCTTACGTAGATTCTGGGGAATCAAATCTGGATCCTTAGGTTTTACAGGCAAGCGCCCTAACGGCTAAGTCATCTCTCCAGCCCAACAACTAGGTTTAACTAAGGTTTACAGTAACCTTGAATTGTATAATCTATCAATATGTAAACAGGTAATCTTAATTTTTTACACAATATTATGAATGTAATGGAAACAAAGAAGTCTCTTCCATGTTCTGGTAACCTGTTTTTTTTTTAAGTTATGGACATACTCAGTATGCAAATAGCACATGTTGGTACCATCCTTACTCTCATCTCTGCCCTCCCCTCCAAAGAGACCCACTTACCTGGGGATGCCAGTTAGCCCCATGAGGATTGTGGGTCATGCATTGTGGGATTAGCCATCAAGTTATGGGGCAGAGGCAATGTCTCTGTGCATAATGTTCCTATTTGTAGCTCTAACAATCTTTCCAGCTCCCTCTTCCATGAATTTTCCTGAGCCACGTTGGGTTTGTTTTGGGTCTACTTGAGTGATGGGCTCTTGGGAGCCTCCGTGTCTCTGGATCTCTGGTTTGGTAGAAGTTGAGTGTTCTCTGTGTCTGTCTCCTTCACCCTTGTGCTGGTACCAGGTTCACCAAGAAAGCAGCACTCTTGCTTATTTCCCCAATTACTCTATGGTTTCAGCTGGGGCCCTGGTGAGGTGCGATGGGCTGATTCTCTCCTCAGGATCTGCGTCCATTTGAAAAAGAGAAGCAGATTCTCCAATAAAGAGTGAAGTCAGCACTGGTTAAATGGGATAACCATTGTTAGTTTAGAGAGAATTTAATAGGTGTAGGCCCTCTTGTAGCCCAAGATTGGTGGGAGCTTGATATTGGAAAGGGAACTCGTTGTTTGGATATGATTCTGACTTGTTTCCCAGTTCCAGCTATGGGTTCCTTTCCACTGAACAGATCTGTTAGCCAATCCAAGAGCAGTTGGTGACCCACCATGGCCGTGTGCCACTTTGCACTTGTGGGAGCATCACATCAGGTTGTTTGCTGCCCAGTAGCTTAGACCTCGAGTTGCTCGGACAGCTCTTGGCTATTTTCCCCCAGTAGCTCGTGTAGCACCTTCTGGCACTAAACAAGCTGTCTGGGGAATGGCTATCTTCCAAATTCCAGCCAGGTCTCTCCATGTTCCTTACTGATATTATATGGTGTCTTTGGCAGTAGGATCATATCACTAAACTTTTGTGGGTAATCAAATGCTCTGACAGAAATCTGTCTTCTTTTGGGAAACTCTGTAGGTCTCTCTGATCAGCAGTTCATTGTGGCTGCTAGCCACATCCTAGTACTGGGAGTTACAGGCCAGTGACAAGGGAAAGGAAGGAAGAAAAATGTAGATTCTATAAAAGCAAAAGTAAAGAATAGAGAGAGAGAGAGAGAGAAACAGGAGAAAATTAAGGTTAGTCTTCATCATACCCTCTCCAGGGCCCTTTGATTCAGGTGTTCCCTCTAAGGTCCTGATGAGGGTTCAACCTTTTAGTCTGTCTTCCAGGATATAGGATTTTATGGTACCAGTTCCATTTGGGTCCAGTTTTGTATCCCCCCTCCCCCACCCTGACCCTCCTCTCCAGCCCCACCCTCCCTATTGTCTGGTCTCAAGATGCAGAGTCCATTATTTTATTGACATAGATGTTGCAAAGAGCAGTACTTGGTAGAGACACCAGAAGGCATAGTGAGCTTCATATTAGAAGCCTACAGTCACAGCCATCTTGAACTTTGCATAGAGAGCTAAAAGTAGGCATAGGACAACCTTCTCTCAGCTAAGGGCATCTTCCAGAGTGTGTTGGATTCCTATTGCTACTATAGCACAGGATCACCAAGCTGAGGTTTTGAAACAACTCACACATATTTTCTTTTTTATTTAGTTCTGGAGGCCGAAAGTCTCCAATGGGTTAGCAGGTCTCTGTGTTCCTTCTAGAGACTCCCTGGAAGAATCTATAACATTTCCAATCCGTAGCGCCCCTTTCCCCCCTCAGCACTCCAACATCTGCTTCCATCATCACACCTCCACCTCGGATTCAGATTCCCCTGCTCCCTCAATTCAGGAACCTTCTGATCACAGCAGACCCAGCAGGGTAACCTAGAATCATCTCTCCTCGGTGAACTCAACTCTACGACAGCCCTTGTTCCCACGCAAGCTAACCAATCCACAGGTCAGTGGGAATAGAAGCTGCGCTTGTCCCAGACTCCTACTATGCCTCATACTAGGGAATACAGGAGGGTGTGAATAAGAAAAATTCAGTAAAGCAGAAAAAGCGATGATTAAAAACACCTAAGAAACTACGATAGCAAATCCTTCAAAAATGGGAGGAATAAGATCCAGAGACGCTTCTCCCACTCCGACAGTACCTAGTACGTTTGAGGTATTGACAGGTTCTTACAAACGCTGTAAAGAGGTTGGGGGATCCAAGCACTTACGCAGAGGATGGAAGAAGTGTAAGCTTGGTTACCACACTTGCAGCGTCCATAGCAAGATGAGACAAGGATACAGTTACATAATAAGCTTTTTTAATTTCTGCAAAATACCATTTAGGAAAGAGATAAGTGGTACAACACCTGTACCTGTTACCTCAGCCCTAGGGAGATACAGGCAGGAGAATCTGGAGTTAAATATCACCTTGGGCTGCATAGCAGACACAGGCCAACCTAGACTACATGAGATCCTGTCTCAGAAAGAAAAAGAATTGAGACAGAGAGAGAGAGAGAGAGAGAGCAAAGAAAACAGGGAGGAGAGGGGAGAGAAGATACCAAAGGAATGGAATGACAAAAAAATCAAACAAAACACATCAAAATTCAGAAAACATTGCCAATCGGTGTGTGGTGGTTTGATTCAGGTGTCCCCATAAACTTAGGTGTTCTGAATGGTAGGTTCCCAGCTGGTGGAGATTTGGGAATTAATGCCTCCTGGATGCAGTGTATTGTTGGGGGCGGGCTTATGGGTGTTATAGCCAGCTCCCCCTTGCCAGTATTTGGCACACTCTCCTGTTGCTGTTGTCTACCTTATGTTGGCCAGGGGGTGATGTCCACCCTCTGCTCATGCCATTGTTTTCCCTGCCATTGTGGAGCTTCCCCTCGAGCTCATATGCCAAAATAAACCTTTTTTCCCCTCAAATCTGCTCTTGGTCCAGTGATTTCTGCCAGCAATGCGAACTTGTCTGCAACAAGGTCTGTGTGTGTGTGTGTGTGTGTGTGTGTGTGTGTCCAGATGCCAGTGGAAGACTTTGGAAAGAAGTCAAGAAGACAAAGTTTGAAAAAAAAAAAATGATTCAATGAAGAGCAGAAACAAAGGAGGTTGAGAAAGAGACAAAGCCAGAAATACTTAACCCCCAGAATCAGTATCTAGCCAAGAGGAAAGGGTTAAAGCACGTGCGCTCAATTCATTCACTGCCTGCCCGTGCTGGGGCAGGGCCTCCCCCTTGTCCACTGCTCCTCTGCGTAAACTCACCACAGAAATGTGTTGCGAACTTACTTCCGAGCTGCCTTTGGTAGGTGGCCTCAGGCTATGGATTACCTATGGGAAACAGAACCCGGGATTGATCAGGCACGACTTCTTTGAGAATGTCTCAGGCACAACTCAGTTTCCAAGTTTACAAAAGTGGGGCTGTTTCACAGCAGAAATTCTCCCACCGGGCTGGAAAGATGGCTTAGCAGTTAAGGCGCATGCCTGCAAAGCCTAAGAACCCTGGTTCTATTCTCTAGGTCCCACGCAAGCCAGATGCACATAGTGGCGCATGCGTCTGGAGTCCGTTTGCAGTGGCTAGAGGCCCTGGTGTGCCCATTCTTCTCTCTCTCTCTCTCTCTCTCTCTCTCTCTCTCTCTCTCTTTCTGTCTGTAATAAATAAATAAAAATTTTTTTAAATCTAAAAATAAAGAAATGCTACCACACTGTGAGAAGCTCTCTTCTGAGCCACTAGGGCATAGCCAGCATTGAAAGAGTTCCTCTGCTAAACTTGTTGGCTGCCATATTCTTGTCCTGCTTCAGAAACATATGATACTCTGTAAGATCTCTCTCTCTCTCTCTCTCTGCCCTCTCTCCCTCTCTCACTCTCTCTTTCTCTCTTATTTACATGGGTCTGAACTCTCAGTATTGGCCCTACACATATTGATAGTTCATTGCCCAGAGAAAGCTTGGACATAACCAACTACATCGAGTAAATTATATTGTTAAAGAGCAATTAAAAGTTAAGTATGACAATCCTAGTGCCCAGGAGGCTAAGGCAGGAGGATTGTGAATTCAGGGACAGCCCGGGCTACATAATGAGTCCCTGACTCAAAATGGAACAGAAAAGATGATTATTTAAATTGTGGCAAATATTCTCAACTATGACATTGATTCAAGTTGAAGAACCAAGGAGCATTGATAAGTGTTTACAAAAACAGAGTCTCTTCTAACAAGTATGGTGGAAGAATGCGCATAAATAAAATCAATGAAAGTAAAATATAAAAGGCTGCCTCCCTGTAGTGTGTCATCAGAGTCACTGCCAAGCTCCATTTACTAGTTCAGAATAGTTTAAAACTAAAGCACAGATTTTGTATGAAGCAAGAACTGTTTTGATGGCAAGGTCTAAAAAGGGAACAGCATAAAAGGTTTGTTAGAATGATCTCAAACAGTATATGAAAATTGCCAATGATTTTCCTCTGGAAGTTCAAATTGATGGAGCAGAAACAATGTAATCAGCATGACTCAGCACATTCACAAGGGGCCCAAAGAAGCTGAAACCTTCTAGCTACTTAGTAGATACACAGGATGCAGTGGACAAAAATCAATATCTGTTCTAGTGTGAACCTTAAAATGAGTCACTGAGGATGTGCTCATTGACCCTCTAAAGGCATTGCTATTTCTGGTGACGTATTGATCGCTGAGCACACCCAGACCCAGGGTTCCACTCCCAGTAACATCCACATCAACAGTTTGAGTTACATCTTGGCACACTTACTATGATTTGAGTCATTCCTTTAAGAAAATAACCATGCATGGAGACCATTTTAGCACTTTTACTTACATATTAATAATACTGACAGATTGTGCAATAGCATTGACAACACTCTTCACATAGGAAAAAATAGGGGAACACCCTCTAAGAATGACAATATTAATGTGTCAGATCAGTAGATGGAATGATGGGTTTTTAGGAAGATAAAAGCCAAAAATAATTGTGATAAAACTATTATCAAAGACAATAATCCACCAAAGCTCCAAGCCACCAAATTTAATTACCTCTCTTTATAAATGATATCTGACTAGCATAAGCAAGAAGCCCAGTGAATGTCAGTGGCAATAGAGGTCAACATATTTAAATGATGGAATATTCATTGAATTTAGGTCATTAGGATGTGGGTTCTTTTAATAACATAAGACTTGGATACTTGTAACCATATATTTCTTGTTGGAAATGTTAAACAGAATGTCATTACCCATGGTTTTTATATGAAAAATTAATGGCAAAAATAAATTGCATTTATTGCTTAGTCTGTGACATTTATTGTGGAATAGGCTTTGGCTGTTCTCTGCTTAATCATGAGTCTTACAAGGTAAATTCTATTCTAATTTAGGAAGTATGCCAGGGGAGCACTCTACCAACTGAGTCACATCTGCAACGTGACTGAGGTTGATAATCCCAGCCAAGATGACAATAGTCACCTTCATTTGTTCATAAATTTCACTTACAATCAGTGAAGTTTCCTTACATATATTTGTCATTCACTAGTTTTATCAGGAGCCGTGTAATCTGGAAGTCATGCTCTAAGACACATAGATTTGGAGAAAAGCTCACCACCTTTATGGCACAAGTTAGATGGGGCATTAACTGAGAGGTCACACCCTCCCAGGTGCCAGGTGCAGCCTGGCTGGGAAAGGAGTCAGCTCTCATTGAAACTGCAGCCAGTATCACGAGAAATGTTCACATTTGTGAGCTGGAAGTCCCGTTTCTGGCGCTTCCTACCCATTTTCTACCTTCATTTCCGATTGACTTTAGGAGGATTCTGTGGATGTGAGCGCCTGCTCCTACCCTTCTCTCAAAACCACAGGGGAGTTGATACTGGCTAGAGCTGAGATTCCCCCTAAAAGAGCTGGTGTTTTGACTGGCAAGTATTTGTACATGTTTGTGAGGGGCAATGGGATGTTTTGATTAATGTACGTGGGTAGTGGATCAGTTCAGGGTGCTATATATTCATCAGCTGGCATTTCATCATTTCTTCACGGTGAACAATTTGAAACTCCAATGTTAGAGATACATAGTATATTATTCATAATTCCTTACCACAGAACACCAGAAATTATTCATCCTATCAAACTATATGATTAGGTCCAGTGACCAACCTCCTCCTACTTCATTCTCTCTACTATCAACAAGTATAAGATCAATTTTTTTAGATTTCACTTATGAGTGAGATCACAAGATGTTTGTTTCATAATGCCTGCCTTATTTCACTTAACTTCACTGTCCATGTCATAAATGACATTTCTTTTTTAAAAATACTTTATTTATTTATTTATTTGAGAGAAAGAAAGTTAGTGAGAGAGTACACCAGGGCCTCTAGCCACTGTAAATGAACTTCAGATGCATGAACCACCTTATGCATCTGCCTTATGTGGGTACTGGGGAATGGAACTGGGTTCTTAGCTTCACAAGTAAGCATCTTAACCACTAAACCATCTCTCCAGCCTATGATTTCATTCTTTTATGTTAACATAGCATTCCATCATATATATGTGCCACATTTTATTTTTATCAGTTCATCCTCTGATGGCCATTTAAATTGGTTTTATATCCTGGCTACTGTAAATCATAGTGTAATAAGCAAGTGAATGCAGATGTCATTAAAAAAATAACAGACTCAGCCGGGCGTGGTGGCACACGCCTTTAATCCCAGCACTTGGGAGGCAGAGGTAGAAGGATCACCATGAATTCAAGGCCACCCTGAGACTACATAGTGAATTCCAGGTCAGCCTAAACTAGAGTAAGACCCTGCCTCTAAAAATAATAATAAGAATAATAAGAATAATAATAATAATAAAACAGTCTTGCTATGTGGCCCAGGCTGGCCCAAGCTCAACCTTCCTGCTTCAACATCTGAAATGCCCAACCTAGAACATGTCTTTTTGTCATGTGGCTTTCATTTCCTTTGGGTGTTTTCAGTGTTGGAAAGAATGCCCACACTATTTTCCATAAATGATTGCACTCATTTCGTTTTCCACCAACAGCAAAGAGTTCCTCTCTCTCTGCATCCTCACCAGCATTTACTGTCTTTGCTCTTATTATAACAGTTATTTGATAATTGATATTCTAACTGCAGCTCAAGGTGGTTTGATTGACATTTCTCTAGCGATCAATGATATTGAGAACTTTATCCATGTATTAATGTATCATGTATTGATTTGTATGTCTTCTTTTAAGAAATTCAGATTTTTAGCCCAGTTTTTTTAAAAATATTTTATTATTTATTTATTTATTTGCCAGAGAAAGAGGGAGAGAGAGTGAGAGAATGGGCATACCAGGGCCTCCAGCCACTGCAAATGAACTCCAGACATGTGTGCCCCTTGTGCATCTTGCTAACTTGGGTCCTGGGGAATCAAACCTGGGTACTTTGGCTTTGCAGGCAAACGCCTTAACCGCTAAGCCATCCCTCCAGCCCTAGCCCGTTTTTAACTGGGTCACTTGGTATTTAGCATCAACAGAGCTTAAACTTGGAAATAACTATTGCTTCACTAGTGTCTCTTATTCCCATGAAACCCTGCCCAAAGGCCCCTCAAGGTTGCTCTCTGATATGAGTCTTCCATACAGATGATTGCCACATGATTTATCTGATTCATCATGTTCTCAGGTTGAACAAGATGCCTTTATGGATTGATGAAAGTCCCAAGAGATGAGCTACAGAGATGGCTTAGTGATTAAGTCACTTGTCTTCAAAGCCAAACGACCCAGGTTCAATTCCCCATTACCCACATGAGCTACATACACAAGGTGACACATGTGTCTGAAGTTCATTTGTAGTTGCTAAAGGCCCTGGCATGCCCATCCCCCCCCCCTCTCTCTCTCCCTATCTGCTTCTCTCTCTTAAATAAATAAATTTTTTTAATCCCAAAAGGTGATAAGACTAATTGTCAGCAATCATGTTTCAGAGCGGATTCTCTCAGCACCATGCTGGTTTCACTGCTCGGTCTTTATCTTAGGGGGATG
Organism: Dipus sagitta; assembly: GCA_036346955.1. Lineage (NCBI taxonomy): Eukaryota > Metazoa > Chordata > Mammalia > Rodentia > Dipodidae > Dipus > Dipus sagitta. The sequence goes on from CM070789.1 coordinate 13,478,354, forward strand.
CAGCTGGGTGGTATCTTTTGTTGTTGTTGTTATTGTTTGTTTGTTTTTTAAGGTAGTGTCTCACTCTAGCCCAGGCTGACCTGCAATTCACCATGGAGTCTCAGGGTGGCCTCAAACTCATGGCAATCCTCCTGCCTCTGCCTCCCGAGTGTTGGGATTAAAGGCGTGCGCCACCACGCCCAGTGATAATGAGCATTTTATCATATTTATTATTATATATATATATTATAACAAGTTATACTCTTTTATCCCCTCCTTGCTCCCATTTCCCTGGGGGCCCTTCTCAGTGAAGTTATGTTATTCATTCTGGGGTCTTGAAGACCTCAGTTACTCCCTGTGGGGTGAGGGCGTACCATGCCTTAGGGCATTCCCATCCACTCTGTTGCTCTTACAATCTTTCCACTCCCTCTTCTGCAATATTCCCTGAGCCATGGCAGGCCTGTTTTCACTCTGAATTAGTGTTGAGTTCTTTGTAGCCTGTGGATTTCCGCTTTGATGGGTTTTGATTGATCACCCTGTCTGTCACCATCGCCCTGGAGCTGGTTGTCAGGCTAGCGGTGAGAGCAGCGTTCATGTCACTGCTTCCTCTGCAGTTTCTCCCAGGCCCTGGCGGAGGTGGTAAGAGGTGGCACATCTCATGGTGGGCAGTCAGCTATCTTCTTTTCTTATTGATGATTCTCCATTTTCTCTGTCATCTATAAAATAAAACAGATTCCCCAACCAAGAGTGAGAGCAGCTTGGGTTAAAGGGGGTATTGAAAGTTATTTGACAGACATTTTGGTGTGCAAGCCCACTCCAGAGAACAGTGGGAGCTTCTTTCTGAAGTCTGAGTCTCCCAACCATGGGATTCTGACTTTGTTCCCACTACCAGATATGAGTTCTTTCCCCCTGGGTAGGCCTTATGTTCAATCAGAGAACAGTTGGTTACAACAAAGGCTGTGTGCCAGTATTGCATAAGTGTGTACTTTTTGTCTGGCTGGTTGAATTCGTACTCTGCAGGGTCCCCTGATTAATCATGCTTTTGGTGATCATTGTTCTCCAGTGGCTCCCATGGGGTTTCCCAGCACTGGGAGGGCTAGCTAGTTTCGCTTTCTATTCCAGTATGGTATTTCCGTGTCTTGTGACCACAACCTTCCACAGAGTTTTGACTGAGCTCACCCTTGAATAGTACAGCCAGGCTGAGGAATCCAAGACAGCATCTCTCACACATCAGGAAGTCTGACAAAGAAGACTAGAAGGTCAGACTCTGTGGAGACAGTCAACAGAGCACCTACACGTAGCCTCTATAGCTTGAAAGCCTTGGGGCATTACTAAGTCTCCCATAGTGGCCTAGAGATCTGGGGATGTGTTCTCAGACAAAGGAAGTGAAACTTCCTGGTCTTGGCCAGGATCTGAGTACCATATCACTTCCACCATGTTCTTTTGGTCAGAGCAGCCTCACGCCCTTCTCAAGTTCAAATGAAAGGGAAATAAGCGGAAAGGTCTTCTTGTACTGGGAATATATTTATCTATGTGGCCCAGGTACTACACTTCAAGCTCGTGTTGTACTACCAGTGACTGAGACTGGTGGAAGCCCATCCCCGAATAATACAGGACTGCTTCAGCCACCTTCACCCTCGGCACCATGGTGTGTTTGCCCAGACTTCTCAAAATGCGCAATCTGAGGGGCATCCACCCTTCCCTCTCTCCTTTGCTCGTGGTCTGTCATGTATTGCTGCCTGATGGCTTTCCCAGCTTCCCCTGGCTGCTTCTTTGTCCCCTTTCACAGGAGCATTGCCTCTAATAAAAAATAAAAAATAAAAAAATAAAAAAAAACTTGTGGGATGAAGAGATGGCTTAGCAGTTAAGGCACTTCCCTAAGAATTCTAAGGACCCAGGTTCGATTCCCCAGTACCCTTGTTAGCCAGATGCACAAGGGGGCGCACGCATCTGGAGTTCATTTGCAGTGGCTGGAGGCCTTGGCACACCCATTCTCTCTCTCTCTCTCTCTCTCTCTCTCTCTCTCTCTCTCTCTCTCAAATGAATAAGTTAATTGAATAAAATTTTTAAAAACTTTGCATATTTGATGCTATTTTGTCATCTACTCCTCAGAGGACGCAGATGACTATTAAATTTCTCCTCTCAGTTCAAGGAGAGCCAAAGGATGTGTGTGACTGTCTGTAGTCACACATGGCTGCTGTACATTTCTGGCTCCTAAACTTTCTTTGTTTTTGAGGCAAGCCCAACAGACCTTCTTTTTTTTCAATGAAAGGGGGCGGGGGAGAAATAGCATACCAGGGTCTCCAGCCACTATAATTGAATTCCAGATGCGTGTGTGACTTGCTTACTTGCATTACCTTGCATCTGGCTTATGTGGGACCTGGAGAGTCGAACATGGGTCCTTATACTTCATAGACAAGCACCTTAATCACTAAGCCATCTCTCCAGACCATGGCCCCTAAACTTTTTCAAAGCACTCAACATCCCCAGCAATATCTCTAACCTGTTGTCCTGCCTCTCCCCCCAGCTATAGATGACTAAGCCCTAGATTTAGGCAGCCCACAGTGGCGAAAAAATTGATGATGTCTCCTGGGATTAATTTAAAGACACAGAGACCCTACTCCATTATCTATGTGGAACAATGCTGCCAGAAGTTTCCCAGAAACCAAGTTGGCACCACATCAAGCCAATGTTGTAGCAGAGCCAAAACAAATGGCCTTACAGAAGATGCGGAAAAAGAAAAAAGACAGCTCTCACCTGAAAAAGAAAAAGGAAAGCCCAGGAGAAAGACACTGTGCACCCTTGAGGCGTGATGATACATTGCCTCCAGAGCCGTCTGAGAGTCCTGCCCCTGCCATCCATGATACGCAAGGCTGAGTTATGCCCATCCCCAAACTTACACATGGAAGGAACTCAGAGTGTGACCGTGTTTGGAAGTAGGGAACTTGAGGTGCCATTTTGGATTGATTCATTCAAATAAAATAATTCCAAAGTGGACTGGAATCCTAATCTAATATTTCCAATGTATTGGTACCCTCGAAAAATTTGGGCATACACAGATGTGTGTATAGAGAAATATATATATATATATGTATGTGTATGCACATGTATGTATATATATGAGTGAAAGTTTTGTGTGAACATAAAATCAGAGGTAATGTGCTGCTTCTGCCCACCAGTGAGTGCCAGCACATCATAAATAAATCCACTGGAAGCTCGAGGAGAGGCATGGAGCGGATTGTCCTTCACATACACGCCTTCATCTTGGACTTGAAGCCACCAGAACACTAAGAAAGGTCATGCCCATTAAGTTGCTCACTCTGTGGTACTTTGTCATAGCTGTCTTGGGAAAGTAACTGAGCTGCTGTCATCTCACTCCACTCCCATGTGAGCTCATCTGAGCCAGTTTCTCTTCCTTGAAAAGCAATAATGACATGAGTCAGAACTCTTGACTCACCCACCTCTGCTCTGAACAGAGGGAACCCTGGCAGAACCAGGATTCCGCTCATGAACTTGTTTTTAATCTCCTCCAGGACAAGGATAAATGAATGGGCAAAGTTTAAAAATTCTCTTCTAAAGAGAGATGAAGCTTTGAAAATGGTTTTATGGTATTTTTTTTTTAACCTGGAAAACTTTAAAGGTAGACAAAACTAAAATCCTGCCTCAGCAAAAGATGCATCCGCAGGCAACTTCAGATGCTTTGCTGTGAGCGATGCTATTTTCCAGTGTGCCTCCAAGATAAAGCATCACACAACTATGCATGTCATTCTTTTTTTGTAACTTTTATTTATTTATTTATTTATTTATTTATTTATTTATTTATTTGGGAGATGGAAAGAGGCAGAGAGAGAGAGAGAATGGGTGTGCCAGGGCTTCCAGCCACAGCAAACAAACTCCAGATGCATGTTCCCCTTGTGCATCTGGCTTACGTCGGTCCTGGGGAATCAAACCGAGGTCCTTTGGCTTTGCTGGCAAGCACCTTAACCACTAAACCATCACTCCAGGACCTATCATTGTTTTTTTAAAAATTATTTTTATATTTATTTATTTATTTGAGAGAGAGAGAGAGAGACAGTGGGGAAGAGGAGAGAGAGAATAGGTGTGCCACAGCATCCAGCAAACGAACTCCAGACACATGCACCACCTTGTGCATCTGGCTTATGTGGGTCCTAGGGAATAGAACCTGGGTCCTTTGGCTGTGCAGGCAAACACCATAACAGCTGAGCCATCTCTCCAGCCCACATCAGTCATTCTTATATGGGGTTACTATTCATTACCCAATAAAAATTAGGGAATAGGTACAAAAATGTAGTTTTTTATTTTTATTTATTTATTTGAGAGCAACAGACAGACAGAGAAAGAGGCAGATATATAGAGACAATGAGCGTGTCAGGGCCTCCAGCCATTGCAAACGAACTCCAGATGCATGCGCCCCCTAGTGCATCTGGCTTACGTGGGTCCTGGGGAATCAAGCCTAGAACCAGGGTCTTCAGGCTTCACAGGCAAGCACTTAACCACTAAGCCATCTCTCTAGCCCAAAAATGTAGTTTTTGATAAGGGGAGTAGATGATCTATTTTTAAGCTATAATTAGCCAGCAATGTTATACTGCCTGCACTTAAAAAGTGCATAATTTTCAGGCTGGAAAGGTAGCTCAGCAGTAAAGGTGCTTACCAGCAGAGCCAAAGGATTCAGGTTGGATTCACCCATACCCATGTAAAGCCAGATACACAAGGTGTTACATGCATTAGGAGTACATTTGCAGTGGCTAGAGGCCCTGGCTCACCCATTCTCTTTCTCTCTATCTATCTATATGTTTCCTTCTCTCTGTCTATCAAATAAATAAAATTTACAATATGTTGAATTTTTTTTAATTTGCATGTTTTTGTTTTCCCTAGCAAGCATGTGTCTTTTGCCTATACAAACGTGGTACTGGAGGGTACAAAAATCCATTTAAACACTATAGATAGGGAAGGACTGAGCTAGAGGCAGAACCTAACCGTGAGTTGGCAATGTCTAACTCCCCTCTCTGAGAATCCTCATCCATCATTCTAAATTCCACAGAAGGGTCATGATTCTGAATGTGTAAGCCACAAATTATCTACTATTGTTCCTGGTGTACCAGGTGTGAAGTGGCCTTATATAAAACCTGATCATTTGTCATATAAAATATTGACCCACGTGTCCCTGACTTTCAAGCAACTAGCAGCTTTGGATGAAATAGACCATAAATTAATAGGCTAATTTTCAGAGGCTAGTAAATTTCCTTTTCTAAGTATGAGATACTCTAAATGTTGGCTTCTGTAGAAAAGAGCTTTCTTTTTATTTTTTTCTTTTTAACTTGGAACATGACGGTTGGTTTGCAGAATATGCTGAATATGCCTCCTGAGCACTGACCTTTGTCACAGGGCTAAAACCAGTTTTTGGAGACTCACCACTTCATATGAACAACTGCAGATCCTTGGATAGTCTCAAAGAGTGAAAACTTACACTGAAAGATTAGTCATCCCCAGAGACATCTGTAAACCTCAGGGACATTTCTCCCAAATGTTCAGCTTCCCAAAAAGGGATCGTTTCTCCCAGGTGAATTCCTCCTTTGCTGAGTAGTAGCATGTTACTTATTGGAAACTAGTCATATTAATAGTCTATTATTTATGTATATATATATGTATATATACATATATTATATATAATTATACATATATATATACATATATAATTTGTTTATTCTCAAGGAGAGAGAAGAGAATAGGCATTCCAGGGTCTCCTGACATTACAAACAAACTCCAGATACATGTGCCACTTTGTGCATCTGGCTAAATGTGGGTACTGGGGAATGGAACCCAGGCCATAAAGCTTTGTAAGCAAGCACCTTTAACCACTGAACCATCTCTCCAGCCCCCTATTCTTTTTTTTTTTTTCTTTATTATTCAGTTCTGTATTCGGCAAATACAGTCAGTTTGGTACCATTATTAGGCTCATCCGTGACCTACCCCCTCCCCTTGGCCCCTCCTTGTTGAGGTATACGGGTCATGCATTGTGGAGTTAGCCCACAGTTATGGGTAATCTAAATGTCTCTGCATATCATGACCCCCCCTATTCTTTTTTAACCTTTAAATTTTTTTTGTTCTCTTGAGGTGTGCATATGTATATGCGTGTGCTTGCATGTTCGCACGTGTGTGGATACATGTGTAAACAGGTGTGCATGCACATGCGCGCTCATTCATGCAGAGGCCCAAGGCTAATACCAGGCATCTCCCTTCATCATGCCCCATCTTATTTGATGGACTGAGACCCTGGTCTCTCACCTGAGTCCCAGGCTCACTGACTTAGCCAGTCTACATAAGCAGTCTCTCAAAGTGCCGTTTGGAAGACGTGCTCACCCGGCATTTACGTGGGTGCAGGGGTGTGACCTCCGGTCCTCGCTGTTGTGCGGCACGCTCTTCACCCCCTGGGCCGTCTCCTCGGCACACTGGCTGCTTTTCCATTGACAAATCAAAGTCATACATACTTAATGTGTGCAGTGTTTTGACACGTGAATCCTAACCTACAGATGTGATGTATCTTTCTAATTTACTTGTCTTTAGTTTCACTCAATAGTGTTTTATAGTTTTCTGTGTATAAGCTTTGCAAATCTTTTGTTGACTTTATCCCTTGGATATTTGTGACTTTTATGTTATTATAAATTTAACTTGCAGTCAGTTTGTTTTGCTAGTAAACAGTAACTATAGCTTCACTAAAATCACATACTAGTTACATTAGTTTGGAGATTTCCTACGATGTTCTGTGTAAAAATGCCACGTGGGAGTAAATGACTTTGATTCTTTCCAACCTTGAACATTTTACTGCTTCTCGGGCCCCTCTGCCCTGGCAAGCCTTCCAGCAGAGCGTGGATTATAAATCACGCAGACAGATATGCTTGTCTTGATCCTGATTGAGGGAGGCAGCGTTGGGCCTCTCACAAATTACAGATGATGTTTGCTTTCCGTACCCAGTTGATCTTTTTGTGTTTTTCCGAAATAAAAATGACACGGATCACTGCTTTGACCTGAATCGCTTGACTTCCTGAAGCTAAACGTGGCCTGCGTCAGCTGGCTTCTGCTACCGTCCTGAGTTCACATCCTGCCTCTGGTCCCCACCGTCAACGCTCTCCACCGACACGGAAGCTTCGGACGCCGAGGCTCGTCCGCTGCCCTCGTGGTCCATCCATGTCCCCGCCTCCGGTGCTACCCTGGAGCTGCAGGCTCCCAGCCTGTGGTCTTGGATCAAATTCACCACGTCCGTGAGACCCTCCCCTCCCCTCGCTCCAGGGCTCTTCACCAACCTTGCCATCATTGCTTGGCATGTTTTCAGAGGCTTCATCTCCACCTGGCAGAGTTCATATGTCTATGCGTTTCTAGGTCCTGTCCTGTGATTATCTGAGACCCTTAAAGGCAAGAACTCTTTATTTGTGACAAAACTGTGCACGTAATTTGGGCTTTAAAATTACTTAGCATGAGGGGCTGGTTAAGCGCTTGCCTGTGAAGCCTAAGGACCCTGGTTCGAGGCTCGATTCCCCAGGACCCACGTAAACCAGATGCACAAGGGGGTGCATGCGTCTGGAGTTCGTTTGCAGTGGCTGGAGGCCCTGGTGCTCCCATTCTCTCTCTCTCTCTCTCTCTCTCTCTCTCTCTCTGTCACTCTCCAATAAATAAATAAAAATAAACAAAAAAATTACTTAGCATGAGCCGGGCATGGTGGCACATGGCTTTAGTCCCAGCACTTGGGAGGCACAGGTAAGAGGATCGCCATGACTTTGAGGCCACCTGGAAACTCCATAGTGAATTCCAAGTCAGCCTGGACTAGAGTGAGACCCTACCTTAAAAAATAAAAAAATAAAAAAAATTACTTAGCATGAACCTGGGGACATGATGTCTCAGTGATAAAGTGCGCGTCGCTCAAGCTTGACTGCCTGGGTGTAAAAGGCGGGGTTTCTGCCCTGAGAGACGGGAGGTAGAAACAGGAGACTTTCCCAGAAGCTCACCGCAAGCACAGCAAAGCGTAAACAGGGAGCAGCGCGAGACCCGCAGGGAGAAGCCCAGCCTCAAACGCCGTGGGACGGCAAGGATTACCCTGAACCTGTGCTCTGACCTCCAGACACACGCTGGGACACAGTGTGCACACTCTCACTCACGCAAACACACCAACGTGCGTGCGCACACGCACACACACACAAAAATAGATGAATTTGTAAAAGTTTAAGTTGTCCAGCGTGCTGTGGAGGCACCCGGGAGGCTGAGGCAGGTGGATCGCAAGTTTGAGGCCAGCCTGCACTACATACGGAGATCCTATCTCCAAATAAATAAGTAGGTAATAAAAATTTAAATTACTCACCAGGAAAATGACATCTACTCTACGTTGGAATGCCCAGGCTCACCCTGCTGTGACAGTGGGAAATGAAATCATAATCACAGTCAAAAGCATTCAGAAGTTACCGAAAATGCTTCATGAGGTTATACGCTCAGCCTTTATTAAGATTCCAGTACAAAGATCCAGTCATGGCTATTAAAATATGAGAAAAGAAACAGTTCCTGAGATATACTTATCCTTGGTGTGATTGCCATAAACATACACAAGGAATTGCATTTTGAGAGCTGTATTTCCTTTTTTTTACAATTTTACTTTATTTTTGTTAGCATTTTATTTAATTTGTTTGAGATAGAGACAGAGAGAGTGAGTACAGGCCTGCCACGGCCTTCTACCACTGCAAACAAACTCCAGATGCACTGGGCATTTTGTGCATCTGGCTTTACATGGGTGCTCTGGAATGGAACTCTGACTGTTAGGTTTTGCAAGATTTATTTCTTAATTTAATCATTTAAGGTATAATGTCTTAGACTTTGTCACCTCGAGATTTCTTTATAGTTATCCATTGTTCTGAAACTCACTAATTAGGCTAAATTGTCTAGCCAAGGAGCCCCAGGGATTCTCCCACCTCCCCCTCTCCAGAGATGGGAGTATAGGGGCATGCCACCATGCCTGGCATTTCTACATGGGTACTGGTGATTGAACTTGGCTCTTCAGGTTTACGAGGCAAGCACCTTACTGACTGAACTACCTCCCCAGCCTAACAATGATTGTACTTACTCACAAGTGACTTAAATTCCAACACTAAAGACTGTCTCCTCACAGAGCTAGGTCTTACCTCCTCTGGCAAAATGGTTGACCATTTGTTTGCCTTCGTGAATTCTAGAATGCTGGTCTCATCTTGATGTATCTAGAACGTAATTGTCTTTTAAAAAGCGACTTTATAATACTTCTGACTGTAACTTGTTAATTAGAGATGCTTGTAAGCTCCATGAGTGATTTGCAGGGAATGTGATGAGATACTGTGATTTGAATCACAAGTGTTCATATGTTCAAGCCTTGGCCCCACCTGTTAGAACTGATGGTTCTGCTTGGGAGCCCAGTGCAGGGAGTTTGGGCCCCTGGTGGGTGTATGCTGAATGGACCATTGAGACTCTGGCCCCTCCTTCCTCTTTCCTACTTCCTGGTTCCTGTGACAAGAGCAGCTTCCTTTCCTCCACTTTCCACCATGATATTTCTGCCTCTCCACAAGCTCAAATCAGACAAACAAAGCCACCATGGGCTGAAACTATGATGGAAGACAAACTTTTCCTCTTTTTCAATGGTTTACTTGGGTATTTCATCATAGTGATAACAAGCAGAATTACACATGAGGGTTCCCAAAAGTCTTGGAAGAACTATTACTCCTGGAGGAATGCGCACACAGTAAGTGGGATGCGTGAGCTGTGGACGCAGAGAAAACAGGCGGTTACAGGTTCATGTTACAGAAGGAAACAGGGCTTGGTGACAGGCATCTGAGCTGTTCCAGAATTAACATGTGATACAGACATGGCAGAAACGAACAAATGAAGCACTGTTAGTTTGACAAAAGTAAGTGTTGAGTGAAAGTTACAAACAATTTCTGAAAATTAGAAGACTGATGTGTGAGGGAGAATGAAAGTGGTCCTGTCCCTCTACAAGATTTTTCTTTCTTTTTTCTTTTCCTCCCTTGTATAAAACAAAGAATTTTACCATCAAAGCCATATGGGAGTGGATGTCTACACAAGTATCACAGATATCAAATGGATATTCTGAACAGACCTTATAAGGCACAGAGCAGCTCATTCCATCACAAAATGAGTAGATGAATAGTAGGTCTTAAGGGCTCATAGAAACTTGACACAGAGCTGGACAAGGCTGACTTACACTTATAATTCCAGCACTTGGGAGGCTAAGATAGGAGGAAAATTGTAAGTTCAAGACAAGCCTGTGATACAGTGAGACCCTGCCTCAAAAAAAAAAAAAGAAAGAAAAGAAAAGAAAACAGAAATATGCCGTAGCCCCATATGTAGTATCATTTAAATAAGTTGAATTTCTAAGTTAATTTCCCTAGAAATTTTCCCTAGAAAGTAGTTATCTACTCATGAATCCATGCTTACAATTCTAATACAGATTATTACATGGTTCAGATCTCAGGGAAACAGGGCCTTATTTCAAGCAAGACACCAGCAATGTGCTTATTGAAGGTGTATAAAAATACTCTATACTTAAATTTTGATATAAGCCAGGAATAGTGTTGCACACCTGTAATTCCAGTACTCAGGAGGCTGTGGTAGGGGGATTATGAGTTCAAGACCAGCCTGGACTATTGCAAGGTCCTGTCTTGGGACCTTTGTTTTAGACAGTGATTTGCTAATTCAACTTGATTGACAGGCTGTTTTTCCCAATGTGGAGGGCACAGGCATACCATCACACAGAAAGCTATGTAATTTTGTTTATTCCATTGATGACATCAATAAAATACAGTAAACCACAAGTATTCCCTTCCAAGAAAATATAATGTGTTCCCCAGAAACCATAATGCATATTACATGCTATTTATTTTGCAAATGTATTAGAAAAGATCAATTTTTAATTTACTATATGGAATTCAATTTCTGTCTTAATCATGACATGTAGCCCCAAAACAGCACTGAACACATGCTACCCTCATCCCGCCATGATCAAGAAAAATTTCCCATTTAGAGGCACAAAATTATTTTTAATTATTTAGCTTTTATTTTTATTCATTCATGTAATTAATTCTGCTTTATATCATTCTACAGAGAAACAGACAGAAGGTGGAGCTGGTGTGTATAATTATAGAACACTGAGGTACTTGGGGTCTTACACTTGAGACCACTGTGCTTAGTACACGAAATAAATCTAGCAATCTTAGGCAGATCAAAGAAATCAAGTTCAAAGTCTGTCCTAAATCTTAGGGCTCAAAAACACTGCTCTTCATCTGTGGTGGTCTGAATGTAAAATGGTCCCCATAGCCTCATGTGTGTGTGGTTAAGCCTCATCTTTTTTTTTTCCAAAGTAGGGTCTCATTCTAACCCTAACCCTGGAATTCACTCTGTAGTCTCAGGCTGGCCTTGATCTCACAGCAACCCTCCTACCTCTGCCTTCCTAGTGCTTGGATTAAAGGCGTGTGCCACCACACCCAGCAAGCCTCATTCTTTTTTTTTTCTAAATTTTTTGTTTAATTTTATATATTTATTTGAAAGTGGCAGAGAGAGAAAGAGGCTGATAGAGAGAGAGAGAGAGAGAATGGGCGCACCAGGGCCTCCAGCCACTGCAAACGAACTCCAGACGCGTGCGCCCCCTTGTGCATCTGGCTGACGTGGGTCCTGGGGAACCGAGCCTCGAACTGGGGTACTTAGGCTTCATAGGCAAGCGCTTAACCGCTAAGCCATCTCTCCAGCCCAAGCCTCATTCTTAATCTGAGCCGGTGGAGCCTGCAGCAGGTGGAGTCTTGTTGCATGAGGCGTGAGATTTGAGGTTTACCGGTCCAGCCCCACCGGGGCTCACTCTGCCTCTCTTCTCCCTGCCGCAGCGTGGAGATGTGACGTCCAGCTGCCTGCTCTCTCTTGCCGTGGTCTCCGCACAGCGATGAAAACTTCTCCCTCGTAACAGTAAGCTGGGCATCAACCTTCAGGTCAGGTGTTTTGTCCCAGCAACAAGAAAGTAACTGCTACACTGCCCATCCTCTAAAAAGCAATGTGGGGCTGGAGGGATGGCTTAGCGGTTAAGGCGTTTGCCTGCAAGGCCAAAGGACCCAGGTTTGATTCCCCAGGACCCACGTCAGCCAGATGCACAAGGGGGCGCACGTGTCTGAAGTTCGTTTGCAGTGGCTGGAGGCCCTGGTATGCCCATTCTCTCTCTCTCTCTCTCTCTCTCTCTCTCTCTCTCAAATAAATAAATAAAAATATTTAAAAGGTAATGCGAACTCCTAGCACTATAGGGTTAGTGTCTTCTCCAGGCCTCTGCCATCCTACCTGGTTCTTTCCTAGCATCAGGACTTCAGCTGTCTGTCAAGCTGAGGACAGGCAGAGCCACGCAGGGCTCCACTCCAAGGGACCCTCTAAAGGTCACACACTTCCTATCATTCTCACCTCCTTTGTGCCAAAAGTTTAGAGAGCAAACTTTTTTGTTTTTGTTTTTCAAGGTAGGGGCTCACTCTAGGCCAAGCTGACCTGGAATTTACTATGTAGTCTCAGGGTGGCCTTGAACTCACGGTGATCCTCTTACCCCTGCCTCCCAAGTGCTGGGATTAAAGGCGTGCACCACCACGCCCGGCTTGAGAGCAAACTTTTTAATGTTATCACATCTTCTGAACTTTGTAATCGAATTGCTTCCGTCCTCAGATATGTCTTCAGTGTGTTCTGTGAAGGAATTCACTCTCACTTATCGCTGTACACATTGGCTGTGGTGTATCCCTCGTGCTTTGCTGGCGTCCAGCCATCAGCTCTTGTCTTCTAAATTAATCCACGTGAACTGGACTACGAGGGTAAGAGGAAGGCCACAGACCTACAGGACACTGTGCCCATCATTTCAGTCAATACTGCTCCAAAACCTCCAGGCCAATTGAACTACAAGCCACTGGTGATTTGGACACCTGAAACAGAATCTGAATCCTAATTTAACCTCATTTTTCTGTCGTACAAAGACCGAAAGAGCTAAAAATGAGTCCAAAATTTTTGTATCCATTATTCATATTTGGTTAGTGTTCCGCTGTGGTACCCAGAAGAAAGTGATTAATGCATGTGAAAGTACCAAGGTCAAATTTATTTTGGGTACAACATAATGTATTTCTGTGCTCCGTGCCACTATTGTGGCATGAATTCTTAATGTCTTCGTAGCATTAGGTTTACATTCAGTCACAGTTTAGAAAGGCATCAGTGCTTAAACTATGCTGATATATGGAACCAAGAGGAGCTACAACTGGTAGGAAGAAAGGCCACCAGCCAGTGACATTTCCAATACTGTATGAGAGAAGAAATTATTTTTTTTAAACATATTTCAAGTCCCCAGTAACTTTCTCCTGTCTCAGTAACCTGTCCTGTGGGGGCGGGCGGGGAGCACACTGTCACTTCCACTTCTAATCTCCCTCTACTTTCAAATAACCTTAGCATAACACAGCTTTAACTCATTAGCTGTAGATATCCATCACTTTTCAAATTAGATACGCTTCGTTGAATCTGGCTGCAATGTGAATTTATACAGAATAAGTCCTATATTTTCCAATGACCTCCCAAATATAATAGAAAATGTGATAACATTGAAAAGTTCGCTCTGTAAACTTTTGGCACAGGGGAGGCGAGAGCAGAAGGAAGCGCTCCCTTGGGCTGGAGCCCAGTGTGGCTCTGCCTGTCAGCCCGACAGACTGCTCCAGCCCTCAGTCAGCACCAGTTAGAGGGGGGAAAAAATCCAAACAGGGAGACACAGGCCTGGGAAAGACAAGTTTCCTGAGTGGGAAAACTCAGCTCCTAATCCAAGGCAATGATGGAATGTCCCATGCCCAAGGTCATGGAGCACCTGGTCTCCAGCTGGTGGCAGCTGTTGTGAGAAGTTGTGACCCTTAGAAGGAGGATCCTAGCTGGAGGCAGAGCTCATGCCCTGGGACGCAGAGGTGTGCCATGGAAGAGAGCGACACCACGCAGTGTTCCTCTGAATGCAGAGTCACAGTGTGGCTATATAGTCCTCAAGGACAAAGGCCTCCACATTTTCTGCTCTGGAAGCAGCTATCCATGTTATGGGCGAGAAGAGACCACTGGATAACACCATGGGAAATTCAACTCTCAAAGCATGGCAGAGAATGAGAAAACAAATTCATTCCCAACACTGGCAGGGGACTACCTCTGCTCAATTCCTTCACATGGTTGGATGAAAAACGTTCTTTCACAGTGAGTACACCCTGAATCTACCTACCCTCCCCCCACACCTTTGCTTTATTTATTTATTTATTTATTTATTCATGAGAGAAAGAGACAGACAGAGAGAGAGAGAGAGAATGGGCCCACCAGGGCATCTAGCCACTGAAAATGAACTTCAGACGCATGTGCCACCATATGTGTCTGGCGTATATGGTTACTGGGGAATCGAACCTGGGTCCTTAGGCTTCATAGGCAAGCACCTCAATCACTAAGCCATCTCTCCAGCACCCCCTTTGCTTTCTGTTGTTCATGTTGATGGCCACAAGGAAAGCCAGGCTTTGTGTCACTCAAGTAGGACTAATGAACCATAGCCCACTAGACAGGAAGGAAAGGGCTTCCATGGGGCTGGAGAGATGGCTCTGTGATTAAGCTTATGCTTATGCTTGCAAAGTCTGATGGCCTGAAGTTTGATTCCCCAGTACCCATGTAAAGCCAGCTGCACAAAGTGGTGCGTGTATCTGCAGTTTGTTTGCAGTGGCTACAAGCCCTGGTGGGCCCATTCTTTATCTCTCCCTGGAAATAAATAAAATATTAGAAATCATTTTTTTGTCTTTTTATATTTTTGTTTATATTTTTATTAATTAGTTTTGTACTCAGTGAATACAGTCAAGTTGGTACCATTGTTAGGCTCATCCATGTCCTACCCCCTCCCCTTGGTCCCTCCTTGTTGAGGTGTATGGGTCATGGATTGTGGACGTAGCCCATAGTTATAGATAGGACAAATGTCTCTGCGTATCATAACCCAACATGTGGCTCTGACATTCTTTCCGCCCTCTCTTCTGCACAATTTCCCTGAGCCATGTTGGGTTCATTTTGGGTCTGCTTCAGTGATGAGGTGTTGGGAGCCTCTGTGTCTCTGGATATCTGATTTGGTAGGAGTTGATTGTTCTCTGTATCGATCTCCTTCACCCTTGTGTTGGTACTGGGTTCACCAAGAAAGCAGCACCCTTGCTTGTTTCACCAATTATTCTTAGTTTCAGCTGGGGCCCTTTTGAGTTGTGATGAGGTGGTTGTCTCCTTAGGATCTGCGTCTGTCTGCAAAAGAGAAGTAGATTCTCCAACGGAGAGTAAAGTTAGCACCAGACAAATGGGATAACCCTTATTTCTTTATAGAGAATTTAATAGGTTTAGGCCCTCTTGTAGCCCATGATTGGTGATAGCTTGATAATGGAGAGCGGGCTCATGTTTGGATATGGTGATGACTTGTTTCCCAGCTCCAGCTATGGGTCACATTCCACTGAGTGGATCAGTTAGCCAAATCAAGAGCAGTTGGTTTCCCACCATGGCTGTGTGCCACTATTGCATTTGTGTGAGCATCACGACAGGTTATTTGCTGCTAAGTATGTTAGACCATGAGTTGCTTGGACAGATATTGGTCATTGTCACCCATGTAGTACCTTCTGGCACTAGATGCACTGACTGTCTGGGGACTGACTCTCTTCCAGCTTCCAGCTATGTCATTCCATTTTACGTATCAACCACATATGGTGTCTTCAGCAGTAGGGTCTTACCACTAAGCTTTGGTGGGTCATCAAGTACTCTGACAGAAATCTGTCTTTCTTTTAGGAAACCTTGTAGGTCTCTCTAATCAAAAGCTCATTGTGGATGATAGCCACATGCTGGTACTGGGAGTTACAGGCCAGTGCCCACTAAGAAAAGGAAGAAAAAGATAAGTAATATAAAAGAGTTAGAGAGGACAGAGAGAGAGAGAGAAGCTATAGAAGATTAAGGTCAGGCTTCATCATACCCTCTCCAGTGCCTTTTGGCTTGTTCCCTCTAAGGGCCTGGTGAAGGTTCAACCATTTGGTCTGCCTTTTAGGATGTATAATTTTATGGTACCCTTGCCGTTTGGGTCTAGATTTGTGTTTCCCACCCACCCCCTTGCCCTCCCCTCCCTCCCCACCCACACTATTGTCTAGTCCTCAAGATGCTTTCTGGGTATGTTGGCATCTTGGGTACATTCAGGTTAGGTGCTGTAGATGAGTGAGACTATGTGGTGATTATCTTTCTCTGATTGGGTAAGTTCACTGAGAATGATCTGTTCCAGGTTCAACCATTTTTCTTCAAATTTCATTGTGTCATTTTTTCTTATTGCTGTGTAGAATTCCATTGTGTAGATATGCCACATCTTAGTTATCCATTCTTCTAGTGATGGACATCTGGGTTGATTCCAGCTCTTAGCTATTAGGAATTGAGCCACTTTAAACATGGTTGAGCAAATCTCTCTGGACTGAGGTTTAAAGGTTTTAGGGTACATGCCCAGTAATGGAATAACTGGGTCTGTTGGTATCTCTATAGTCACCTGTTTTAGGAGTTTCCATATTGCTTTCCAAAGTGGTTATACCATCTTCCATTCCCACCAACAGTGGATGAGGGTTCCTATTTCTGCACATCCTCACCAGCATTTATTTTCATTTGAATTTTTGATGTTTGCTATCCTTACTGGGGTAAGGTGGAATCTCATAGTTGTTTTAATTTGCATTTCCCTGATGATTAGGGATGATGAACATTTTCTTAAGTCTGTGTTTGTCATTTGTGTTTCTTCCTCTGTGAACTGCCTGTCCAGCCCTTTGCCCCATTTTGTGAGTGGATTGTTTGACTTTTTATTGTTTAGGTTTTTGAGTTCTTTGTAGATTCTAGAGATTAGGCCTCTGTCAGTTGGATAATCAGCAAATATTTTCTCCCATTCTGTGGGTAATCTACTGGCTTTGCTTATTGTATGCTTGTCTGTAAAGAAACTCTTCAGCTTCATGTGATCCCATTGGTTGAGTGACTGTTTAAGATCCTGTACTACTGGGGTTTAGTTTAGGAAGTCTTTTTTCCATTCCTATATCATGGAAAGTTCCTCCTATATTTTCTTCCAGCAGTAGCTGAGTTTCTGGTCTTATATTGAGGTCTTTGATCCATTTGGACTTGAGTGCAGTGCATGTGTGGATCAAGTTTCAGTTTTCTGCATATAGTTATCCAGTTTGCCCAGCACCATTTGTTGAAGATGCTGTCTTTTTTCCAGCCTATATTGTTAGGGCCTTTGTCACATATCAAGTAGCTGTACTTGCTTGACCCAAAGTCCAGGTCCTCAATTCTATTCCATTGGTCTATACTCCTGTTTTTATGCCAGTACCATGCTGTTTTTATTACTATGGCTTTGTAATATAGCTTTCGATAAAGTATGGTGATGCCTCCAGAGGTATTTCTTTTGCTGAGGATGTGCTGGGATACCCGAGGCCTTCTGCCTTTCCATATGAACTTTGAGATCATTTTTTCTATCTATGTGAAGAACAATGTTGGGATTCTAATTGGAATTGCATTAAATCTGTATATTGCATCTGGTAGGATTGCCATCTTCACAATGTTAATTCTGCCTATCTAGCAGCATGAAAGGTCTTTCCATTTTCTCAAGTCCTCCTCAATTTCTTTTTTGACTGTTTTTATGTTTTCGTTATATAGATCTTTCACTTCCTTGGTTAAGGTTATTCTAAGGTATTTTATTCTTTGTTGCTATTGAAAATGGGACTATGTCCCTTATTTCTTTCTCTGTATCTTTGTCATCAGAGAATAGAGCTAACTTCTTCCTTTCTAAATTGTATCCCTTTTATTTCTTTCTCCTGTCTTATTGCTTGAGCTAGGACTTCCAGTACTATATTGAAGAGCAGAGGTGAGAGTGGACACCCTATCTTGTTCCTGATCTCAATGGGAATTCCTCCAGTCTCTCTCCATTAAGTATTATTTGGGCCTTAGGAGCTTTGTATATTGCCTTTATTATGTTAAGATATGAACCAACCACACCAATTCTCTCCAATGTTTTGATCATGAAGTAATGTTCTATTTTGTCAAAGGCCTTTTCTGCATCTATCAAAATGATCATGTGGTTTTTGTGTTTAACCTTGTTTATGTGGTGTATTACATTGACAATTTCTGTATGCTGAACCACCCCTGCATTCCTGGGATGAATCCCACTTGATCAAGGTGGATAATGCTTTTGATGTGTTGTTGGATTCGATTTGTGAGGATTTTGTTCAGGATCTTTGCATCTAAGTTCATCAGGGAAATAGACCAGTAGTTTTCTTTTCTTGTGGCATCTCTGCCTGGTTTTGGAAATAGGGTGATATTAGCTTCATAGAAGGAGTTGGGGAGCTTTCCCTGTTCTCCAGTTGTGTGGCACAGTTTGAGAAAGATTGGTTTGAGTTCTTCCATCAAGGTTTGATAGAATTCAGCTGAGAAGCCATCTGGTCCTGAACTCTCCTTTTTGGGGAGGATTTTATTACTTTTTCTAGAAATCACTTTTAAAAGTGCATCCATAACTGATCATAAGTTAGACATCCATAAAAGTTGAGCATTTTTGTCCAGTGAATATTGCAAATATTTCTGGTATTTGAGATCATCACCAGCTCTGTGTCTGATCATCACACAGTAATAGAAAAAAATGTCCCAATATGTCCTCCTCTGGTGCTAAATGTAACATGCTAGCAGTGAAAGTCACGACAAAATACCAGGATTGAGTGTCTGAAGAGACCTTAAAGATTGATCATTTTACAAATTGAAAAAAAAAAATGAAGCCCAGAGAAACTCGGTCACTTGTTTAAATTGGCACGGCTGGTAAAGAGGCACAAGGGCTCAAATCATGCATCTATTTAAAAATAAGTCGTAATAGAGCTGGAGAGATGGCTTAGCAGTTAAGTGCTTACCTGTGAAGCCTAAGGACCCCAGTTTGAGGCTAGATTCCCCAGGACCCATGTAAGCCAGATGCACAAGGTGATACATGCATCTGGAGTTCGTTTGCAGAGGCTCAAGGCACTGGTGCACTCTCTCTCTCTCTCTCTCTCTGTCTCTGTTGTTCTCAAATAAATAAATAATTTTTTAAAAAAAAATAAAGAAATAGTAATAACAAACTGAGGGCAGTAGTTTACACCTGTAATCCCAGAATTTAGGAGGCTGAGGCAGAAGGATTGCTGCCAGTTTGAGTCCAGCCTGGAAGTATGTATAATGAGTACCAGGCCAGCCTGGCTATGGTGTAAGACTGTCTCTAAATACTGATTAATTAATTAACTAACTAATTAATGAAATAGTTCCATTGGCAGATATTAGAATTCAAGTTCTCCTTAGGCATGAAAGCGTGCTGCAGGAAGAATGGGGAAATGATGAGGGGGAGCTGAATTTGTGAGCTGATCTGCCACTGACTCAAGCCAAGCTCACTTGCATCTAAGGCCCTTTCGGCTGCAAGATGCTATAAGAATGATGTGATTCTGCTCAAGCAACATGAAAAGAAATACATTCTCCCAGAAACCTCAGTAAGAACATTTGGTGGTGTGACAATCCTCTGCAGTGCTCGTTCAAATGAAGTGTTTGATGTGGGTGCTGCACATTTTAACATCTAGCACATTTATATATCTGGTCAAGTATATATTTCTAAACATATACTTTTATATATATTATTTATTTATTTATTTATTTATTTATTAGGGAGGGGCGGAGAGAGAAAGAAAATGGGCACGCCAGGGCCTCCAGCCACTGCAAACGAATTCCAGACGCATGCGACCCCTTGTGCATCTGGCTTACATGGGTCCTGGGGAATCAAACGGGGATCCTTTGGCTTTGCAGGCAAATGCCTTCACCACCAAGCCATCTCTCCAGCCCAAGTATATAATTTTTTTTTTACATATTTATTTGAGAGCGACCGAGAGAGAGAGAGAGAATGGGTGCGCCAGGGCCTCCAGCCACTGCAAACGTGCGTCCCCTTGTGCATCTGGCTAACGTGTGTCCTGGGGAATCGAGCCTTGAACTGGGGTCCTTAGGCTTCACAGGCAAGCGCTTAACTGCTAAGCCATCTCTCCAGCCCCCAAGTATATAATTTTTAATTTTATTTTTTATTAATGTTCTCATCCCATTAGGAATTTTAATTTTATCCATACCACTTCTTCCAACTGTTTATGACTGTTCCAAAGAAACCACGCTGAGCTTCCCTGTGGATGACTTCTAGTCACAGAGGCTGGCTATGTGCTCAGCACAATGCATGAAGAGAGCAATGGCCGGCCATCACCGCCTGTTGCTACGCTTGACATTTAATACACCTGTGTAAGATGCAGTCCGTCCTCTTAGGAGAGAAGCTATTGAAAGTTGGGCTGGGGCTCAAAATTACTTTATAACATCCTTCCTGCTTTATTTTATTTTATTTTATTTCTTATTATTTAATTCACCCATTGCCCTTTTTAAAATTTTATTCTACAAAGTTACATTAGGCTATATTCATGCAACTATATAATCCCCCCATGCCCCACCTTCCCTCTCTCCTCCCTCCTCTTTCCATTCCTCCCCTTTGCTTCCCTACACATTTGTCCTTCTGCTTTCACGTCATCTGTACACAGGTGGTTTTGTTTCTATAGACTAGGACTTGGCTGGAGAGATGACTCAGTGGTTAAGGTGCCTGCAAGGCCTGATGGCCCAGGTTTGAATCCCCAGTTTGTTTGCAATGGCAAGAGGCCCTAGCGTGGCCATTCTCTCTCTCTCTCTCTCTCTCTCTCTCTCTCTCCTGTTTCTCTACAAATAAGTAAAGAGTAGGACTCACAAAAGAGAAAACATGTGATATTTCCCAATGTAACATTTATATCAATTTGATTCTTTCCTCTTTCCCTATAATCATGTGTTTTCTTCTGTTAAATTGACATGCTACAAAATCTCTCAGATATCAGTGTTCACTAGAATCTTTCAATACCAGTGAAGTGTGTGTGTTTGGGTTTTCAGACTTTATTATTTTTCCTTCCACGTGCTCTTTATTTCAAGCCATGCAATATCTACACGTGTTCACATTATCTTGTGAGAGAAGCACTCTTCCCCGTGGGATAGTGTGCAGTCTATCAACAAGCTCCCCTCAACGTCTCTTATATAACATTAGGAGGTGACTGTTGCAAAGGGCTCCCTTGGCATATGTAAGTGTCTATTTACTCAACCCCAGGCCTCTTGCAAGGGAAGTGGCTAAAGTGGCCACAGAACAGAAAGAAAGTCAATCCTGAGAGAAGAGAAATCTCCCTAGGACAGTACAAGGTAATCGGTAGGAAAATGCCATTA
This sequence comes from Dipus sagitta, assembly GCA_036346955.1. Lineage (NCBI taxonomy): Eukaryota > Metazoa > Chordata > Mammalia > Rodentia > Dipodidae > Dipus > Dipus sagitta. The sequence goes on from CM070789.1 coordinate 13,499,696, forward strand.
ACAGCCATTACTGTTTATCTCGTCATTAGACAAAGCAAGACATCCTTTCTGAGAGATAGCATAGGTCAAGGGACCTGAAGTAATGAAAGCTTTGCTGGTTATAGCTATAGAATAATCTCACTGCTTCTGGTTAATTAAACATCATTTAAATAGACTTTAATTGTTGCTAAGAATCAGAAAAAAAAGAGCTATTAAAAAATCTATAGGACCCTGTAGTATACTTTGCACATCAACCATGTAGTTTCTTTCTTAATGACTTCAACCTGAATTCTGTTGTGCCGTTGTACTAGAATATTGCTTCATAAAGTGAGTAATAATCATGACAGCCCTTTCAACACATCATTTATCTTACAGAATTATGCACTCCTTACAAGCAGAGCATTTGTCTTATCCTAGAGGTCACAATATCTATCAGAAAAAGTTATGTTAAGGGACTGGGAAGATGGCTAAGTGGAGAAAGTGCTTGTCATGCGAGCATGAGGTGTGGAGTTCAGACCCCCCAGCACCCACATAAATGCTGCGTGGACATGGCAGCCCACCCGTAGTTCCAGCAGTTGGGCATCAGAGACTGGGGGGGAGGGGACCCTGAGGCAAGCTGACTAACTGCCTCAGTAAACAAAGCGGAGAGCAATAGACAAAGGCATCTGACGTCATCCTCGGGCCTCCACATGCACACACACGTGCCCACGCACATACATACATGCACACACCACGTGCCCACGCACATACATACATGCATTTTTTAAAAAGTATTTTATTTACTTGATAGAGAGAGAATGGGTACACCAGGGCCTCCCGCCACTGCAAATGAACACCAGATGCATGCACCACCCTATGCATGTGGCTTTATGTGGGTCCTGGGGAACAGGCTTTGCAGGCAAGCGCCTTAATAGCTAAGCCATCTCTCCAGCCCACACCATGCATTTTTTAAAGTTACACTAAACAGTAGATATAGCATTATATTATTTTATGTGTCTCATTATATGACTATAGTCTGATTGTGAGAGAACGAAGCACTCCCACAATCAGTAATTTACCTTTCATAGTACATAGAAGAGTAGACTGCAGAGGACCATCAGTTAATTAGAAGTTAAAAAAAAGATCTTGCTGAGCTGGAGTGTGGTTTCTTGGAGAAAGCAAGGTTCATGAATGGAAAATCCAGTTTCTAACCAGAACCCAACACCATAAAACACCTGTTTACTAAAGGAGAAAATACAAAAATTTTATTCTCATGGTTGTATAGTGAATACTAACTTTTAATCTAGTCTCAATGAATAGTTATTTTTCAAAATTTAGAAGTGTAGGGGTTGGGAGAGATGGCTCAGCAGTTAAAGGCACTTGCTTGCAAAGCCTGATGATCAGGGTTCAATTCCCCAGCACCAAAATAAAGCCAGACGCAAAGTGGCGCACGCATCTGGAGTTCGTGTGTGGTGGTGGGAGGCCCTGGCGCACCCATTCTCAGTCTCTGTCTGCCTCTTTCTCTCTGTGTCTCTCAAGTAAATAAATAAATAAATGAAAATCAGAATTATTTTTGCAAGACAAAGATCAGATATGACTGAGCTAGTTTCAATTCGTATTTCTGTTTTGCTAAGTGGATGAATTTCCTGGAGACCTGGTGCCTGCTGCCAATCTTTCCAGTAGTGCAAGTAGCTTCAGAACCCGTACAGACTGACTAATACCATAACAGGAGACATTTCTGGACGGAACCAAATTGGAAGAGTCACCTAAAGCATGTTGGCACACTCCACTCACATGCTGGAAGGATGATAGATATTAATGGTTGATAACACGAGAGGATTACAGCACAGGCCCTATTTATCAAGTTTATTTCAGGAACCAAACTCACGAGACCTATTCTCCGAGTCTCCAATGGACTATCCCTGCCCTGAAAGGCCGAAAGAGCCACTTACGAAGTCAAGAGAATTTGCAGGTGGAATTCCTGTCTGAAGCTCAAAATGGGAAGAGATGCTCCATTTTGTGTTTCCAGTAAAGGGAACTGGCTACCCACGAGCGTTAGAATGGGTTGAGTCAGGCCCCCAGATGTGACTGCTATCCATCAAACATCTAAAACTCCCCAGTTGCAGGTCAGCAGTAAAAAGCTGCAGAAATCGCAGTCCTATGAAGCTCATCAGATCTGGGGTGCTGATAGACCCCTTTGAGTTCAAACGGGAGTCATCCAAGTACTTTTGGAAAAAGGGTTCAAATCTGGCGTGGAGAACCCCAGAGAAGAACAGTGATCACGGCCTGGGGGAGGCGGTGTTTCTGAGCTGCTGTGAGAGTGTGCCACGTGTGCCACCGAAACGCACCACTTGTCTGCTGTCACAGTGGTGACGCACAGCTGTTTGTCCCCAAAGTCACAGTTGTAAATCAGCGTGTAGTCTGTGTGTGCTCAGCTCGGACTGGGGGTGACTTAGCACTTCCTGGTGTCAGAAGAGCTCACTGCCACGTCAGCTTCTCCTCAGCTGATCTTAGATGGTTTCAGCTGAAACGGAGGCATTCCAGAACCGTGTCTTCGGCAGCAAGCCAGCCTGTCTCATCACAAAGTCAGAGAAGCAAGAGGAAAACCAACACACACACACACACACACACACACACACACACATGCAATTTCAAGTCTCTACCTGCATCCTTACCTGCCAACTTCCCACTGCTCAAAAGAAGTGTGATGATTGCCAGGACCAGCCATTCCTGATCACAGTTTCTCCACTAAAGCAAGTCCTATGGCCAAATTCAAGAGAAGGTGAGGGCTGGGAGATGGCTTAGTGGTTAAGGTGCTTTCCTGAAAAGCCAAAGGACCTAGGTTCAATTCCCCAGGACCCACAAGAGCCAGGTGCACAAGGTGGTGCTTGCATCTGGAATTCGTTTACAGTGGCTGGAAGCCCTGGCATGCCCATTATCTCTCTCTCGCAAATAAATAAATAATTTAATAAAAGAAGCTGAAATGGATTCTACCTCGCAAGTCATAGAAAATCAGGCTCAAAGGCCCAAGGTATCCATTCATCCATTTATCTCCACTCAAAACCACCCCCAAACTTGTGACATAAATGAACTACCGAAGAATTTGCCTGTTGCTCAGGGTGAGTCTTCTACAACACTTTCCTGAACTCGATCAAGAGTCCAACTGATGGGGCTGGAGAGATGGCTTGGTGGTTAAGGCACTTGCCTGAAAAACCAGAGGACACAGGTTCGACTCCCCAAGACCCATGTAAGCCAGATGCACAAGGGGGCGCATACATCTGGAGTTTGTTTACAGTGGCTGGATGCCCTGGCACACCCATTCTCTCTCTCTCTCTCTCTCTCTCTCTCTCTCTCTCTCTCTCTCTCTCTCAAATAAATAAATAAAAACAAAATATTTAAAACAAAGAAAGAGTCCAACTGAGCTGGGTAATCACAGTGCCCCTGAGCAATGACTGACAGTTGGTCAGGCCATCAGCTTGGCCATGCGTATGAACAGACTAACCCAGCATTTCACATGCAGGGCTGAAGACGAACAAGTGGTAAAGGAAGGCAAGTCCAGATACACAGTCACTTTGCTTCAAGACTGCTGATGTCTCACTGCCCAAAACCAGCTGTACAGACCAAAGGGAGAAAAAAAAAAAAAAAAAAACAGAAACAAAGACAGGATCAGTGTTGGGGAAGGTGACACCAGACAGGAAAACATGACTGCTGGAGCTGTTAATGTAACCAACTACAGATGTGAGTGCAACTTAGGGTATCTGCATAATAGTGCTGCCGATGTAATTGATATGACGTAAGAGACATTAGAAAAGGACTTTAACGGCTTTGTGGCACTGTAACTGTATTTCCTGTAGCATTGTAAAAGAACAGCAAACATGGGCGACAGAGATGGCTTAGCGGTTAAGGCGCTTGCCTGTGAAGCCTAGGGACCCAGGTGCAACTCCCCAGAACCCACATAAGCCAGAAGCACATGGTGGTGCATGCATCTGGAGTTCGTTTGCAGGAGGCCCTGGCGTGCCCATCAAACTCCATACATGTGTGGCCCCTTGTGCACAGGTGGGATCTTGTGTGCTTGCATCACTGTGCGTCTGGCTTATGTGGAGCCTGAAGGGTCAAAAATAAGTCCTTAAGCTTTGCAGGCAAGCAACTTACTCACTAAGCCATCTCTCCAGCCTGAAATACTTTTAATTCATTCAGTTAAAGATAAGTCTGGTTTAAAAACTTGCTCTGTTTGTGTGTACAATGTGTGTGTGTGTGTGTGTGTGTGTGTGTGTGTGTGTGTACGTGGCAAATGGTCCTCATTAACCATCTCCTTTTTTAAAAATTATTTTTATTTTTTTTATTTATTTGAGAGAGGGACAGAGAGAGAGAGAGAGAGAGAGAGAGAATGGGCGTGCCAGGGCCTCCAGCCACTGCAAACAAACTCCAGACATGTGCGCCCCCCTTGTGCATCTGGCTTACATGGGTCCTGGGGAATCGAACCAGGACCCTTTGGCTTTGCAGGCAAACGCCTTAATGGCTAAGGCATTTCTCCAGCCCTGCCCACCTCCTTTGAGGCAGGTTTCTCTCTGTGGCTCTCACTCTTGCTCTTTCGTAGAGCTTCTGGGAAATTCTCCTGTCTCTGTCTCCGTTCTTGCAGTCAGTGAGCTGGAATTACAGAAGCCCATCACGGCTTCTGAGTAAAATTTTACCTAGTACCTCAGTATCAAGTCAGGTACCCAGACTGCAGCAGCAGGCACGTGATCCACTGGGCCATTTCCCCAGAAGATCTTTCTCGAACGGCAGTTTATGCAGAGATGGCCTATCAGCACCTTCACTCTTTATATGTTACACAGCAGTCATTTGCTTATTTTTATTTATTTATCTGAGAGAGGGAAGAAGTAAGGGTGTGCAAGGATCTCCTGTCACTGCAACAAACTCCAGATGCGTGTAGCATCATGCACATCTGCTTTTATGTGGGTACTGGGAAATGGAACCCAGACCATCAGGCTTTATAAGCAAGTGCCTTTAACCACTGAGCCATTTCTCTAGCTGATAACTTAGTTTAAATATGCAAAAACCGCCCTACAAAATAACCAGAGTTTGCAAAATTTTTTCTATAAAATAATATGACTATAAAAACCTAAAATTTGAAAATGTGCTATGATTTCGGGGCCACCCTGAGACTACATAGTGAGTTTCAGGTCAGCCTGGACAAGAGAGAGACCCTACTTCAAAAAAAATGGAAAATTAATGTCTCCATGAAAATGAAGGGAAGAGTAACCACTTCACTTTAAGGCTGGCCACCATATTTCACAGGGAATTCCATCATCTGAGGAGAGGCCTCTTATATAGAATGGTTTCTCTGAAACCCTGTGTGAAGCATGAGTCTCCCTCACTGAGTCACATTGACCGGTTGGTTGATTGGTTGATTGATTTAAGCCTCTTGTTGCATCATATCCACTGACCTCCCACTGTCTAAGCTGGCCCAAAAGATTTTTCTACCCTAGAGCATCATAATTTGGGAGTGAAATAATTCAATCCAAGATCAGCAGTCATTATCAAAGCTGAATCAAATCACCAATGTCACTTACTTACGTCAAGTCCCTAGAGCCCCTCTATCTGTTTCTTGCCTTTTTTTAAAACACATGTTTAACACTGATTTGGATCCCATGATATATTTCAAGATATTTCCATTAAGTCCCCTTCCCTTTTTTTGTCACTTAAGACAACTAGGTTTATTTCCTGAATGTAGTGACTACTGCCATGGGTCACTCACAATACCCTTCAGGACACAGACACTCTTCCCTCCGGCTGCCAGGGCAAAGCTACAAGACCTCCCAAACCACCCATGGATAGAAGGGGCTGTCTCAGCCCCAGGGAAGGGACAATCTTCTTCCACTGGGCTCCTTTGTCATGTAAAGATGTGGCAATCCTCCCTGACCACAAAGCAGGAGGGAAGCAGGTCAGCTCTGCTGAAGCGGATATTCTTACCCAAGAGGTGGCAAGGTCCCTAGGCCCAGCTGGAACAATCACAAAGCCAGTGGGAGAGAATGAGCGGCTGCACGCAAGACGCTTTGTCGTACAGGAATCAAAATGATAGCGAAGACAGAAAAACACAGCAGGCCGGCTTAATCATAAGCAAGACCAACACCCAGTGGGGATGGGTGGGAGCCCCGGAGTGCAGACTCAACTGAAGCTGAATTGGGAGGTTTAAGCATGTTGGGGCTGTCCTTGTCTATAATTGACAGTGTCCTAAACTGATTCATGGTCTATTGAAAGTTTTGTAGTAACCGGGAGAGCTTTAGAAAAACAAATTTTATTATTGACAACTTTCATAATTATAGACAATAAACCATGATAATTCCCTCCCCCCTGCTTTCCCCTTCACAACTCCACTCTCCACCATATTCCCTCCCCCTTTCAATCAGTTTCTCTTTTATTTTGATGTCATCATCTTTTCCTCCCATTATACTGGTCTTGTATAGGTAGTGTCAGGCACTGTGAGGTCATGGATATCCAGGCCATTTTGTGTCTGGAGGAGCACGTTTTAAGGGGTCCTACCCTTCCTTTGGCTCTTACATTCTTTCTGCCACCTCTTCCACAATGGACCCTGAGCCTTGGAAGGTGTGATAGAGATGTTTCAGTGCTGAGCACTCCTGTCACTTCTTCTCAGCACCATGGTGCCTTTTGAGTCATCCCAGAGATCACCACCGTCTGAAAAGAGAAGCTTCTCTAACCAAAAGTGAGAGTAGTGTTAACATGTGGGTATGAACATTAAGAAAAGTGCCTACCAGGTAGTTTGGTGAGAATAATATATGCATTTAGCCAGACAGCGGCAGGCATTACACCTCTAGGGCTCATGACTTCCCCCACCATAGGTTTTCAGCTTCAGGCACGTAATCACTCCTGTGGAGAGGCCTCCAGTCAAATTAGAGAGCTTTGGGATTGGGTTATTGAATTAGGCAGAACAAGCTGACCACAGAGAAGCACTAGACGCAGCGCAGCCACAAGTGAGCCTCCCTGGCAGCACTGTCTGGGGCTGACCTCCCAGAGTGGGGACTCTCAGCACCCCAGCCTATGTCCAGTCAACCACGGAGTTTCTCTGCCTCTGAGCCAACCATGCAGGTTCTAAGTTTCTTAACTAGGTAATCATTCCCAGAAGCTGGGGATTTCTCCCTAAACCAGGATCCATTCCTATTTCAAGTTTGGGATTTCTTTCCTGCCTGCCAGTCCTTGGCCAGTACCACCTATAAGTCCACTGTCATGAGAACCCACTGGTACCACCGCACTGGACTAAGGATCATAGTTTACTGAACAGCGACTAGAATATCGTGATGTATTGCTGCCAATGCAACAGTCCTGTTGGGAGAAAAGATTCTAGAGAGAGAGATTCTGGTGCCCGTCCCTGTGGCTATCAGACTATTGAAACAAGGGACCTCAAGGAACTGGAATCCCCTCCCAGGAAACTCTGGGTGGAAGAAGTGTAAAGCTGATGCTTGATGCCAGCCTGTCTTCCGGGAAAAGATTTCACCCAGCGCTGACGGCAGACCATCTTACGGGACAGCCTGGAGCTGGGACAGTGATGGGCAGGACCACACCTGTTAGCAAGGACTGGTTAATTATGCGCATCTCTTACATTTTGCTTAAACCTAAACTTCATATCACCATCCCAAAGATGGACTTGGGGGGGTCTGTGGACCTCCTTATATTTGTCTTCCTCTTTTCTGTGTGACCACACTGAATGCATCATCTTTCTCTGCTCTTCACCATCACTTGCCTCTGTGATAGCCATATTGAGGGTGGGTAAGCGAGCCTAGCTTGTTAAGGTTGCCAGGGTCTAGATATGTCCCTTGAAAATTTAATAATGTTGGGCTGGAGAGATAGCTTAGCAGTTAAGTGCTTGCCTGTGGAGCCTAAGGACCCAGGTTCAAGGCTTGATTCCCCAGGACCCACGTAAGCCAGATGCACAAGGTAGCACATGAATCTGGAGGTCGTTTTCAGTGGCTGGAGGCCCTGGCATGCCCATTCTCTCTCTCTCTCTCTCTCTCTCTCTCTCTCTCTCTCTCTCTGTCTCTCTGTCTCTCTCTCTCTCCTCCTCCTCCTCCTCCTCCTCCTCATCCTCTTTCTCTCTCTAAAATAAATAAATAAAAATAAACAAAAATTTTTTAAAGAAAATTCTAATAATGCAATCACAAGCAATATAAGCAGAAGCTAGCGAGCTGAAAGGGCAGTGGGACAGTCTCCTGAAGGCACCCCTGGGACACCGGTCTGGATATGCCTGTGAGGAAAGGGTACCCTAGCTGAGGACACAGTCTATGCCATAAAGCAGTGACCAAGGGTTATTACACGGCCCAGCTGCCACTGAGGAAAACAAATGGGCCCCAGAAATACAGTGTGTCAGTGTCTACCATCATTCTCACTGACCTCCTGGAGAATTACTGAGCCCCATCCTTACCCAGGTGGATTCTGCCAGAGCAGCAGATCTGTTTCCAGGGTAAGTGAGTCCACCACCCAGAACATGGGGACCAAAAGCTGCTGGTCACTCCAGGATCCCTGTTGCAAACAGCAGGGTTTATACCACACTGCAGGCGGAACTCAACCTGAGCTTCAGGAGGGGCTGGCTGCTCTCCCAAATGTGGGCAGGAGAATAAATGCATCCACAATGGACTGCCTCCCAGTGCTTGTCTGACAGATGTTTTTTAAGTTTATATATTTATTTATTTATTTGAGAGAGAGAAAGAAGAGAGACAATGGGTGCACCAGGGCCTCCAGGCACTGCAAACAAACTCCAGACGCATGCACCACTTTGTGCAGCTGGTTTACATGCGTCCTGGGGCATCGAACCTGGGTCCTTTGGCTTTGCAGGCAAATGCCTTAACTGCTAAACCACCTCTTGAGCCCCAGATTTTTTTTTTAATTTTATATTTATTTACTTGTGAGTGTGCATGAGAGAGAGAGAGAAAGAGACAGCTAAAGAGAGAATGGGTTCACCAGGGCCTCCAGCCACTGCAAACAAACTCCAGATGCATGCACTACCTTGTGCATCTGGCTTACATGGGTCCTGGAGAATCGAACCTGGGTCCTTTGGCTTTGCAGGCAAGCGCCTTAACGGCTAAGCCATCTCTTCAGCCTGCCTGCCAGATTTTGATGGCAAATGGACAAAAACAGCAGCCATGAAAAAAACACGATGACCAAAGGCTGACACCTCCCTGTGATAAGGGTCTAGTGTTCCCCAACAGCCCAGGAAAAGTGCTAGCTGAGGGTTTGAAAAAAAAAAAAAAACAGGATTGGGCAGCAGAGGAGACAGATGGTGAGTACCAATTTCAGTGCTGAAGCCAGTAGTAGCAGGGAGTGTGATTTCTTCCCACTAAACTTTATGGCTTTGGGGGGTTTTTTTTGTTTTGTTTTGTTTGGTTTTGTTTTTCTAGGTGGGGTTTCACTCTAGCTCAGGGTGACCTAGAATTCTCTATGTAGTCATGTAGTCTCAGGGTGGCCTCGAACTCATGGTGATCCACCTACCTCTCTGCCTTCCTTCCAAGTGCTAGAATTAAAGGCCTGCGCCACCACACCCGGTTTAAACTTCTATCTTTGAGCACCTCTTGAAGGAAGTGGGTCACTGGAGGTGGGCCTCCAGGTTTTATAGCCCGGCCCCATTTCCTGTTCATTCTCTATGGCTATCATGTGACCAGCCCAGTTCCTCATCCTGCTGCCATGCCTGTACCCGTGGAGCTATGAGCCACAGTACACCAGGCCTTGCTTTCTTTTTTTAATATTTTATTTATTTATTTATTTTATTTATTTTAGAGAAAGAGGGGGAGACAGAGAGAGTGACAGAACATATGCATGCCAGGCCTCCTGCCACTGCACGCACCCTCGAAATGTGTGCACCCCTTTGTGTTGGGGAAATCCAACACCTGTGGTCTGACTTTGCAAGCAAGTGTCCTTAACCACCAGGCCTTCTCTCCAGCCCGCCATCCCTTCCTTACGTCGCTTCTTGTCAAGCATTTGATCACGGCAAATGAGGTAACCAATGCAGCTGCCAAGAGTGCTCTTGTCTGCTGTCACTTCAGCACTGTGTCCCTCCAGAACTTGCCCTCAGTTCAGGGGACTCATCTCCTCCAAGTTCATGCCCCTTTCCCCTGAGGCAACCTACATCGATTACCTGCTCAACACAGAGACACAAAGGCCAAGTTCTAGGCACCTCTGAGCAACCTCTTGGCCCCGAAGCTCCTTGGGGGGGATTTCCGGAGGCAATGGCTCAGTGAGACAGCAATCCTTAGGAAACTTCTTACTCAGAAATCTACCCAAGACTTTTTCCAGAAACTCCATCTAAGACACTCTAATTTCTATAGAAATGAACATAGGGGCTACAGAGATGGCTTAGCGGTTAAGCGCTTGCCTGTGAATCCTAAGAACCCCGGTTAGAGGCTCGATTCCCCAGAACCCACACTAGCCAGATGCACAAGGGGGCGCACGAGTCTGGAGTTCATTTGCCGTGGCAAGAGGCCCTGGCATACTTAAAGTCTCTCTCTCTCTCTCTCTCTCTCTCTCTCTCTCTTTGCAAATAAATACATATTTTTAAAAGCTGTATTGTACTATTTTTTTTGGTTTGGTTCTTTACTGGGCTTAGCTGAAAAGTAAAATTAAACATTTCTTCTAGCTCCTTCCAGAAACTCTCCAGGAGCCGAGTCTAGGCTGAAGCAAGATGAGGTAATCTCACAATAGCAGCAGCATACCCCCATGTCTACATCTCAGGTCCTGGCGGAAGACGACATAGATAGAAGTAGTTCATAATCTGCCTTCCCAAATAATGAGCAAATACCATAGAGATTCTGTTTCCAAGTTATGAGTTCTCCAACGAGCTACGTAAAATGCTGTCCTCCTTGTTTCCATTTGACTTAATCAGACAGAAAAGAAAGGCAAGGGGGAAGGAAAGAAATTTGGAAGGAGAGTGGGAGGAAAGGAAGGGAGAAAACAAAAATGTTAATGTCACTTGTGTCTGGGATAGAACTGTTAAGATGTTTCTTTATCTTTTCTAAATTGTAATGGCTAGAGTTACATGTTAATAATTAGGAAATAAAGTATTGGGATTTTATGATTTATGATAGTCTTAAAAAGGATGGAAGACATACTGTAAGGAGTATGTAGGAGAAAGACAAGTGTGGGTGGGACACTGGACCCCAGGGTCCCTTACTATGGACTAAGCACCCCATTCTGGATACACCCTTCCCAGGCAGAGAAGGAACTGTGTACAGAGGAGGAATACTCACTGTCTCCCATCCAAGTCCTTCGGCTTTTCTTTTGTGAACTGTAGGTCAACTTATGTATGTATTCCTGAACATATACTTGGAAGTCAGCAGGCTTGTGAACTCTTCTCCCCCTCTTATCAGAAAGAGTAAATGTGTCCACAATTTCCGACAAAGATAAAAATCATTAATAACCAAGTTAATGGTGCTATTCTATAAGAAGACAGTGTTAGAAAGCCAATTTGTATGGAAGTCCTTGCAACAGCATCAGAAAGAAAGGAAGGAAGGAAGGGAGGGAGGGAGGGAGGGAGGGAGGGAGGGAGGGAGGGAGGAAGGAAGGAAGGAAGGAAGGAAGGAAGGAAGGAAGGAAGGAAGGAAGGAAGGAAGGGGAGGAAAGAAGAAAGAGTCGGTTGCCATGCCTTACACCACTTTCATTGCCAATGCCTTTACCAGGTTTACTTTACCAAACTGCACACTCAAACTCAAAATCTCTTTCTGGCATGTTATATTTCCAGCCTGTCACTGGAATAACCATTGTAAATGAACTGATTACTTAATTGCCTTGTCATGGGATCTGACAGCCACAGCCACAGCCACAGGAAGGTAATCCGTGTAAGAAACCTCAACAATTTATTCCTCCACAGTGTTCCTCAGAATATAATTCTTCATCTAATTCAGAAAAAAATTTTCATCTAATTCAGAAAAAAAAGTATTAGAAACAAGCTTCAGCCTGTCAAATAAGATTCGAAGTAACAAGCTTGCCTGGTGCCAGTCTATTAAAATGTTCTATGGTTTGCAATGTCCTTAGTTCTGAAGGGCAAATGAACCCAGCAGGTGCCTGAGTGATTATGACTTCTGATTCTAAGCTCATTTTTTAAGAAATATGAGCTGGCTATTGCTTGTTGATTGCTATCACTAGCCTTCTGCTGTTTGCAGTATACTCTTCCTCTTACTCATGGACTGACTCCTGCCTGCCCTGCCTCCAGGGAACCCACTTGGAGAAAATCTGCAGCTAAGGTTCAGTTCCCAGGAGAGTAAGAAGACATATGACAAAATTAATTTCCAAAGGCATATTTACAATCCTCTATTTCCCTATTCCAGAGGTAAATTTTTAAGAAATGGTTTGAAGGAAAGGCTTCTTAATAACGAAGTGAAATGAGAAAGTTGCCGCCAGTAGACTCTATTTCATCTAAAATATGCCTCATATGGGTGTCCTAGGGAAAAGCTATAGCAGTAGAAGAATTACTCTCTTCTTCTGAAAAGTTATGAAAACACACACAAAGAAACAGAGGCATAGCAGTCCACAAACAAGCCACCTCCTCCAGCGCTGTCTCCTTTATGAATGCCTCGGAGCGAGGTCTTATGCTTATGAAAGGGACTCCTGGATTGGATTGGTTTATATCCTTACTGCAAAAGATTAAAACAACAGCATGTTACACAATAAATTCAGCTAAGGTTTCCAGGGGCCATGTTCATACCCTGACCTTTATCTGAAAAAGCACTGGAAACAGCTCTTGGCAGCAGCTCTTTGGCAAGAGAAGCAATGCCTAGTCCAAAGTCGAATCACTTGGAGGATGTGAGTGTCACTATCTCTCCAAAAAAAAAAAAGCGTTTTTGTAGTAACTAGAAAATGAAGAGGCTCCAAAACTCCAAGGTTGTCTCTCCGTCCACTGTGACCTCAAGTGCTTTATTGCTTGTCATTTTGAAGACGAGCATTAATCACAGTGCTTTGCTCAAAAGCCAGCATGTAACCTACGGGCTTTTTACAAACATAACAAGCAGCATCAATAAAATGCAGCTGTTGGGAAGTGAAATGGGGCTGTTCATCATAATACAAGCAGCAGGAAGGTAAAGATGACTACAACCTAAAATTCAGAATATTGGCATCATGTTTTGCTTCCTAAGCTCCACGTGCTACCTCAAGTATAAGTATCAGGTAGGCAGGAAATAAACCACAAGAAAGGCCAGGGAAATGGTTCAGCAGTTAAAGGTTCTTGCTTGCAAAGCCTGCTGGTCCAAGTCTCATTCCCCAGTGCCAACATAAAGCCAGATTCACAATGTAGCTCATGGGTCTGGAGTTCATTTGCAATGGCAAGAGGGCCTGACGTGCCCACTTCCTCAATCTCTCTCTACCTCTTTCTCTCTCCTCGCAAATAAGCAAATAAATAAAAATATTAAGAAAACAAAGATATGGGCTGGAGGGATGGCTTAACGGTTAAGGCGTTTGCCTGCAAAGCCAAAGGATCTAGGTTCAATTCCCCAGGACCCACATTAGCCAGATGCACAAGGGGGAACACACATCTGGAGTTCGTTTGCAGTGGTTGGAGGCCCTGGCATGCCCGTTCTTTATTAAAAAAAAAAAAAAAAAACAAAGATATGAGTACCAGAAATAGGACATACATAGAGAAATTAGCATGTACTTTATGCTGAGAGGCTGTTTGTTTCTACTGAGCACAGTCCTAATTGGTGCTTATTTTCATTGGCAGTTATAGAATTCACTAATTATTTCTGGTGTTGATTGACTCTCTGTGGAAATCTATGCATCTTCTCACCTCACAATCACTTGGAAGCTGGGTTTGGTACTTTGGAACTTCCCAAGCACCCAAGTACAGATCCTGTTCTTCAACATACCATCCATACACAAAGGTATGTTACTTCTGGAGATAGATATATATACATATATATATATATATATATAATTTGTATCCCCAGACTATTCTCTCTCAATGTAGCAGTGCTCTACATCCAGCCTCTCTAACTAAATTCTAAGATCTTGACCTAAACCCATTTTCTCATGCAAAGCAATTGAGGCCTGTAACTCCCCAGCCTTGAGCTCTTCATCCATCCTTGCGGTGAAGTTTTCATCTTCCTGCAATACAGAGAAAATGGCAAACAATAAGTGACTTCTGTTTTCTTAGTTTAAGAATATGCAAGTGTCTCAAGAATAGGGATGTAAGTGGGCCTGAAAACCAGAAATATCACCAGAAACATGAGAAAACTTCAGTCTTCTCCCTTCTCTTCCCTCCACCCCCTTCCTCTCTTTACCTCTCCTCCCTTCCTCCCTCCCTCCTCATTCTCTCTTGCTCTCTTTTGCTCTCTCTCTCTCTCTTTCTCTCTCTCTCATTTGCTCATTTGTTCTATTCTTCTCTCTAGTTTTTCCTCTCCTCCTCCCTAGTTTTTCTTTTTCTAATAAAAAGTTAAGGCTTCCTGAGGAAAAGGTTTTTGTTATGTAGATTTCAAATCTCTTATACATCAGTATATTTTGCCTACACATTCCTGAGTCTTGTTTGCAAAAATTATGATTTCAAGGCTGGAGAGATGGCTTGGTGGTTAGGGTGCTTGCCTGTGAAGTCTAAGGACCCAGTTTTGATTCTCCAGGTCTCACAGAAGCCAGATGCACAAGGTGGTACATGTGTCTGGAGTTCATTTGCAGTAGCTAGAGGACCTGGCTGCCCATTCTCTCTTTTTCTCTTTCCCTTTCTTGCTGTCTCAAATAAAAATAAATTAATTTTTTAAATTATGACTTTGGAAGTCCTTGGGTCCCATTGTGGAAGAGGTTGACTAAGCCAATCCACATAGCACTGATGTAGCAGTAGTTCTATAGTAAAACATGCAAGGATCCCAATTTCTCACAAATTCTGCAGCAGTCTTCAGGGAAAGCTGCTATAGTAAATTAGAGGGAATTTTCAGAACTTGACTATGAAACATTTACGTGGGAAAAGGAAATGTTATTGCACTTTATAAGCACCATATTGTAAATCAAAATATCAATGTTTAAATGCTCTCTCTCTCCAAATGACTTAGAATAAGGGTCAAATCTGTGAAATAAAACACACCTTTCCCCAAAATGCTGTCACAAAAATGAGATAGAAATGGATTTCTTTCTCATTTAAACTGCCTGACATAACAGATTCAGATTTGCAGGGGAATTAGATTCCACAGAGTCATTGTCAAGCCCAGTTTTCTTCTGCTGTGCTCTTCCGTACAGAGCTCATAACCAAGAAGCACTTAAGCCATACCACCTAGGATCTGGCCCTTGACTGCACGAGGCATGCACTTTTCAGCTCCTGGAAAGAGGAGGTAAGCATAGAGCTCAAGTCCAGCTCGTTCCCATCAGCAAACAGGGGAGAAGTTGCCCCCACTCCACCCTGGGCTCTTGGCTGAAAGCTACAGCTGCCCAGCAGGTGCCCGAAGGAGATGAAGACCCACCTGGGAGGACTCAAGTACCGCTCACATGCCACCGCAGTGCTTGTCACTGGTGTGCTACGAGCATGTTGGGAACTGCCGCGTAACGAGCAGCATGGTGACCTGCTAATGCTCTGCCCTTCACACTCTGTCAGCTGTCACACAGAAGCGGGACACCTCAGCCTGAGATCACAGGGACTATGTGCAGAGCCCTAGTTCTGCCACCAGACTGTGTGGACTCAACAAGATCCAGGCTTAATGCTGTGGACATATGCATCGCTTCTTCCAGTCTTCTCAAAATGAGGCAGATATTTTTCATTCTACTGAGAAGCTTAACTTTTCTCCCCTCCAACTGTTATGTATATCAAAGCATGCCATCCTTACCTTCTATTGTATTTAACCTCACAGAGCCTCGCTTTCTCATAGATAAGATAGCATCTCTGTGTTAATGAGTTGCTGTGGGAGTTAAATGAGTTCATTTAAAGGTGCTTCATAGAAGGGGGACTATTTGTTAGGGGGGAGGAAGTTGGAGACCACCTAGAGGGAGCAGAAATTCCGAGCTCAAGAAGGTTTAATCTTAACAGTTAGAACTGACTTCAGCAGCAAGCATACCCTTCTAAGAAGAAACCCCCTTTAGTTTTTTCTACTAAGACATAATAATGGTGACCTTCTTCATTTCAAAGTCATCATCTCATTCGTTATTTAAGGATAGTTTTCTGGCTAAAGCAATATGGTTGGCAGTTTCTTTCTTTCAGCATTTGAATTGGTCCACATGCTCCTGACCTGCAAGATTTCTGTTGAGAAATCTGTGGATAATCTTACTGAGGTTTCAACGTATGTGACAAGTCACTATTCTCTTGCTGCTTTCAAAATGCCTGGCTTTTGGCAAACTAATGATAATAAATCTCACTAATAAATCTCACTGTAGACCCCTTTGATTCAAACACTTTAAGTTTGCACTACCTAGGGACTTTCGGTTTCTTGACTCAAATGTTCAACCCTTGATTTAGGATGTTTTTAGCTGTGTGTGTGTGTGTGTGTGTGTGTGTGATATGGAGTGGTGGTATGTGTGTGCTGTATGCACATGTGGGTGCAGATGCTTGTGGGGCCAGAGGAGAGCATTGGGCGCCTCACCACCATTGCTCATCTGTTTGTGCCTTGAGATAGAATGTCTGACTCTTTGGGGGCTTGTCATCCACTCTCTGTTTCCCACAGGACTTGGGTTATAGGTGTGTGTAGCAATGCCCATCTGTTTACATGGGTGCTGGGGAGTCAAATTCATCAGTCCCATGCCCATTTAGACCACCATGCTTGCATGGGAAGTGCTCTTGACCTCTGAGCCATCTCTCCAGTCCCTCAGCCATTTTTTTTTTTAAATGGGAGAAGAAGAGAGAGAGAGCAAGAGGGAGACCATTGGCGTACCAGGGCCTCCAGCTGCTGCAATCAAATTCCAGACATGTGCACCACCTTGTGCCACCTTGCACGCTTGTATCACCTTGTGTGCGTGGCTTACACAGGATCTGGAGAGTTAAACATGGGTCCTTAGGCTTCGCAGGCAAGTGCCTTAATTACTAAGCCATCTCTCCAGCTCCCTTAGCCTTTTGTTTTGTTTTGTTTTGTTTTGTTTTTGTTTTTGTTTTTCAAGGTAGGGTCTCACTCTAGCTCAAGCTGACCTGACCTGGAATTCACTCTGTAGTCTGAGGGCAGCCTTGAACTCACAGTGATCCTCCTACCTCTGCTTCCTACATGCTGGGATTAAAGACATGTGCCACCATGCCTGGCTCGCCCTCAGCCATTTCGTAACACAAACTTCCCGACCCTTCTCTCTCTTTTCTTTTGTTGTTTTCCTCTGTGTAGAATTACCAAAAAGTTCATATTGGTTCACTTAATGCTATCCAATGGCCCTGTAGCCTTTCTTCTGTTTTTCTTTTTGTTCTTTTAACTCAGTAATTTAAAGTGCATTTAAATTTGTTGATTATTTCTTCTGCTTGATTGAGTCTACTGTTGAAGACCCACATTATTAAAATTTTCTTTTGAATCGTCATGTCCATCAACCCCAAGATTTCTGCGTCTTTTCTGTGGTTTCTGCTTCACTGACGTGCTCATCTCACCCGTGTGCTCTTGGCCTGGTGTTGCTTAGTTACCTGCCCTGCTTGGCTTATTTGCGGAACTCACTACCCTAGTCATCCTGAAGGTTTCGTGAAGACGTCATGGAGCTCCACGTCTTATTTCCCACTGGTGGAGTGACCTGATTCTACATATTCACATCCTTGAGTTGGTGTCTCATCCTTACAGATGGGTTTGGTCAGGCAAAGATCTCCTGCGGGTCCCCAGATGAATGACACCCAGGGCTTCACTTGAATGCGACAGCTTTGTGTCTGTTAGAGGAGCTGCATCTGCTCACAAGGGACCTGGCAGATACACTTCTTGCTGGTTCCACAGGCAAAGAGGGCTGCTGACAAGACTGCACAAAAAGAGGTGACGGAGGCCGGGCGTGGTGGTGCATGTCTTTAATCCCAGCACTCGGGAGGCAGAGGTAGGAAGACTGCCAAGTGTTCAAGGCCTCCCTGAGACTACATAGTGAATTCTAAGTTAGCCTGGACCAGAGTAAGATCCTACCTCAAAAAAAAAAAAAAAAAAAAAAAAAAAAAAAAAGAGGTGATGGAAACCAGACTTCAGAGGTGCACCGTTGCTCCCTGGTCTCTGGCCAATTCCATGGCTGGCAGGCTCTTTCATAAGGTTACGGGCCTACCTTCTCAAAGAGGCTTTCCTCTTGGGCTGGAGAGAGGGCTTAGTGCTTAAGAAGCTTGTCTGCAAAGCCAAAGGACCCAGGTTGGATTCCACAGGATCCACATAAAGCCAGATGCACAAGGTACTGCATGTGTCTGCAGTTTGTTTGCAGTGGCTGGAGGCGGCCTGGTGCACCCATTTCTCTCTCTCTCTCTCTCTCTCTCTCTCTCTCTCTCCCAATTTAAAATATTTTTTTTAAAGAGGCTTTCCTCTATCTTGTACTCCTCTGGGGTGTAACTGCCTCCTGTTTAGATCCCAGAGATCCCACAGAGATGCTTTTGTCCTTGGATAATTGCCAAGTCAATGTTTCTGAGAGGTCGCAAGGGCTGGAGATATCCTCTTTTGTCTTTCTGGTGAACTCTCTCATGATAGGAAATTTTATAAATAAGCAATGTTTAGTTTTTTTCACATGTCTTTTTTAAAAAAAAAAAAAAAACCTGGGTGTATGCACTGTATATAGTATACAAGTGCGTAATGTAACTGACCATGCCCCCCATCCCCTCGCCTCCCTGTCCTCTTCTCTCCCCTCCACTAGTCCTTATGGTTCTGCTGATCAGTTCTGTTCCTGCCTCTTGTCATACACACATACATGATTCTATGCGTCTGTGTAAAATCTAGGAACCACAAATGCGAGCAAGCATACATATTTGTCTGCGACTCAAATCACTTAAAATGATGATCTACAGGGCTGGAGAGATGGCTTAGCGGTTAAGGCACATGCCTGTGAAGCCCAAGGGCCCAGGTTCGATTCTCCAGTTCCCATGTGATCACATGGTGGTGCATGCATGTGGAGTTCCTTTGCAATGGCTGCCCATTCTTTCTCTCATAAATAAATAAAAACAAAAATCTTAAATAAAAAAAAAGCCAGGCGTGGCGGTGCATGCCTTTTATCCTAGCACTCGGGAGGCAGAGGTAGGAGGATTGCCATGAGTTTGAGGGCACCCTGAGACTACAGAGTAAATTCCAGGTCAGCCTGGGCTAGAGTGAGACCCTACCTCAAACAACAAATGATGCTCTCCAGCTGCATTTTCCTGCAAAGGACACAGTTTTGTTCCTCCTGGCTGAATGAATTTCCATTATGTAGCTACATCACATTTCTTGATCCATTCTTGTTAATGGACACATAGGTGGGTTGTGTAAGGTAGTTATTGTGACTGTCACTACAATGAATATGGCTGTGCAAGTGTCTCTGTGATGTGTTGATTTAGAGTCTAGATTTCTATTTTTTCCTTGAAAAATATAAATTTTAATTTTGGTAACAGCTGTTGTAATTGTCCAAACCTTGTAGCACATACATTTGTAGTATGTTTTTAAATATCTACCTGATTGTCATTTGTGCCATTAGATGCACTTCTTTGGGTGTAATTTATTACTTTAATTTTCTTGAACAACGTCACCCAAGGCTTTCGATTTTGTGCACATTTTCTTTCCTTTGTGCTAATAATTTATTAATCTTAATGATATCCGTGGCTCTACTGTCTTTGGTTTACTAAGATCTAGCTCCTTCACTTGAATGCTTCACCCATTAAGGTCCTTTCAGTAGTTTCCTCAGTGTATTCCACAGCCACTAAATGGCCAAATTGGATTTTAAAACCCAAGCCTTCATGATTTTGGTATCTCAGGTTTTAAGTAAAAATTTTACTGAAGCAAAACATACATACATTAAATAACACAATCATAGGTGTAATGTGTAAAGTTCATATGTGTCCAACTCATCTAATTTTTAAATTTTATTTATTTATTTATTTATTTATTTGAGAGAGAGAGAGAGAGACTGGGCACACCAGGGCCTCCAGCCACTGCAAACAAACTCCAGATTTGTGTGCCCCTTTGTGCATCTGGCTTACATGGGTCCTGGAGAGTTGAACTGGGGTCCTTTGGCTTTTCAGGCAAGCACCTTAATGGCTAAGCCATCTGTCCCGCCTTCATTTAATATTTTAATTTTGAAGTCAACAAACATATGACTCTTACCTAAATCAAGAAATAAAACAGTATCAACACCTCCAAAACTCCCTTTTGCTCCTTCCAACTATTATCTACAACTTTTGCCAAAGACAATATTCAGAATGGCTTTGCATGCATTGAACTTTTTTTAAAGAATTTTTACTCTTTCTTCAAAATATTTTTTAAATATTTTTTGTTTAATTTTATTTATTTGAGAGACAGAGAGTGAGAGAAAGAGGCAGAGAGACAAAGAATGGGCATTCCAGGGCTTCTAGCCACTGCAAACCAGCTCCAGACGTGTGTGTCCCCTTGTTCATCTGGCTAACGTGGGTCCTGGGGAATTGAGCCTCGAACCAGGGTCCTTTGGCTTCACAGGCAAGTGCTTAATCGCTAAGCCATATCTCCAGCCCTCTTCAAAATATTTTTGAGAGAATGCTCACACCAAGGCAAATGAACTCCAGACCAGGCACATGCACCACCATGTGCATCTGGCTTATGTGGGTACTGGGGAATTGAACCTGGGTCCTCAACCTTCGCAGGCAAGCACCTTAATCCATTAACCATCTCTCCGGCCATGAACTTTTTTGATATTAATAAAATCATGTGCTCTATACTCTTTGTATCTGACTGCTGTGATTACCTTCACATTGCTGGGACAAAACACACAGCCAAAAGCAGCTGATGGGAGGAAAAGGTTTGTTTTGGCTTACAGTTTTGAGAGGAAGCTGCATGGTGGCAGGGGAAAGCATTGCATGACCAGACAGGGGACATCACTTCTTCCACAGCAGGTGGAAAACAGCAGCAGACGAGGGAGCCTGGCATTGGCAAAGGGGAGCTGCCTATAGCACCCTGAACTCACCCCGAGCATCACACCTTCTCCAGCAAGGCTCCACTTCCCAAGTTGCTACCAGCTGGGGATCAAGTGAGTATTCAGAACACATGAGTTAACGACGACACCTTACTCCACCACACTGACGTCTGCTCAGTGGTCGGGTGACAAGAGTCATCCATGCTTCGTCAAACAGCAGCTCAGCATCTCCACTGCTGTCTCGTGTCCAGTTGCACAGATAGACATGCATTAGTACCCCAGCCCTTCTCTTCCTGCCTGCATATGGACACCCTACAGCCCACTGCCCTTGAGTCTTCATGTTCAAATTTACC
Organism: Dipus sagitta; assembly: GCA_036346955.1. Classification (NCBI taxonomy): domain Eukaryota; kingdom Metazoa; phylum Chordata; class Mammalia; order Rodentia; family Dipodidae; genus Dipus; species Dipus sagitta. The sequence continues at coordinate 13,520,962 of CM070789.1, forward strand.
CTTAGACTTAGTAGAGTGGGGGGTGGGGAGGAGAAATGGGAAGGTGGTGAAAGGGCATTATGATCCTGGCATATTGTCTGTAGTTATGGAAGAAGTTGTCCATAACACATTTCCCTTGTATTAAAGGTCTTTCCTGGTCTATCTCACAAAAATAAGAGTCTTCATCCAGCCACATGCCCAGAACCTTTACCAGGCAATACATTATGTTCCTGGGTCCCAGACGAATGTCATCTCTGTCAACCATCATTCTCCCTGATGACTAGAATATCCATATGGAGGGCTGGAGAGATGGCAGTTAAGACACCTCCCTGCAAAGCCTAATGACTCAAGTTGGATTCCCCAGTACCCACATAAAGCCAGATGTACAAAGTGGCACATGCATGTGGAGTTACTTGCAGCAGCTGGAGGCCCTGGCATGCTGATTCTGTCTCCTTCCTCACAAATCAATAAATAAAATATTTATAAAAAGAACATCCATATGGAAATATCGAACGTGTAACTGAAAATTGCTGTGAAACTTATAATTATTTAATTCAATTGTCACCCAATAATACAGCTTACTGTTTGCTTTGAAAACTGAAAGATAGTGTGAATTAACAAAGTAAATCTTAGTTCTTGCCGGGCGTGGTGGCACACGCCTTTAATCCCAGCACTCGGGAGGCAGAGGTAGGAGGATGGCTGTGAGTTCAAGGCCACCCTGAGACTCCATAGTGAATTCCAGGTCAGCCTGAGCTACAGTGAAACCCTACCTCGAAAAACAAAACAAAACAAAACAAAAAAATCTTAGTTCTTTATTCTTTCATACACTCAAAACTCCAAAAGTCATTTAATAAACATGTTTCAGTAGCCTATTGTATGTAAACCACCTTTCTACATTTGAATGTGAAGGAGAATTAAGGGAGGGGCACGCTCAGCTGTGAAATAGGCAAAGATAAGAATCACACCTGGAGAGGAAAATAATTGACCATAGTAATGACACGGCACCTTTCAGACACAAAATTGACACCATTTCGTTTCCCTATTTATTTTTGGCTATTTATTTACCGGTATTGATTGGCTGCTCTAGAGCCATTTCTCTTGTCTTGTTCCTCTTATGTGAATGGCACTATTCAGCCTGCCGGAGTTTAGGAGCTGCAGGTGACTAATGAATGCTACACAGATGACTCACTCTCTTATGCCTCCCCACCTCTGTCTTGGCTTCATTGCTCACCCTACCCACTAAGCTAACTAACCATAAATAGCACCTCTTCAAAAAAGAAGCTCAATGCCCGTTGTCAGTAGCTCGTAAACATGTGCTGATGATGCATTACAGGGAAGTAAATCTGTCCATGTTATCTGTCCTTGAAAAAAATCCCATAAGGGGACTGAAGAGATTGCTCAGTGGTTAAGGCATTTGCCTGCAAAGCCTAATGACCTTGGGTCAATTCCCCAGTACCCACATAAAGCCAAATGCACAGAGTGGCATATGCATCTGGAGTTCACTTGCAGTGGCGGAATTCTTAGCATGCCCATTCTTTCCCTTTCTCTCTCTTTCTCTCTCTCTCTCTCTCTCTCTCTCTCCCTCTCCCTCTCCCTCTCTCCCTCTCTCTCTCTCTCTCTCTCTCTCTCTCTCTCTCTCTCTCTCTCATTCTGTCTTTCCCTGCTTGCAAATAATAAATAAACTGAAAATAAATTATACCAGGAGGTTGGTATCTTGGTATTTTTTTGCTTCATGATAAAAGGATGCAGACATGAGAGGCAATGAAACAAAGAGAAGAAAAAAGGCACCAATAATAACATAGCAGGAATGCTTCTGCATTTCATAACACATATTTTTTCACCACAATTACCATTACCAGTCATCATTATACACATTTTATTAATAATCTCTTGGGGGGAAGAAATGTAATTCTTTATTTTTATCTTCTTCTTTTCGATTCCTTCCAAAAATAAAATATTGGGTGCCAGATAGCCTATTCATTCATTCGTTCATTCAGTGGTATGTATTCACGACCTGCTATAGGCCAACGACTATTCTCAGTCACTGAAAAGAGTGAATGCAGCTGGACGTGGTGGCACACGCCTTTAATCCCAGCACTCGGGAGGCAGAGGTAGGAGGATCGCCATGAGTTCAAGGCCACCCTGGGATGACAGAGTTAATTCTAGGTCAGCCTGGACCGGAGTGAGACCCTACTTCAAAAAAAAACAAAACAAAAACAAAAAAAAAACAAGAGTGAATGCAGGGGAACAAGACAGTCTTTGCTATAGTATGGATCGTAACTGTCCCCAGAAGACTGTACAGTTGAAGAGTGGTCCCTAACATGGCACTATTGTGAGACTGTGGAGCCTTTAAGACATGGAGCTTAGCGGGACGTCTTTTAATTTTTAACTATGTGGCCCGTGAAGGAGGTGATGGAACCCCAGGTCCTTCCTTTCTCCTTCATTTTCTGACTATAAGATGAATACTTCTGCCCCACCAAGCACTCTCGTCATAATGTATTGCCTCACCAAAGAGCCAAAAACAGCAGGGCCAAAACTTATTGGCCGAAACTGTGAACCACAACAAACTTTATCTACATATATATTTTTTGCTTGTGTAAGTGCATTGTCTCAAATATTTGTTATAATAACAGAAAGCCAGTGACATAGTCTTTAATCTCAAAGATTATAGTTAGAGACAATTAAATAATGTAGAAAATAGCATGAGATAATATTTCTATAAAATGAGGATGCTGTGGTATTATGAGGCTTATAATAAAGAAATTTGGTGCCATCTAAAATAGCTTCTAGAGGGCGTAGAGAGATGGCTCACCTGTTGAGGCACTTGCCTACAAAACCTAATGAGCCAGGTTTGATTCCTCAGCACCCACGTAAACCCGGATGAAAAGCGGTTCATACATCTGGAGTTCGTTTGCAGAAGCTGAAGGCCCTGGTGCAGTCTCTCTCTCTCTCTCTCTCTCTCTCTCTCTCTCTCTCTCCCTTGGAAATAAATACAAATAATTTTAAATGGCTTCTAGAGAAAGACTATTCAGAAAGAATAAGGGGTTCAGTGGAGGGGAGGGAAGACAAAAAGAGAGGAACGTGGAAGGAAGTTAAGAGCACTATATGTTCTCCATGTGTATGAGGTTGTCAATAAAAAGTTAAACAGTCACTTCTAAAAGGATGTGGCACTTCTGTTGAAATGTGAACACTGATAAGGAGTTATCTAGGTCCAGAAAGGAAACAGGGCAAAGATTAGTATAAGCGAATGTCCTGTAAGGCTTTCTAATGACCGGTACTAATGATCTAATGATATGAGAATTCAGATAAGCAGGTCCCATTCATGATGCTAAAGTTTTAGTTTTCAATGACTTCCAATGAATTGTTTCCAGAACTGGATTCAGGAAAAATTACTTAATCTTTGTTTGTCTTTGTTTTCTTTTCTTTTCATTATCATTGTTGTTGTTGTTGTTGTTAACAACATATTTCATATGGATACATCATGTGTTGGAACCCTCTTTTCCCTCGTCCCTGCCCCCATTCTGTTGGGGACCCTCCTTAGTGGGGTTGTAGGTATTTCCCATGGGGTTGTGGGTTATGCGCTGTGGGAGCAGCAACCTGTTATTTTGGGGGGAGGGAATGCCTCTGGACACGATGTCTCAACCTGTGCCTCTTAAAATCTTTCAGCTTCAGCCAAAATTCGGCAAAATTCCCTGAGCCATGGTGGGTGAGTTTTAACTCTACTTTGGTGATGAGCTCTAAGGAGCCTCTGGATCTCTGCTTTGGTGGGTGTTGAGTGTCCTCAGGGTCTGTCTCCTTCCCCCGGGCGCTGATTATTAGGTTCAGCGTGGAAGCAGCTCTCTTGCTCATCTCCCCTATTCCTCTGTGCATTCAGCTGTGACATGGCTAAAGTGTGAGCGCTGGTCACATCCTCCGGTCTCGCTGCCTTCTGGAAGAGAAGAGCAGATTCTCCAAAGGACAGTGACGTCAGCATAGCTTAAATGAGATAAGCAATATTAATTTAGGGAGAATTTGATGCATTTAACCCCTCTTTAGCCAAAGACTAGTGAGATCTTGACACTGGAGAGCATAATCTTTGTCTCGATAGGATGCTGATCTGGTTCCCAATTCCAGATATGGGTTCCTTCACACTGAGCAGATCTCTGTCATTTTGACAAGGGGGTCAATAGTCTCAGACTCACTTTGTAGCTCATGTTGGCCTTGAACTCGTGATGCACCTGCCTCCACCTCCCAAGTAGGACTAGAACCACAAGTCCGGCATGCATCACCACGCTGACTTTGTCCAAGTCTTTTGGGCAGAAGAAAGCAAGAAGAGTTCTAAGTCTATTGCCATCAAGTGTCTTTTCACCACCTAGGCACAAATGCGAGAACATTCCCAACGCTAGCTGCAGAGCTCGTAAGTCTTCTCTTCCTTTTCTACATTATCCTTGGGAACTGCGTATAAATACAGCCTGCTGAGCTATGTTGCTCTGCTGTGTGATTGTACTGTCATTTGCCTTTTATTCCGGTAACTCATCAGCATTTACTGTAGAAAAGCATTTTAAGATGAAATGTAAGGGAAAGTGATTGTTAAAAGTTTATGACAAAAATAAATGGATTTCTTTCTTGAATATAGATGATAACACGATTGTGAAGGATTACCAACCTCAGCCATTTCAAGTTGCTTTGGAAATTACTGGCTTTTGTTGGACATGGATGTGACATCTAAATGATCATTTTTACTCTGTCACTGCCAAACAATATCTTAAATATGTAGTGTAGCATATCATAACAAAAGGCCACCACACTTAGATAGTCTAAGAAAAGTCACAGGCTAATCCTTTTTTAAAAAAATACATTGACATGAGATTCCTTAAAGAGTAACAACCAGGTAATGAAAACGGATTTTGAAAAAGGTTGGTTCAGGGCTACAGAGATGGCTCTGTGGTTAAGACACTTGCCTGAGAAGCCCAAGAACCTAGGTTTGATTCTCCAGAACCCTTGTAAGCCAGATGCACAAGGTAGTGCATGTGTCTGGAGTCCATTTGCAGTGGCTAGAGGCCATGATGCACCCATTCTCTCCCTCCATCTCTCTCTCCCTCTCTCTCTCTCTCATAAGAAAACTAATAAAAAATTTTTGAAGTTTGGTTCAGTAGCTAAAAATAATAAATAATATCTGGATACTACAAAATACCAAAAGTTTCTACCACTTCTCTGTACATATATGTACATAGGCACATATGTGTACATACTTACATGCATCTATGTTTGCTGGCCACCATTTCAAGTGGCTCATATAAGAAAATAAAACGTAAATATTAAGACTAAATAGGTAAGTTAGGAAGGATATATGTACTCCCCCCCAAATAATCTTCAGACAGCCTGACTTATAACCACTGATCTAGAAATTAAAAAGCTAGAGTCCACAGATGAGAGAGAACACGCAGCATCTGTGTTTCAGAGCCATTACCTCACTCAGCATAACCTTTTCCAGTTCCATCCATTTTCCTACAAATTTCATCTTTCTTTACCACTGGATAAAACTCCATTTGTATATATGTACCACCTCTTCATAATCCATTCATTCATTAGTTGATGGGCATCTAGTCTGCTTCCATTTCCTAGCGATTGTGGGCAGAGCAGCAATAGACAGGGTTTTTGAGGCACCGGGTTCCCACCCGCCCTAACCGTGGGTGGCACTATTCCAGGGGCTGGCATTCCCTGCACAGAATGAAAGAGAGATGGCAACCTCAGTGACGAGATTGTCTCTCTGCCTCCTAACGTCTGAGACAATGTGCTCCTGCTGCGTGCCTTACCCACCCCAGTGGGCTGTAAGCTTAGACAGTAAGAGGAAATAAACCCTTCTCCCTTTAAAAAAAGGGGGGGCTGGAGAGATGGCTCAGTGGTTAAGGCGTTTGCCTACAAAGCCAAAGGATCCCAGTTCGATTCCCAAGGACCCACATAAGCACAAAGAGGTGCATGCATCTGGAGTTCATTTACAGTGGCTTAGAGGCCCTGGTGTGCCCATTCTCTCCACTCTCTCTTTCTCTCTCTCTCTCTCTCTCTCTCTCTCTCTCCCTCTCGCTCTCTCTCTCTGCCTCCTTCTCTCTCTCAAATAAATAAATAAATAAATATTTTTTAAAAAGGAAATATTATCTATTATATAGTTGCATTTTCGTTGACCTCCTGTTGAACTAAGTAACTGAAGTTCTCAGGGAGAAAAAAAAAAAAAAAAGAAAACCAGAAAGCTAGGGTTGCAGAGATGGTTTAGGGCTTAAGGCACTTGCCTGCAAAGCCAAAGGACCCACGTTTGATTCTCCAGGATCCACGAAAGCCAGATGCAGAAGGTGGTGCACACATCCGGAGTTTGTTTGCAACAGCTAGAGGCCCTGATGTGCCCATCCTCTCTCTTTCTTTCTCCCTCTCTCTCTCTCTCTCTCTCTCTCTCTCTCTCTTTTATAAACTAAAAAAAATAAAAATAAAAATAAAGCAGAAAGCTCTCACCATAATGGAACTTCAAAAAAAAATAGAATTGAGCAGTAAGATTAGATCTCAAACGGAACCAAGAATGTCTAAAGGTTTATTGTTCTTATTCCAGTCTCCCTAACTACCATCAGCACAAACGACCAGTCATTACCCAGTGATATATCAATGGATTCAGAAATGAAGCCACTACCCTGCAGAATTCTATGATTCAATAGAAGTGGGTTAATAATGATTATTCATATAGTCATTGTTGCGTCAGGTTCGCGTTGCTTGCAGAAATCACCCAACCAAGGGCTGGAGAGATGGCTTAGTGGTTAAGCGCTTGCCTGTGAAGTCTAAGGACCCTGGTTCGAGGCTTGATTCCCCAGGACCCACATTAGCCAGATGCACAAGGGGGCACATGCATCTGGAATTTGTTTGCAGTGCCCATTCTCTCTCTCTCTCTCTCTCTCTCTCTCTGTCTCTCTCTCTCCTTCTTTCTCTCTCTGTCTGTTGCTCTCAAGTAAATAAATAAAAATAACAAAAAAATTAAAAAAAAAAAAAAGAAATCACCCAACCAAAAGTAGCTTGTGGGGGATAAAAAAAAAAAGGGTTATTTTGGCTTACAGATTCAAGGGGAAGCTCCATGATGGCAGGGGAAAACAGCGGCATGAGCAGAAGGTGGACATCACCCCCCACACCAGCCAACAGCAGGTGGACAACAGAACAGGAGATTGAGCCAAACACTTGCAAGGGGAAACTGGCTATAACACCCATAAGCCCGCCCCTAACAATACACCACCTCTGGGAGGCATTAATTCCCAAATCTCCATCAGCTGGGAACCTCGCTTTCAGAACACCTGAGTTTATGGGGGACACCTGAATCAAACCACCACATTCGTACATATTTTGAAAAATACTTTACAGGCCATGCCTCACTCGTTATACTGTGCTGCTCTGCTTGTCTCTATAGCAATGCTGTAGGTAGATGGAATGGAGATGAAGATGAGCAGGGTGAGAACGTCTAGGTCACACACGTGGGGCAGGGCACACACGCCGGGCAGGGCAAAACTGAGCAGGGCCTCGCGAGGGTGCGGTTCTGAGACGCCACCAGCACTGAAAGACTTGGAGATGAGCCTTCAGGAAGCATTTAACCGACAGGAAGTCTCACGTAATAGCTTAAGACAAAGGAAGCACAAGAAGACAGTCCAAGGACAAAAGGCTTCTTTGGAAAAGACACCGAATTTTATAATAAAAATTTATGCTGAACTTTACAGCCGTGTGTCTGGTCCCAGTCTAGAGTACCTACAAAAGTGCTGTTGGAATCAATACCAGTTTCTGAAGATGAACAAGACAGAATTCATGCAATATTTCCATCTGACTTCCTTCATTTCGAGGTTTTTAAATCCTTCAAGTATATTTGAAACAAATTGACAAGCAAGGCTATCCAAAGACGCCTGTAATGAATTTTGTCATCCGACATGTGAGGTAAGACCGATGAATCACAGAAACTAACTCAAACAAGTGACCAGCGTCCCTCCTGTTATGGGAGGAGGCCATCTGTTCCCCTTCCCGAAAGCGGAACGCGGCTCTGGCTGAACTTCTGCACATCGTCATTATGCACGTTGGCAAGCTGTGCATGCATTGTTTGATTCATCACCATGCAGATTCCATTTGGGCATCCAGTGCTGTATGTGGCCTCCCCTGGCATCATATGAGCCTTCATCCCTCTTCATGACATGGGAGAGTCATACCGTGCCAGTCAGAAGAACGAACTGCAAGTTGGTAATGGCTCTCCCTTAGTTTCTTCCTTCTATTAACCAATTACAGAAACACTCTGCAAATAAAAGTCTCCCCCAAATACACACACACACACACACACACACACACACACACACACACGCCATGGATTGCAAATAATTGTTAGGCATATAAGCTTTCCAATATTCAATTATTTGACTTATGGAAGAATCACAATTTTATATCATTGTACCTAATGTAATGAGTCCGTGATTCCCACATTCTACTTCTTAATTGAAACTTATCTATCTCACGAGACACACCAATATACTGGACTCTTGGGCAATGATTCAGAGCTGTTTTGTATTTTCTAGATATTTGAGATCCAACAAAGCTAACCCTTCAAGTGTTCTGTTTACCTTTTTGTCTGCAGAATCCAAACACAGATTTTTTTTTCAAAAAGTTAAATCTCCCTTAGAAATACATTTCAAGGGCTGGAGGGATGGCTTAGCGGTGAAGGCGTTTGTCTGCAAAGACAAAGGACCCAGGTTAGATTCCCCAGGACCCACATAAACTAGATGCACAAGGGGGCGCACGCGTCTGGAGTTCATTTGCAGTGGCTGGAGCCCTGCTATGCCCATTCTCTCTGTCTCTCTCTGTATCTCTCTCTCTCTCTCCCTCGTTCTCTCTGTCAAATAAATAAATTAAAATAAAGAAATACATTTTAAGAATGGTCTGCAAAGCTGGGACAATGGCTCAGTGGATAAAGTTGCCATGCCCTGTAAGTTCCTGAGTTCAGATCCCTAGGCGCCACATAAAAGCTGGAAGGTGTGGCCGGCTTTCACAGCCCCAGTGTACTTACAGCTTACACTGCGAAGGGAGGTGGGGAAGGGAGAGTTTCCTAGATCTCACAGTGGGAGCAGTGAACAGCCACCATGGACCCTTCCTCAGAACAGGAGAGAGGTGAAGGCCGACGAGGAAGCTGTCTCCGATGTTCACGCACACGGCATGGTATGTGCACACGTGAGTACACACACACACGAACACAAAATAAATAAGTATTGTTCAAAACAACGTGTTGACTCATGAATGTGAGATCCAGTAAGATTGCAAAGCTGGCTCAGAGCACCCTGCATTTATCAGCATTTAGGTCGGGAGAGCTGTAAGAATGAAAGCAAGATTACCAGGTAAGATACAAATTTCACATACTGTCTCACAGAGCAATAACACTACACACCTGGCTTACCTTCCCTTTATTTCTTATCTTCTCTCTCTCTCTTTGTTGTTGTTGTTGTTGTTTGTTTTTATGAGGGAAGGTTTTACTCTAGCTCAGGCTGACTTGGAATTCACTGTGTTCTCTCAGGGTGGCCTAGAACTTGTGACGATCCTCCTACCTCTGCCTCCCGAGTGCTGGGATTAAAGGCGTGCACCACCACGCCCAGCTTTCTTCTCTTTCTAAATGGAAATCTTCAGGTGAGACTTTGTGTGGACTCCTAACAAACAGGAAAATCAAACACAGATGAACTCCCCTTGGCAGCCGCCACATCCTCCGTGAGGTGATGGACGGTGCCTCAGAGTGACCTGTGAACAAGTCTTTCCCCCTTTACTTTGGATTGTGTTGACTTGTGTGGTGTGCATGTGTGTGCATGCGTGCGTGCATGTGTATGAATGTGTGTGTGTGCATGTGCGTGCATGTAACTGCCGAGATGTTCATACCCCTGCGTAAGCGTGAAGGTCGAAAGCCATCTTCAGGTGGCTCTTTGTATCCCACCTGGTTTCCAATTCAGCCCTATGCAGGCCATGCCAGACGGCCTGGGGGATTCTCCAGTCTTCAGCCCCCTTCTCACCTAGGCATGCTGGGATCACAGATGCTCACACTAGGCCTTAGGTTCTGCGGCTTCGAGCTCAAGAACTCATGCTTGCCCAGCAAGCACTTTATCCACCGAGCCATCCCGCAGCCCTGAATCTTAGTTCTTTATAATAGGATGAAAGGGAGAATAGAAGTGGGAAATGGTGTCTCAAAACTGTTTTCTTTTTATATCTTCAATCATTTCTTCACCTGTTTTTATATTTTATTGACAATCTCCATGCATAGACATAATGTACCCTGATCATTATCCCCTTCCTCTATTCCCCCTCCACTGAACCCCTTCTTCTTTCCAACTAGTCTCTCTTCTATTTTTTTTGTTTGTTTGTTTGTTTGTTTGTTTTGGTTTTTCGAGGTAGTGTCTCACTCTAGCCCAAGCTGACCTGGAATTCACTATGTAATCTCAGGGTGGCCTTGAACTCATGGTGATCCACCTACCTCTGCCTCCCAAGTGCTGGGATTAAAGGCGTGCGCCACCACGCCCAGCTGCTCTTCTATTTTTGATGTTTTATTATTATTATTATTATTATTATTATTATTATTAACAAGACGTTTCATATGGATACATCATGTGTTGGAATCCTCCCCTCTTTTCCCTCGTCCCTGCCTCTATTCCGTTGGGGACCCTCCTCAGTGGGGTTGCAGGTATTCCCCATGAGGTTGTGGGAGCAGCAGTCAGTTATTTTGTGGGGGGAAGGGAATGCCTCTCAGCATGATGTCTCAACATGTAGCTCTTGCAATCTTTCTGTCCCCTCTTCTGCAATATTCCCTGAGCCATGGTGGGTGTGTTTTAACTCTACTTCGGTGATGATCTCTTAGAAGCCTCTGGATCTCTGCTTTGGTAGGTATTGAGTGTCCTCAGGGTCTGCCTCCTGTGCCCTGGCACTGATTGTCAGGAACAGAATGGAAGCCACACTCTTGCTCATCTCCCCAATTCCTCTGTGGATTCAGCTGTGGTTTGGCTGAAGTGCGAGGCATAGTTTATCTCCTTGGGTCTCGCTACCTTCTGAAAAAGAAGAACAGATTCTTCAATGGGGAGTGAAGTCAGTATACTTTAAAATGTATAAACATTATTAATTTAGGGATAATTCAATGTATGTAACCCCTTTTTTAGCCAAAGACTAGTGAGAGCTTGACACTAGAGAACACAAACTTTGTCTCCATAGGATTCTGATTTGGTTCCCAATTCCAGATATGGACTCCTTTACACTGAGTGGATATCTTAACCAATCATAAAGCTATTGGTTACCGACTGAAGCTGGGTGCCACTACTGCACTGGCATTTCCATGGTGTCAGGGTGTTTGCTTCTGGGTACCTTAGACCTCTGCTTGCTCAGACCATTGTTGACCATTTTCCTCCAGTTGCTCATGTAGCACTTTCCAGCACTAGACAGGCTAACTGTCTGAGGACTGGCTTTCTTCTGAATTCCAGCCAGGTCTCTCTGTGCTCTATGTCAGCAGCATATGGTGTCTTCAGCAATAGGGTCTCTTCTATTTTGATGTCTGGTTTAGAACCACTGGTCATTTCTTAATGGTGGATTATTAGAATCTGAGCCCATGCCCAAGAATATATCTGTGATGACACAGCACCCATACAGTTATGCTAATTACTTCAGAAATTTCTTTTCATGCATATACCCTGTATTCTCATTACCATCAAGTCTACAAACTGACAATTCCTAAAGGAAAAGAGCTTTACAAATATGTCAGTCTTGAATAGCTAACAAAGTCCTAACTGGGACAAGTTTGTGCTCATAATCTTTATACTAAGAGCTTGGTTAATACTCTTACACTAATGAAAACATAATCATAGTCAGATATGGTAGCTCTGACCTATAATCCCAACATTCAAGAGTCTGAGGCTAGAAAATTGCCACAAATTTGAGGCCAGCCTGGGCTATAAGACCTTGTGAAAAAAGAAGGTACGGGGGGAAGGAAGGAAGGAGAAAAGTAGGGAGGAAGGAAAGGAAGGATGGGTCACATTGACTCACATTTTAAATTTTAAGTTAGTCACTTTTAATGTAAAATTTTATGATTCTGTCAGCTTCCTCGATTTTATCTACAAGTTCCTCACCAGGGGGAATTAGACACTTTGAACGCACTTTGAGACTGTGCTCATTGTATAATTTAACAGAAGATGTTTGTTTTCATTTCCTGTCTAAGAGAATGAGCTGTGAATCTATAGCATTTAGGAAAGGCATACATGGGGACCTTGCACAAAGACAATTATCATCAGGAAGTCTATTCTCTGAGTTTCAATTTAAGAAGGCAGCTGTAAATAAGAATGCCAAATGAGATTTTGGAAGCTACTGAACGGAACTATCTTAGCAAACAAAATGTAGCCATATGATTCAGTTGAAAATTGAAGATTCTCCTTTTCTGCCAAAGTTCTTTAGCTTGATATGTGAGGGGAAAACAGTAGATACTAAGTATCTGAATTTCATCAAGTGGTTTGACAAAGTATTTTCTAATACCCTTGTGAGAGTAACAAAGAAAAAGGGCGTTGAGTGGTAATTCAACTGGAAGATTCTGACTAATGACAATGATGTCACCAGCTGTGACCTTTGGCTTCAGCCCTGTCTTGCACAGCGCTCGTATCAACGACGTGAATGAAGACAGGAAATATACGTGCAACGCATTTGCTGGTGGTACAAAGCTTGGGAGGAAAAGAAATACATTGAATGACAGTATATTGATATCACAAGTCAAAAAAGACCTTAGTAGAAAGCCGGGCGGGTGGCGCACGCCTTTAGTCCCAGCACTCGGGAGGCAGAGGGAGGAGGATCACCATGAGTTCGAGGCCACCCTGAGACTCCATAGTTAATTCCAGGTCAGCCTGGGCTACAGTGAGACTCTACTTCGAGAAAAAAAAAAAAAAAAGATCCTAATAAGTTAGAGATATGGGGCATACCTGTCAAGATGAAACCTAATAAGGCTAAGAGTAGGGCAGTATTAAAACAAAGAAAGAAAGGAGGAAAAAATACTCTTCAAGTATAAGCTGAGGTGCCACGACTTACAGCAGCAGGTGAAATGTTCACTAAACCTCAGCGTTAGTGAACAATGAACGTTGGGTCTAGAAGCTTGTTCTTCGAGGTCCAAAGGATGGGACATTAATGCCCTGGATCTGATACTCTCAAATTATTAGATCTCTTCAAACATTAGATTCCATGCATGTAAAATGACAGTGATAAATAAAACCTTCAACATAACATCTGCCATTCTCCTTTTTAAAAATATTTTTTTTATTTATTTATTTGAGAGAGAAAGAAGGGACACACCAGGGCCTGTAGCCACTGCAAATGAACTCCAGACGCATGCACCACTTTGTGCATCTGGCTTTACATGGGTACTGGGCAATTAAACCCACGTCATCAGGCTTTGCAGTCAAGCACCTTAACCACTGAGCCATCTCTCCAACCCCATTCTACCTTTTCAAAATTTTATGTTCAGTTTTTATTTACAATTTCGATGTATAAAGATATTCCATGATCTACTTTTTCATTTATCTTTTGTATTTTTTATGAGTGTGAGAGAAAGAGAGAGAATTGGCACTCCGGGGCCTCCAAGCCCCTGCAATCAAACTCCAGACATGTGTGCCACCATGTGCGCATGTGTGACTTTGCATGTTTGCATCACCTTGTGCGTCTGGCTTATGTGGGATCTGGAGTGTCAAACATGGGTCCTTAGGCGTCACAGGCAAGCACCTTAAATGCTAAGTCATCTCTCCAGCCTCCAAGATCTACATTTTAAAACAGAAGTATGGAATCTCAGTTCTTGAATTTCTACTGTTTACTGAGACTCTCCTTGAATACACCATAATCATCTTTCTCCATTCCCATCTTCCTGTGGGAGGAAGGGATGAAAGGAAGACATAAGGAACTAAAGAAGAGATGAAAAAGAAATCAAGAGATGGGGAAAAGTATGTTTTAGACAACTTATGTGGCCCAGATTTCTATGTAAGATGCATTATGGACATAAACTCATTCAATCATAGCAAAATGTAGAAAATATTACCACTTCCATATTTGACAATGAGAAAACTGAGAATATGAAAGATGGTTTCCATAGTACTGAGTGTCAAAATCAGAGCTAGAATCCAAGTCTGCACTTCAAAGCCACAGTCCTCATGGGCAGCCCTCATGCACCTTAAATCACAGTCCTTCAGGACATCCTCAGTGTCCTTCCATCCCATCTGCATGATCTAGAAATTCACCTTGCAATAGTATCCTATTACTACACTTACACTGCTTACACTGATGTCACCTGACTTGGTTTAACCTGTAAGAATTTATTGACAGATTATGCCTAATGACTCAACTTGCCGCCTAGATAAAGGAATGAACAGGTGTGACGACATTCTTCATCTTACCCCATTTCTTTAAAAAAAAAAACTTCCCAGAGCTGGATCCTGAAAAGATTCCTTCCCTACGTCTTTTCAAAATAATCACGTTTCCTGCGTATTTAGAAGTCATTTCTTATTATTTTCCACTGACTGCACATGAGCAAATTGTGAAGCAAGACAGAAACAGCAGGCAGCAGCAGAACCACTTCTTACATAAACTGAAAGAAAAAGAAGAAAAAAAAAAGGTGATTCTACCAAATACAAAAATCTGCAGGTTACCACTGATACTGAAAAACTTCAGAAAGAACCCAGTCAAGGAAACGTAATTCCAGACAGCATCATGAGCTGGGCAATGTCAAAGCCTCATGTGACCCACCTATGGACACCCCAGGTGAAGCAACACTCACCACATCCCCACGCCAGGCAGGACTGGGTCACTGCGGTCCCTTGCTCCAGGCTTCCTTCTGTGATGCACGTGACACTGTATCACTGATACCGCAGGATGTTAAATTACAAATTTCAACAGAGACATCAATACAATGATGTCTGATTCCAAAGGAGGTCCTAGGTCACTTGTGAAAATTTTTAGTTAACCTAAAAACGATACCTGAATCAAATGGGGTGTTAGGAGTTCAGGAGTAGAATTCTTGAACCCCAAACCCTAGGTTTGTTTCAACTTCTAACCAAAGGATCAGATAAAAATGAAACCAAGAAGGATAATTATTAAATTACTGTATTTATTGAGGGGAGTACAGAACCAAGGGAAGGAAATGAATACAACCCACGTGGTCGGAGAGCTTGTGCACTGGGCCTGGGAGAACCGTGAAAAGGAGCTAGAGAGGAAGGAAAAGAAAGCACCGAGCTCTGCCATGTGGAGGGCGGAAGGGGTAAAGAGCCCACTGGGAAGTAGGGGTCGGAGGTTCTCCCGTTATCTTGGCCCACCAAAGAGACAAGGGGAAACTCACCATTGCCTGCAGGTTCAGGAGCGGTCAGGCAGCCCAGAGAGAGGCTTGTCCCCTCCCATGCATCTACTTATAACCTTATTGTGGTGGGGTTGATCTTCTGGCCCAGGTGAGCCAGAGGGACAGCGGAATGATCTGGGCTAGAGGCTGTTTCTGGAAGAGGCCAGCCGTGATGCCAAGTTCCAGGGTCTAAGCTTGACCAGCCACAATGTCAGGATTAGCTTTGAATTCTAGAAAAAAGAGACCTCCCGCCCCAAGGCGGGGCTCAGGTGTGGAAAAACAGGTGTAGGGAAGCCGGCAAGCGATAAGAAGTCAGGTCATCCTTTGATCTCTAGCGAGTACAGACTGTGGGGGCAGACCTTCCCCCCCCCCCCGACCCCAGTTTACTTTCAGGGTCCTCCCTAAGTGCCCAGCGAAGCTCCCTGGCTCCCTCTCAAGAAGAATGAAAATGAAAATAGAAGACGGTTTTCTGCACTGCTTCCCTTGCAAGACTGTTGCTGGAGTCTGTATTTAGTCACTTTTCCTCATTGCTGTAACTAAATAGCTGACCAGAAATAGCTTAAGGAAGGAAGGAGTTATTTTGGCTTACAGTTTGAAGGCATGCCAGTGGCTGGCCACATGCCATCCATAGCCAGGGAAACAGAGCGTATGGGAAGTGGGGCACAGCTGTAAAACCTCAAGACCCACCCTTGGTCATCCACCTCCTCCTGTGAAGCTCCACCTCGTAAAAGTTCCACAGCCTTCCATTTTAAAATGTCACCAGTCAGGCTGAAGGGATGGCTTAGCGGTTAAGGCGTTTGCCTGCAAAGCCAAAGGACCCTGGTTCGATTCACAAGGACCCACGTTAGCCAGATGCACAAGGGGGCGCACGCATCTGGAGTTCGCCTGCAGTGGCTGGAGGCCCTGGCGCGCCCATTCTCTCTCTCTCTCTCTCTCTCTCTCTCTCTCTCTCTCTCTCAAATAAATAAATAAATAAAAATTAAAAATATCACCAATTGAGGACAAAGCACTCATATGCATGAGTCCATGGAGGGGGACGTGCATGTCACACTCACACCACCAGAGAATCTTCCGTGGTTGGGAAGCTCTCGGGCCTCATGAGAGAGCGCTGGGAAGTCCCCTCTTCAAGCACATTGAGTTAACCCAGTCTGCTGATGTCTGACACCCACCCAAGAACTGAAGATCTGCGGGAACTGCGACAATCTCAAAGCACTGGGAATTACAGCAAGGGCGAGGATCACTTTCATTCCTGGAGTTTGCAGGGTCAAGGCATTTTTCAGCCTATAACACTCTCACTTCAAAGTCTACTTATGAAAAAGAAATGCTCTCCTCAAAGTTACCAATAACCACCTCTGTACTAAGAAATTCAAGAACTTGTAAATCCTTGTGGTGATTCAATATCTCTGAATGATTCAGCACTAACCCTCCCCGGGTTCTGTAACTTCCAATAAAATGCCACTCAATAAAATACTGTGCAATATCCTTCAGTCAAACACAGTACAAAAGCCAAGAGTTTTGAAATCAGACAGATCTGAATCTGATTTGAGCAATCAAGAAGTGTTTATTGGGTTGGAGAGATGGCTTAGTGGTTAAGCGCTTGCCTGTGAAGCCTAAGGACCCCAGTTTGAGGCCCAATTCCCCAGGACCCAGGTAAGCCAGATGCACAAGGTGGCCCGTGCATCTGGGGTTCATTTGCAGTGGCTAGAGGTCCTGGTGCGCCCATTCCCTCCCCCTTCCCTTTCTCTCTGTCTCTCTCAAATAAATAAAACTAAAACTAAAATAAATAAATAATAAAAAGAAGTGTTTATTGACAATACAGTGTCTCCCATAGACTCATCTAGATTCTGGGCATCAGTGGTGAACTAGGCAGACATAAAACAATGTTATCCTCAGAACATATGTCCCCACTGTCTCATATGTAACCCAGTGCCACCTGTCTCTCACTATGTTAAGTTGGGAGAAATAATTATTACATTATCTGAGCATAAGCTTTCTCATCTACCCAAGAAGGTTATCAACTTGTTTTTTGAATGTTCATAAACTTTTATATGACTTTATGCTTCGTTGGTTATAACAAAATTTACATTGCCTTAACAATACCAAGGGCCCATTTGTGGGTGACTCGTTCTTCATTCCACAGACCACTCAGGATAGTTCAAAAAATATATATAATAGGGCTGGAGAGACAGCCTAAAGGTTAAGCTGTTTGCCTGCGAAGTCAAAGGACCCAGGTTCAATTCCCCAGGGCCCAGTAAGCCAGATGCACAAGCTACACATGTCTGGAGTTCATTTGCAGTGGCTAGAAGCCCTGGTGTGCCCACTCTCTATCTGTCTCTCTTCTCTCTATCTCTATCTGCTTGCAAATAAATAAATAAAACTCTAAAAACATATAATAACCCTGGGAATTCTCAGCTAACTTAAACTACATAGAAAACCTTTATAACATTAATCACTGCCTATTGACATGAACCCAGCATCTGCAGAAGTCACATTCTTTACTCCTCCAGACTCAGTATTGTCTCAGTATTGGCAAAGGCTGTCAGAATTGTTTAAAGATAGGTTGTGTCACAGATGTTTAAAACTCCGAATTTTCTTGTTTAGTTTTAATTTTAATTGTCAGTTTTAATCTTGAACATATTCAAGATTGTCAATATACTAGTACTCTCACTTCCACTGAGAACCTAGTGTGCTTGAACGCGGCTATCCTAACTCACTCATTTAGGTGTCTGTCCTCCCTTATGTAAATACTTCTGTTTCAGAAAAGAAATGTCACTGCCATATGTGATGAGACTAGTTGGGTGGAATGAAGAAGAAAAGAAAAAGTTGAGAAACACCACAGGACAGTGATCAAATATTTGAGTTTGTCTCCGTTCGACTTGCAGAAAACGAATTCCTTTCATTTGTCCCAGGCTCCCACATTGCCTCGGACTGGCAAGTCTCTTCGCACAACATTCACTACACCTTTGAGCGCTGCAAAATAAACTTGTCACAGCGTCTTCCTAACCCATTTAGCTCCACTTCTTTACAATTAGCCTCGTAGCTACGAAGCCTCTGGTGACAAGAAAACCCTGATTGTCTCTTCTCCGAACTCTGCGTTGACTTAAGTGTACATCAAGAGGCCGTGTGCTTGATTACATGCTTAAGAGTAGATCCCACTGATCCAGTTGTAAAATTCTAAGAGAAGCAAATTGGGAAACTTCCATTCTGAATGTGAAAAATCTGTCACCTCTGGGCGTTGTGACTTTTATATTAAAATGTTTTTGCACACGACGCAGGAGAGCCTGCGAAGTTGAAAGGCAGATTTGGGTCATCAGCAAGGCTTACTTGGGAGTTAAGGAACTCGCCTCTGTCCAACACTGTCTCAGTGCTTGAGACCAGAGCTAGAAGCATTCGGTAGTAGAACCTCTCCATCAGCCAGCGGGGTAGGTGTTTGAAGCCCATGGGAAGTCACTATATATGAAGTACACTGAGACAACTCTCTCTACCACAACCTATGAGCTATTTGTGTGAAGATAATGCTCTGCCACTCCCTGAGATTATGCAGTAAGAATGTTTTATTACTCATCTTATTTGTTTTTAAATTTAGTTTTATTTATTTATAATAGACAGGGAGAGGGAGAGAGAGAGTGAAAATGGGTGTACCAGGGCGTCTAGCCACTGCAAACGAACTCCAGACACATGCGCCACCATATGCATCTGGCTTACGTGGGACCTGGAGAATCAAACCTGGGGCCTTAGGCTTCACAAGCATGCGCCTTAACCACTAAGCCATCTCTCCAGCCCCTTATTATTCATTTTAATAAAATTTTTATTAATAAATAACTCACATGACATCCAATTTGCTCATTTACAAAATAATTAATTTTTAATTAATTAATTAATTTGAAAGCAGAGTGAGAAAGAGAGAGACAGAGATTGGGCATGCCAAGATCCCTTGCCTCTGAAGACAAACTCCAGATTTATGAGCCACTTTTGTGCATCTGGCTTTATGTGGGTCTTAGGGAATTGAGCCCAGGCCATCCGGCTTTGCAAGCAAGTGCCTTTAATCACTGAGCCATCTCTCCAGGCCTTATTCGAACTTCTTTTCAAAATTGTAGCATGTTCATAGGATTGGGAAGCCATCACTACTCTCACTTTTAGACCTTGTTTTTTGCATGTGTGAGATGTGTATGTGTGAGTGATGTTTGTATGTGTATGCAGATGCACAGCCCACATGCATGTGTGTGCAGGCTAAAGAACGTGAGGTTCCCTTTGCTTATGACTCATCTGTGTATTTCTGTTTTAAAAAAGCCTTTTCTTTTATTTTTATTTATTTATTTGAGAGCGACAGAGAGAGAAAGAGGCAGAGAAAAAGAGAGAGAATGGGTATGCCAGGGCCTCCAGCCACTGCAAACGAACTCCAGATGCATGCGCTACCTTGTGCATCTGGCTTACATGGGTCCTGGGGAATTGAACCTCAAACCAGGGTCCTTAGGCTTCACAAGCAAGGTCTCAACTGCTAAGCCATCTTGCCAGATTTGTGTATTTCTATCCTTGAGGTGAGGTTTCTTCCTCAACCCAGAACTTCTATCTGTCAGTGAGCCCAAGAAATTCTCAGGTCTCCACCCCCACCATGGACCGGGGCTTTAGATATGCATGGCTATACTCCACTGTTCATTCTGGGGAGTCAAACTGGGCAATTTCCAGCCTGAGAGTCCCTCAATCTTAAGTGACCAGCACTCTTAACCACTGACTAAGCTCTCTCTCCAGCCCCTTAGAACAGTTTTTTTTTTTTTTTTTTTTTTTTTTGGTTTTTCGAGGTAGGGTCTCACTCTAGCCCAGGCTGACCTGGAATTCACTATGGAGTCTTAGGGTGGCCTCGAACTCACGGCGATCCTCCTACCTCTGCCTCCCGAGTGCTGGGATTAAAGGCGTGCGCCACCACGCCCGGCTTAGAACAGTTTTTAAACAATGCCCTATATATATTCAATGTATTGTGATCATCTTAAAGTAGAAGTCATGCTAGGAAGAGTAACTAATCCAGAAATGGAGTTTGAGCACAAAGTGAGAAATGAGGAGTTAAGTCAGAAAAGTACATTGAGATCCAACTTTGAAATTTTTCATGCAAAGGCAACTAGTTTTGACATTCCTCAAACAATGATATCTAATACACAAAATTTTATAATAAATAAAAAATCTAATGTAATGGGAAAACTAAAAATTTTAGACCTAGTAAAAAAAAGAGAGACTATCACAACTATTAATTAATTACGCTTTTTTTTTCTGCTGGATGCTACTACAGTGAGAGCACACCCAAAAAGTTGGATGCAAATGCTTTCCTTGTACCCAAAATATGGAAAAACTCACATATCCATCAGCTAACTTATTCAAGGGATAAACATGTTGTGGTATGACCAGGTTCAACCATGTGACAGAATAAAATTTAACAATTAAAAGGAATGAACTGCATTGATTGGCATCAACATGAATAAATTTCACACAGAATTCTGCTAAGCAAAAGTAGCCTTACTCAAAAGTATGCATAATGAGGACTGGAGAGATGGCTTAGAAGTTAAGGCATTTGCCTGCAAAGCCAAAGGACCCAGGTTCGATTCCCCAGAACCTACATAAGCCAGATGCACAAGGGAGCACATGTGTCTGGAGTTGGTTTGTACTAGCTGGAGACCCTTGTACACCAATTCTCTCTCTCTCTCTCTCTCTCTCTCTCTCTCTCTCAAATAAATAAAAATAAAATATTTTTAAAAGTGTATATACTGAATGACTCTATGTTACAGTCTATAAGAAAGCACCTTTTAAAATATATTTTATTTATTTATTTACTTGAGGCAGAGAGGATGAGTGCATCAGGGCCTCTATCTACTGCAAACTAAGTCCAGACACATGTGCCACCTTGTGCATCTGGTTTACATGGGTACTGGGGAATTGAATCCAGGTTATTAGGCTTTGCAGGCAAACAAGCACCTTTAACCGCTGAGCCATCTCTCCAGGCCTTGTTACAGTCTACAAAAGGCAAAATCAAAGGGACATAAAAAGAGGTTGGTAGTGCCAGGAGGGTAGAGACTGAAGGAAGGAATTACTGCAAATTACCATGAGAATATTATGGGGTGTTGGGAATATTCTATATTTTCATCATAGTGGCATTCACATCATTATATACATTGAATTAAACTGAATGCTTAAAAACAGTGTAATTTGGGCTGGAGAGATTGCTTAGTGGTTAGAGGTGCTTGCTTACAAAGCCTGATGGTCCATGTTAAATTCCCCAGCATCCACATAAAGCAGATTCGCAAAATGGCACATGTGTCTGGAATTCATACGCAGTGGCAAGAGGCCCTGGTATGCCAATTTCTCTCTCCTTTTTCCTGTCTCTCTACCCCCACCCTCTCTGTTTGCAAATAACTAATTAAAAAAAAAAAAAGAGTGAAACGTCCCCAGGCCTGTATTCACAGCTACTCTGAAGGCCAAGGTGGGAAGATCACAAGTTCAAAACTTGCTTGGGTCATAGTGTAAGTTCAAGGTCAGCCTGAGCAACTTAGTGAAATCCTGCTTCAAAATAAAAGGAAAATTTAAAATACAAGAAAGAAAGAGAGCTGGGGACATAGCTCATATATAGAGGTTGCTTTCCTTCCTTTTATTATTTTTTTTTAAAGGCAATGACTTTTCTTTTTTCTGATTTATTTATTTTTATTTATTTATTGGAGACAGAGAGAAGGACAGAGAGAGAGAGAGAGTGTGAGAATGGGCACACCAGGGCCACTAGCAAATGAACTCCAGATGCATGCGCCACTATGTGCATCTGGCTTATGTGGGACCTGAAGAATCGAACCTGGGTCCTTAGGCTTCACAGGCAATACCTTAACCACTAAGCCATCTCTGCAGCCCTAGAGGGTTTGTTGTTGTTGTTGTTGTTGTTGTTGTTGTTGTTTTCCTAACATGAGCAAGGCCTCAGATTCAATCCTATCACCCCACAAGTACTCTCCTGCAAAAAAAAAAAAAAAAAAAAAAGGCGAAGAAAGCATGCACCAGTACGCTTTGCTCAGGGTACAGTGTGCTCATCCGAACACGCCTGCCGAGCACCTTAACCACCCTTGTTCAGGAGCACTTCAACCCGATCTGGAAACTTGGATAAATTCCAGGTTATGTCATGTCAGGAGCACCGTCATGTCTTCACTGGGCACCTGTAACATATCAGAAGCTTACAAGTAGGCGCAACGTCAGACAACAAAGGCAAAGACCTGGAATACACTCAGGCCCACAACATGCACAGGTTCCACATACGTTTTCTCTACCCTATAAAAACGGAAACTTGGGCTGGAGAGATGGCTTAGCGGTTAAGCGCTTGCCTGTGAAGCCTAAGGACCCTGGTTCGAGGCTCGACTCCCCAGGACCCACTTTAGCCAGATGCACAAGGTGGCTCACGCGTCTGGAGTTTGTTTGCAGTGGCTGGAAGCCCTGGCGTGCCCATTCTCTCTCTCCTCCCTCCCCCCGCCTGCCTCTTTCTCTCTCTCTCTGTCTATCTGTCACTCTCAAATAAATAAATAAATAATAAGCAAAAATATAAAAAAGAAATGGAAACTTGACTGTGGCGAGGTTGCTAAAAACAATATCTCTTCATAATTCAGCACCTGCCCCGCGTACACAGTTACAAACAGCAGTAGGGCTGTCACCAACACGTACCTGTGTGCAGGAAAGCTACGTACCCTGTCCTGTGAAGAGGCCAACCTCAGTGTTCACCGTGACACCAGCAAGGTTCTACTGACGGCCTGCCTTTGTGTTTTTCTTTTTTTCTTTTTTTGTTTTAGTTCACTGTGATGTCTCTTGTTACCTGTCTCTGCAAAACACATCCTGAAGAAACTATTTTGGTATATTCTTCAGCCAGCCTGTGAAGGAAACGCAACCCCAGAGCTGGAGCAAGTGCTCAGCGGTTATGCCGCTTGCCTGCAAAGCCTGAGGACACGGGTTTGATTCCCCAGTACCCATGTAAGCCAGATGCACAAGGTGGCACATGCATCTGGAGTTCATTTGCAGGGGCTAGAGGCCCTGGCATGCCCATGCTCTATATGCCTCTTTCTCTCTCACTCCCTCTCAAATAAATACATAAAATATTTAAAAATAAAAAATGCAACCACCACTGCCTCAAAAAATTTTTTAAGTGATTTTTATTATATAAAACCTAACTTTTTGTTTGGTTTTTTCAAGGTAGGGTGTCACTATAGCCCAGGCTGATCTGGAGTTCACTACATAGTCTCACACTGGCCTAGAACTCACAGCGATCCTCTTATCTCTGTCTCCAGAGTGCTGAGATTAAAGGCATGCACCACCATGCCCATCCAGCCAAAACCAGGAAGTTTTGCACTAAGCAAAGTATGGTGGTTTGATGCAGGTGTCCCCCATAAACTTAGGTGTTCTGAATGCTAGGTTCCCAGCTGATGGAGATTTGGGAATTACTGCCTCCTGGAAGCAGTGTATTGTGGGGGGCGGGCTTATGGGTGTTATAACCAGTGCCCCTTACCAGTGTTTAGCGCACTCTCCTGTTGCTATTGTCCACCTTATGTTGGCCAGGGGGTGATGTCAACCCTCTGTTCATGCCGTCGTTTTCCCTGCCATCATGGAGCTTCCCCCTCAAGCCTGTGAGCCAAAATAAACCTCTTTATTTCCCCACAAGCTGCTCTTGGTTGGGTGATTTCTACCAGCCATGCGAACCTGACCGCAACACATAGTTTTGTGTGTGTGTGTGTGTGTGTGTGTCATTCCAACACTTGAGAAGTTAAGGCAGGAGATGATGAGTTCACAAGTTTAAGGCCAGCCTTGGCTACCTAGCAAAAACCCCTATGTCAAAAAAAATTGCCTTCACAGAATTCTTCAAAAGGATCCAAATTAAATCTGATGGCATACAAATGGAAATTAAGAAACTCATTACAAAAGAGTGCACCAAAAACAAAGTAAATTGCAGCTGGAGGGAGGGCTTAGCGGTTAAGGTGCTTGCCTGCGAAGCCTAGGAACTCACATTTGAATCTGCAGGTCCCAAGCAGCCAGATGCAGACACAAGAATACAATGATGCACATGTGCACAAGGGGGCACTCGCATCTGGAGTGCACAGTGCCTAAGGCCCTGGCATGCCCATTCTCTCTCTGTGTCTCTCTCTCTCTCTCGCTCGCTCGCTCGCTCCTTTCTCTCTCTCTCAAAAAAAAAAGTAAATTAAAGTGGCAGCAAATTGCTATGTAGAAACTCAAGGGAGTGACTTTATTCAAAAAGTATGATACACTGACCAGGCAAGCGCTCTACCCCTGAAATAAATGCTCAGTGCCTAAGAATTTTTTTTTTTCCTTTTTGGCAGTCTCATTCCATTTTATTGTATTTTGAGTGATTCCAGGGGCTATATCCAGAGCCCTTGGCATGCTAGGCAAACTCAGGGTAGATTCAACAGAAGAAATAAAGACTTCAAGTAAGGGTGATGCATGCCAACCAAGAGAATACAAGAGGCCAGGTTAGAAATGAGGGATTTCAACACAGTTTACATAGAGGTGCATTTTCTCTTTGTGGGATTACGGGATGACATGAGACAAATCTGACAAGGGGTAACTGGGGCACAATTAAGGTACAGGGAGATCAGCAGGCCAAGGTGGCACACTTCTGCATTGCCAGCTCCTGGGAGGCTGAGGCAGGAGAATCAGGAGTTCAAGGCTAGCCTTGGCTATGTAGAGTTCAAGGGTAGCCTGGACAACATGAGATTCTATGTCAAAAGAGAAGGAGGAGGAGAAAAAGAGAAAAAGGAAAAAAGAAGTGGCAGAGGAGGGGACAAAAAATAGGAAACATCAAGACAGAAAACTTTAGGATAGGAGAATTAATCTCTACTGTTTCAGAGTAATACAAATTAAAAAATAAAAAAGAAATTAAGTGCACATTTTTGAGCTGTCTGGGCACCTTGGGTAGTATAATTTTAGTGGAATAGTAAAGCAAAAATAGAGATGGCAAGAGTTCAAGAAGAAAGACTCTTTTGACTTAAAAATAGTAAAAAAAAAAAAAAGTTTTTGTTTCTTTTGCAAACACTGAAAGCAATAAAAGATGCCTATTTTTCCTCTTGGATTTCCTGAAGAACATCACTAATAATCTGTATTCTTGTCCAACAGAAAAGGAAGCTGATAGAAAAAACAGGAAAGAATTTTTTTTAATTTTTTGCTAGAAAACATTCTCAAATACTTGATTCCTTGGCTCTGCAGAACTACAACAAACAAAAAAGAACTACAGTCAAGCAATAAATATTTATTGATGGAGGGCTGAAGTAGCAGCACTGTCTACCTCACCATCACCAGGCCTGGGCATATGCTTGTTAGGTCATGGTGACTGATTCATATAAGGCTGATTTATACCAGAAACAAGTAATGTACAATCAAAAGCACATGTGGGCTGGGTAGATGGCTCAGAGGTTAAAGGCACTTGCTTGCAAAGCCTACCCGCCTGGGTTCAATTTCCTAGTACCCACTTAAAGCCAGATGCACAAAGTGGAACACAGACTTTTTTAGCAAATCATAGACACAGACTTTGTTAAAATGTAGATTCTCTTATAAATGCCATTTTCTGGCCATTGCCAGGACTGAATTAGTCCTTGCAAAAATGAAACCCAGAACCTCTCTTTTGATTTTACATCAAAATGACTTTGGGTTCAAAAACAGGATGGCGGCTCTCTCAATGCTGAGTATATTCTATGGTGCCCAAGGATGCCAAACTTGTCAGAGCCGCTTGCATCTTAGCATTTCTCTAGAACCAACTCAGCCCAGGAGGGTGTGTACCCAGCATATACTCCTGTCATCAAGCCACCAGTCCGTTTGGTGGTATTCTCATGAGATGACACTGGATGGACAGGTTTTTTGTTGTTTGTTTTTTGTTTTGTGGTGGTCCCATGAGATTACAATGGAGCTGAAGAATTCCTGTCACCCAGTGATGTACAGTTTTCATAAGATCACAGTGTAGCATTATTATGTATTTAGAGTTACATTGGTATGTAGGATGTACGAAAGAACAGCAGATGAAACTGTGTTTATCATATAATGCTTGATAATAATTAACCATTCTCCTGACTTATGTAATTACTATGTTATACTGTTTATTATTTTAAACCACACTCCTGCTTTTTTTTTTTTTTTTTTTTTTTTTTGGTAGGGTCTCACTCTAGCCCAAGCTTACCTGAAATTCACTATGTAGTCTCAGGGTGGCCTTGAACTCACAGAGATCTTCCTACCTCTACCTCCCAAGTGCTGGGATGAAAGGCATGCCCCACCATGTCCGGCTCTGTCTGCTTCTTAAAATGAGAGAAGAGATTACTGGAAAACCAGCAGAAGCCTTGGGTTCCCATGTATGTGGATGGCATTGTTTTCTCCTGTGTTTGGTTTCATCCCATGCTGTTTTGTTTAGCATAGCCCTAAGAGCAATAACTGGGCTACGGATGCATAGCCTATTTGTATGGTAAGTAAAACCATCGAGTGTTGTGTTGTGTTGTGTTGTGTCGTGTCGTGTCGTGTCGTGTCGTGTCGTGTCGTGTTGTGTTGTGTCGTGTCGTGTCGTGTTGTGTTGTGTTGTGTTGTGCGGTTCATGCAATGAGAACATTGTCTAAAGATTCATTTCTCAGGGATGGAGAGATGGCTCAGCAGTTAAGGCACTTGCTTGCAAAGCCTGAGGGCCTGTGTTCAGTTCCCCAGTCCCCACACAAAGCCAGTTGGACAAAGTGGCACATGCATCTGGAGTTCATTTGCAACAACATGACCCTGACATGCCCATTCCCCCTCCCCTTTCTCTCTCTTGCAAATAAATAAATAAAAATACTTTTTAAAGATCCGTTTCTCAGAATGTGTCTGAATTATTAATGGACATGTAACTATACTTGGATGCTAAATATGTTGGAGGTTAACTTTTGCACTGCTTCACTTGAACTTAACCCCTTTATGCCCACTCTTAAAGGGTAGTAGGCTAGGTGACATGATACAATGTGCTTCTAAAATCCTACTCCAATGATCTGTGCATTTTCTCTGGGTTCTGACTGGCCTTAGAGCCAGAGCATTGTTGGTGCAAAACACAGCTTTTGGGCTGGAGAGATTGCTTAGCGGTTAAGGCACTTGCCTGCAAAGCCAAAGGACCCAGGTTCAATTCCCCAGAACCCACGTAAGCCAGATGCACAAGGTGGTGCATGCATCTGGAGTTTGTTTGTAGCGGCCAGAGGCCCTGGCACACCCATTCTCTCTCTCTCTCTCTCTCTCTCTCTCTCTCTCTCTCTCTCTCTCTCTCTCTTTCTCTCTCCCTCTCCCCCACTTTCTCTTATTCTCTCTCAAATAAATAAATCAAAATAAAACATTTATAATTTCATATCTAATTTCTTCAACTAAATTGAATGCTTTGAGGTGATAGAGGCATAAATTTTGGTGACAGAGACTGGCTTTATATCTCTATATATTTCTGATTCATATAATTCCCGATAGTATCACTCAATTTATTTTATGACTAAAATGGGCACTAGCCTGCACAGTTAAATGCTAATTGATGGCCTTGATTTAGACAAAGGAAATTAATATAAAGATGAGAATATTTTACAATACCTCACAACCATCTAACTGAACTAATGGACAATTATATTCCATTCAATTATCTTCAGTGAGCTCAACGAGAACAGTAAATGAACCAGAGGAAATGCTCCAGTGCAACAGTAAGCTCTTGTTCAGTTCCCCGTGATTCATGGGCCCTGGACAAGTGACTCAACAGACATGTCGGGCTGCTACAGCCAGAAACTTCTAAATGCAGTACACCGGGCTGCAGAGATGGCTTAGTGGTGAAAGGCACTGACTTTGCAAAGCGTGCTGGCCTGAGTTCAATTCCCCAGCACCCACATAAAGTCAGATGCACAAAGTGGAGAAATACAGTATAATAAAGAAAGGTTTCTCCCTTGTATCCTATTTTACTTATTAGAGAGAGAGAGATTGGAAAGAGAGAATGGGTACTACAGCCACTGCAAATGAATTGCAGCTGCATGCTCCCCCTTGTGCATCTGGCTTACATGGGTCCTGGGGAACTGAACCTGGGTCCTTAGGCTTTGCAGGCAAGTGCCTTAACCACTAATCCATCTCTCCAGCAACCACGCACCTTGTAATTTAAACTCTGGATAGGTGATCTAGAGACTTAAATTGCAATTGTATGTATATATATAAAATATATAAAAATAATGTAATATATAATATAATATAATAACAAACATATAATAAATACAAAACATATAAATAAATGTATATAATATAAATATAAAATAATATGTAATATAGTAAATATATATAAATAAATATATATTATATATACATATATAAAATCTTAACTTTTCTTATTATTCTCTCATCCTCAACTCGTCGTCCAGCTCTTGTGTTTATACGTTTCTTACTAGAGACTGGGAAAGAAGGAAACATTGCAAGTGAATCCTTTCCATTTCAAGGGCATCTCCAGAAAGCGTATATAAGTCTTTTCATTGCATTACTCTGACCAGAATCTAGTCATGCAGACACATCGAGCCACAATGGAGGCTGAGAAATATTGTCTTTATCTGACAAGCAGGGTGTGTAGGTAAAATGAAAGGATTCTACTCTAAAATGAAAGGAAATAAGAGTATAATGGTCATTGTCAGGCAACCAATAGTTTCCGTAATGAGATAGCAGGATACCCCTGGCCAATACTGGCATTCCAGCCAGGCCAGACTA
The DNA here is from genome assembly GCA_036346955.1 of Dipus sagitta. Lineage (NCBI taxonomy): Eukaryota > Metazoa > Chordata > Mammalia > Rodentia > Dipodidae > Dipus > Dipus sagitta. Next base: position 13,550,027 of record CM070789.1, read on the forward strand.
CCACTTACTAATCTAGTTCCATCTTCTGTAAGTCAGTTACGGCTAATGCAATGACTCTACTGAGTCATTTGAATATAAGAGCCAGAAAAAGGTATAGTATTGGTAATTACTTGCTACAAGACCTCAGTGGCATGCAACTGTAATTAGTTATTGTTTATATACTTGGGGTCAGCTGGAAGGTGACCAGTTAAGGGTAGTCGTGACTGAACAACAGGAGTGGCATTGTTCTGTTTCAAAGATCTCTCACGCTCCAGCAAGAGAGCTGAGACATGCTCATTTAAAAAAAGAAGAACTCCGGGCGTGGTGGCGCATGTCTTTAATCCCAGCACTTGGGAGGCAGAGGTAGGAGGATTGTTGTGAGTTCGAGACCACCCTGAAACTCCATAGTGAATTCCAGGCCAGCTTGGGCTAGAGTGATACCCTACCTCGAAAAACCAAAAAAAAGAAGAAGAAGAAGAAGAAGAAGAAGAAGAAGAAGAAGAGGAGGAGGAGGAGGAGGAGGAGGAGGAGAAGAAAAGAGGGCTGGAGAGCTGTCTTAGTGTTTGAGGCATTTGCCTGTGAAGCCTAAGAACTCATGTTCGAACCTCCAGGTCCCAAGTAGCCAGACTCACAGTGACACAAGCATGCAATGTCGCACATTCGCACAAGGGGGCACACACAGCTGAGGTTTGTTGGCAGCAGCCTCTCTCTCTCTCTCTCTCTCTCTCTCTCTCTGTGTCTCTCAAAATAATAAAAAAGAGGGGAAAAAAGAAGAAAAGAGCTGGGGAGATACCTTAGCAGTTAAGTTACCTGACTGCAGAACCAAAGGACCCAGGTTCAATTCCCCAGTACTCATGTAAAGCCAGTTACACAATGTGGTACATGTGCATCTGGAGTTTGTTTGCAGCAGCTAGAGGCCCTGGTGCATCCATTCTCCTTTGATCTGCCTCTTTCTCTCTCTCTCTCAAATGAATAAATAAAATATTTTTTAAAAGAAGAAAAACTAAAATTTATTTTAAGTCTCTTGTTATGTCTGCTAACCCCACAGTGCTAAAACAAGTCACATAGTTAAGTCCACTGTCAAGGGGCAAAACTAGCCATCCCATTCATTGTGGAAGTTCAGTCTGAAGATGTCGATACAGGGGCTGGGGAAACGGCTCTGTGGTTAAAGCACTTGCTCGCATGCCTACCAACCCGAATTCAATCCTCCTCAGTGCCCACATTAAGTCAGAATCACAGTGGCCCACGCATCCGTAATCTCAACACACCTAGGCCCAGGGAGACAGAACCAATAGAACCTGGAAGCTTGCAAGCAGCAGCCAAACAATTGGACCCTGTATCAAGAGAAGGAGGAAGGAGAATTATGCCGGGTTGTCCTTTGACCTCCACATGACACCCCATGCAAATCCATCCATCCATCCATACATCCATACATCCATACCTACATACATACATACATGCATACATACATACACATATACAAATACTAAAAATATATTTAAACAGACAAGTCTCAATTCTTTTGTTAAAAAAAAATAAACAACTAGGGTACTGGTTAGCCATGAGGGCTTCTTTTGCCAGAAAGTGCAACTCCCAAAAACCACGTAAAGCTGGGACTGACCATATACGTCTGTAAGCGCAGCATGTGACGGGCAGAGCTGGGAGAACTGCTGGGCTCAGATGGTCAGCAGCTCCTCCAGTGGCGGGAGAAACCCCATCTCAAAGGAAAGCAAACCACGGATGAGCAATAAGGAAAGCACACCCTATGCTCCCCTCCTTGTACGTATCTGCACACGCATGTGCATACACCACACACACACTGTACACATGAACACACACACAAGACGCGGCTACAGGGAGAGGTGAAGAATGGGCCATTGTCTTTGACTTCTTGCTCAGTAAATTTTCAGAGCAGTGGGCCCAGGTTTGTTTGGGTTTTGTCACAGTACACTTACGTCTCAGGATGAACTCCCAACATTTGTGCCTTTGAAAGTAACTTGATTGCATCTTGAAGGCAAGCTTTCAATCAAGTCACTCAGCATAGCTAAAGACAGGCTTTTTAGTGTTAATACATAATATTTGGAAAATTAGGAAAAACTATTACACAATTGGTTCCAAACCACCCTAGTTCCTAACACGGGGAAAAATCAGTGTGAATGAGAATACCTGCAACTCAAAGACCAAGTGCAGTCACAGTCACAAACAGCGTCTCTCTGAGGAGGCCCTGGCACCGTGTGTCTTTCTGGCGCTGAGATTTTGTCTAAAAAACAATAGCAAAGGAAAACAGTGAGAAGAAAATATGGAAGCTGCACATTTTAGTGTGTTTACATTAAAAATCCACTCTAAAAATCAGCATACACAATGACTGCATTTCTCTATACTGACGGTGAGTTATTAATACCAGAAATTAAGAAAAACTCCAATTTATATTAATATCAAAAACTTAATATTTTTATTCATTTGCAAGCAGAGATAGAAAGAGAGTATGGGTGTACCAAGGCCTCACACCACTGCAAACAAACCCTCAACACATTGCCGCTTTGTGCATCTGGCTTTGTGTAGGTAGTAGGAAATTGAACCCAAGCCTGAGGCTTTAAAAGGAAATGCCTTTAATTGATGAACTATCTACAGTCCTCAAAATATTTTAAATATTTTATTTATTTATTTGAGAGATAAAGAAAGAGAGAAAGAATGGGCATGCCAGGGCCTCTAGTCACTGAAAATGAACTCCAGATGCATGTACCACCTTGTGCATCTGGCTTTATGTGGGTACTAGAGAATCAAATCTGAGTCCTTTGTCTTTTCCAGCAAGCACATTAACTGCTAAGCCATCTCTCCGGTCCTTTTCAAAATATTGTATTTATTTATTTAAGAGAGAGAGAGACAGAAAGAGAGAGAATGGAAAAAAATTTGGAAAGGATTTAAAGTGCCAGGGATATAGCTCAGCAGTCAGGCATTTACAAAATCCTGTGGTTCTAGTCCCCAATTCCTCAAAAATAAAAGTTAGAAATAAATTTATCTAAGGAGAAAAGTGATCTGTGTGTGTGTGCACTAAAAACAATGGCACTGCTTGCCTGTGAAGCCTAAGGACCCCGGTTCGTAGCTCGATTCCCCAGGACCCACGTTAGCCAGATGCATAAGGGGGTGCACACATCTGGAGTTTGTTGCAGTGGCTGGAAGCCCTGGCACTCCCATTCTCTCTCTCTCTCTCTCTCTCTCTCTCTCTCTGCCTCTTTCTCTCTCTGTCTGTATCTCTCAAATAAATAAATAAAAATAAACCAAAAATTTTTTTAAAAAAGTAAACCAAGCAGATGCCACACAGAACTTTGGCCATGGAGATGACAGTTTATGATATCCCAGCCTATGCTATGGGAGACCTTTAGTAAGTCATTGTCGTCAGGTAGATAATGACAACATGGGACAAGAGTTGCATGCGATGTCCAGAGTAAATGAAACCTCAAAAGCAGATCTATCCCTTGTATTCCAGAAGTGACATTTTAGGATCTTTGGTTCCAGATTTCAGTGTTCCTTGTACATAAGACATTCAAAGACATACATTGTTATAAATAACAAACTCTTCTGTAGCTAAAGGAGATGTTTGGCTCCTATTTCTTGTATATGTCTGCTACCTATCTTCTATTCCCCAATGACTATTGGAAACAGTAAATGCAATGTGCCCTTCCTCCCTGCAAGGTCTCTATAACTGCTCATGCAGAAGAGATATTCTCAGAAGTTCCAGGCGTCACGGACCTACCATTATTCAATTTTATACAAAGACATATCACAGACAAAATAAAAGGCAATGTATTTCCACAAAAAAAAACAATGACACTGAGAAAAAGAAAAGGGGAATGCAAAGATGACATCCCATGTTCAAAAACTTCAAGAATTAATATTATCAAAATGAATATACATCCCAGAGAAACCTACAAAATCAATGCAGTCCCTGTCAAGTTTCAGTAATGTTTTTCACAGACACAAGGGAAGCAATTCAAAATTCATATGGGACCACAGATGATGCCGGCTAACCAACAGCATCGTGACAGAGAAGACCAAAGCCAATGGCCTCCTGTGTGGTCATTTCAAACCACTGCACACATACAAGTACAGAGATCAAAACATGACGGGACCAGTATAAAGAAAAAAGCAGGCCCACTGACCCCTGAGGCAGATTAGAGTATTCAAAAATAAGCACATGCTAACTAATATTTGACAAGGGCCCTAAATATATGCTGAAGAAAGGATTATCTCCTTAATAAGTGGTAGTGAGAAAGCTGGTCATCTGTGTGCAAAAAAAAAAAAAAAAAAAAAAAAAGTCAGCCCATACCATAAATAACTATTTCAAAATGGATTAAAGATTTAAGTACAAAGCTTCTGGAAGAGAACATGGTGGGAGCTCCTTGGCACTGCTTGAATGGCAGCTAAGCTCAGGCATCAAAAGCCAAAACAGGGCTGCAGAGACGGCCCAGCTGGTAAGGCGCTTGCCCGCAAAGCCTAAGGATCCAGGTGTGTTCCCTAGTACCCGTGCAAGCCAGCTGTACAAGGTGGTGCATGTTTCTAGAGTTCATTTGCAGTGGCTGGAGGCCCTGGAATGCCTATTCTCTCTCTCTCTCTCTCTCTCTCTCTCTCTCTCTCTCTCTCAAATAAATAAATATCTTTTAAATACCATATAAACAAGTGGGACTTCATGAGACAAAGAACTTCCACAGATTGGGAGTCAATATTTGCAAACCATACATCTGATAAGGAGCAGATATTGAAAATGTATAAGGAGCTAATATAATCCAAGAGAAATAAAACATGATTAAAATAGAAAAAGGATCCAAATAGCCATTTTCCCCATATAAATGGTCAACAGGTATATGAAAATATGTTAGACATCGCTAATCAGAGATATAAAAAACAGGGCTGGAGAGATGGCTTAGTGGTTAAGCACTTGCCTGTGAAGCTTTAAGGACCCTGGTTTGAGGCTCAATTCCCCAGGACCCATGTAAGCCAGATGCACAAGGAGGCGCATGCATCTGGAGTTCATTTGCAGTGTCTGGAGGCCCTGGAATGCCCATTGTCTCTATCTATCTATCTATCTATCTATCTATCTATCTATCTATCTATCTATCTATCTGCCTCTTTCTCTCTGTCTGTCTGTCGCTCTCAAATAAATAAATAAAAATAAACAAAAATAAAAAAATAAATATACAAAACAATCTCACCAAAGGTCTCATCTCACATTTGTCAGGGTGGATGCTATCAAAAATTGAAATACAAGGACTGGAGAAATGGCCTAGCTGTTAGTGTTTGCCTGCGAAGCCTAATAACTAAGGTTTGACTCCCCAGAACCCACATAAGCCAGATGCACAAAGGTGGCACATGTGCCTGGAGTTTACAGTGGCTAGAGGCCCTGGAACACCTATTACCTATTCTCTGTCTCTCTCTCTCTCTCTTTCTCTCGATGAAAATAAAGATAAAATAAAATAATATTTTTTTAATTGAAATCCAAGCTATAGGGGCTAAGGGTATGTGGCTGAGTGCTTGGTGCTGTATCACTGGGCCAATTTCTCAGTTTCTAAATGCCTTCAGAAGCTTTGACATGTTTAATTCACACTACCACGTGACACATTTATTTTCCAATAATCTTATCCAATTCCATGCTTGTGGGCCACAGACTAGATTCTGCAACCCTAACCCAGACTTCCCTTCTGAATTCCTAGTTCCTTTATCTGGCTACCTACAAAACATTTCTATTTATATGTCTAACACTTATCAAATTTAATATGGACCAAACACAGCTCTTAATCTTTCAGTGCGAACCTGTAAATTCCCACCTCAGTTGAGCCAATTCCATCCTTGTCAAAATGTCAGCCAGCCTTGATATCTCTCTTCCATGCCACATCTTTCCCGTACGTTTCATCAGAGAAACGGATTGACTCCCCTGTACGGTAGTCTCCTTTTATCTGGGAGGGATACTTTCCAAGACCCTTGACGATGCCTGAATCTCAAGCCTTATATGTACTGTTTTATTTCCTATACTTACATATGTTAAAGCTTATTTCATGGACTAGATACAATAAGAGATTAGCAACCATAATTAATAATAAAATAGAACAATAATAGTAGGTTGTTATAAACATCATCAAAATGTATGAGTGATTCTGGAATGCTCCACTTACTAGCGTCTGATTGTGGTTAACTTTAGAGATAATTGAATCTATGGAAAGTGAAAATATGAATAAGAGGAGATTACCTCAAAACAGGTCTAGTGTCAAGTCACTTCTCACTACATCCCCGGCTGTCCATGGTGACATCTGTAATCCCAACATGCCACCACAATGGGAGATGGGATGAGGAGAGTCCCAAAGCTCACAGGCCAGCTAGCCTTGTGTTCGCAACAGCAGACAAGAGGAGCTGTCACACACAAGGTAGAAGGAAAACACCCACACCCCAAGGATGGACTGTGACCTCCACGTGTATGCTGTGACATGACACAGTACACACACACACATAAAAAAAAAAACCTACCTGTGGCCAGGCATGACGGCACACGCCTTTAATCCCAGCACTCGGGAGGCAGAGGTAGGAGGATAGCCGTGAGTTCGAGACCACCCTTAGACTACATAGTGAATCACAGATCAGCCTGAGCTTGCATGAGACCCTATCTGGAAGAAAAATAAAAAAGCTACCTGTGCTTAAAACTCTCACTCATGGGCTGGAGAGGTTGCTTAGTGGTTAAGGCATATGCCTGCTAAGCCTGAGGACCCAGGTTCGATTTTCCAGGTGCCACATAAACCAGATGCACATGGTGGTGCATGCATCTGGAGTTTGTTTGCAGTGGTTAGAGGCCATGGCATGCCCATTCTCTCTCTCTCTCTCTCCCTCCCCCCTCTCTCTGTCTCAAATAAATAAATAGATAAATAAAATGTTTAAAACTATATCTTAAAAAAAAAAAACCCTCTCATTCATGTATATAATTTGTGGGAAATGTCTCCAGCAAGCTATATCCTTATTTTCATATGTAATTTCTAGCTCAAATCTAGCTGCAGTGTCTCCACTTCTGATCATTTTACTTGCAAGCACGTTCCCCCATCGTATATATCCCTGTGTGCTCTGGGTCTTGTGTTCCGTGGAGGGAGTGTGGAAGGGTTGTCGTTTTCTAACAGCGACAACTGAGCTGCCTCGCCGTCCTCCCGTAGCCAGCTGAGAGACAGCGCTTTCGTCACTTCCGGGACGGCCTGGCCAGAAGGCCTGTGCCTGCCACACACTCGGTGATTCTCTTGCCGCTGCGCCCACATGCCCAAGGTTTGCCTCTGCCACACTCTTCTAATTTCTCATCTGGTTCCTCTTTTTTGTTTGTTTATTTTATTTATTTATTTGAGAGAAAGAAAGAGAGAGAGAAAGAGAGAGGATGGGTACCACAGGGCCTCCAGCCACTGCAAATGAACTCCAGATTCATGCACCTCCTTGTGCAGCTGGCTTTATATGGCTCCTGGGGAATCGAACCTGGGTCCTTTGTCTTAGCAGGCAAGCGCCTTAACCACTATGCCATCTCTCCAGCTCTGGTTCCACTTTTCATAGCTCTAGTTGCCAGCCTTCATGCAGTCAGTGGGTAGGCCGCCACAGAATGGGCTACGATCCCTCTTCCCTAATATCAGGCTCCCACATGGAAAACAGGTCCGATGGCAGTGGGGGTGAGTGGCGGGATGCAGACGCCCTGTTACCACGTAGTCGCCCATGAAGCACGTGTCAGAGGGACTTTCTCGTTCAACTTCTCTGTTCTCTTTCCCTCTAGCATCCAGGTTTTCTCTTCAGCCAACAGGAACACAAGTACTGCACCTCATCTTTTTCAACCCAAATATGTAGCCACCTAACAAAGACCCTTCACATCCTCTTTCTTTCCTTATCCACTAACCTACTTTCTCACTTCCTCCTTTGTCTTTTTTTGTTGTTGTTGTTATTTTTATTTATTTATTTGAGAGCGACAGACAGAGAGAGAAAGAGGCAGAGAGAGAGAGGGAGAGAGAATGGGTGCGCCAGGGCCTCCAGCCACTGCAAACGAACTCCAGACGCGTGCGCCCCCTTGTGCATCTGGCTACCGTGGGTCCTGGGGAGTCGAGCCTTGAACCGGGGTACTTAGGCTTCACAGGCAAGTGATAAGCCGCTAAGCCATCTCTCCAGCCCACTTCCTCCTTTTTCTATCGATAGCTGTTACCTTGAGCGTATTTTATTCCCAACAGAATTTATACACCCTGCTAAAATATTTCCTTTAAACTTTTTATGCAGTGCCTTTTTCCACTAAGGCTTAAATTCATGAGCATTTCCACCATTGAAAGCGAATTTGGACACTAGAACCGAAGATATGCGAGACAGGCCAAGCGGCTGTGTTTCTACATCACTTTTGCCCCACTGTGCACCAACACAAAACAACACAAACAGCAAAGGCAACCGGAGACACAGAATACAGAAGTGAGCATTTGATTCACAGACCAAAAGCCAGGCTGGGGGACAGCTCAGTGGAGAAAGCGCTGGTCACGCCAGTGTGAGGACCTGACCGTGGGTCCCCAGGACCACAGAAAACAGATGCGCTGGCACAAACATCTGTAATCCCGCTGTGCCTGTAGCTAGATGGAAGGCAGAGACAGGAGTGTCCCCAAAAGCCTGGGGTTTGGCGATGCCAGCAGTGAACAGAGAGAACTCATGCCTCAAACAAGGTAGAAAGTGAGGAGCAACATTTGACGTCCACACATGCGGCATAAAACTTAGAGCACTGCTCTGTCCCGTCCAGTCACCTGTTGTCGCGGACATCCAACTTGTTCATGCCAACCAGCCCATTAGTACTTGGCAAACATCTCAGTTATCACATAGACATACTTGTGTTCAAGTTAACTTTACACAGAGGCCTCACAGAAGTCACAACGCGGCCTCCTTCACCGCCCTGCCCAACTTCAAGGATCATCCTATCATCCCCTCACCCCTTCACCAGAGAAGAGGGAGAAGAGCACCACTGGGGAGAGAGCCCAAATCACATGACTTTCACTACGGAATGCTGAAACTGTTCTGGTTTATTATCTCTGTTAACCTCCTACTCTGCCTAATTTATAAATAAAACTTTATCAGAGACACGTATGATCATAGAAAATGCACATTTGGGGCTGGAGAGATGGCTTAGCGGCTAAGCGCTTGCCTGTGAAGCCTAAGGACCCCGGTTCGAGACTCGATTCCCCAGGACCCACGTTAGCCAGATGCACAAGGGGGCGCACGCGTCTGGAGTTCGTTTGCAATGGCTGGAGGCCCTGGCGCTCCCATTCTCTCTCTCTCTCTCTCTATCTGCCTGTTCGTCTCTCTGTGTCTGTCGCTCTCAAATAAATAAATAAATAATGAAGAAAAAAATTTTTTAAAAATGCACATTTGGTGCTATCTGCCATATTGGGCTTCCATGGAAGGCCTTGGAAGAGTATACATCTCAGAATG